>KZ308574.1:394977-493858 GCA_000376725.2 Ladona fulva | reverse complement strand
AAAAGGAAAGGTTAGATATATATATATATATATACTATTAAACTACATATTCACAAACTCATGAATATAAAATTTTATTAGCAATCTTTCGATAAGGGAATGTTTAGAAATTTGCATTGTTGATTTAACTACCCTAGTCAGGAATAAAAATTGAAGATTTGTTAAGCTAAATAATTAAATAATGGCAGTAACATTGAACATTCTCCAAATTACCTTTTACTCTTCAGGTAAACATTAACAAAAAGTCTAGTTATTTCCTTACCCTTTAATATCGGACTTTAAGTCAGCCGCGCAACGTTATTTCCTTAGTTGTCCTCCTGAAGTGAAACATCCTCTCTTTCTCTCTCACAACAATAGCTAAAAACTTCCTCAGTGCCTCACTCAGAATATAGCTATCTCTGCATTATTCACAACAAAAAGGTAGTACAAATAACATTCCCCACTTTTTATCGTGAAGATGAAGTTCCACCAGTTTTCACTTAATCTCTCCATTACTCTTAGGAAGGATTAGGAAAATTAATCTTTCCATTACTCTTAGGAAATATCTCAGTCATCCTCAAGGCAAAAGAAAACATAATTAAATTTCCATTCATGACGGATTTTATTACTATTCTGGAACCAGAAACAGGTGTAGTTGCACACTAGTTGTATTGTAAACAATATTTCTGCGGGAGATTACAAATTTGCGACCCAGTTTAATATTTAGTATTTGAATGTTAAATAAAGCCTTAAAGTATTCAGATAAAATGTTTAAAAAATATATATATTTTTAAAATGGGAGTACATAAATAAATAGGAGTTTACAAATAGTTTTTACCCTAATACTACCTAAACTATTACACTGATATCTACTGGTTCTTATATACCGGAAAGCTAAATTGGGGTCAACAGTTTTGCATTATTGTTTATGTTTCTCTTTCGATAATGATACATAATATTCAAATATTCCATAAGAGATGAACGTAAAGTACGTTTTCATGAATTGCAGAGGTTGTTTCTTTTACTAAATTGAATTAGAAACAATGGTCCTACGAAATTGAGATAAGTGTCACAAGAAAGGAAAATAGTCATGGAATCTTATTTAAGTCGTGAAACATTCGTATAAATTCGAAATTGCGAGAACTTTGATAAAATAGACGGAAATTTCGTAAAAATTTTTCGGAAATAAACAACCCATCCCTTTGACGACTAAGGCCATTGTTGAATGTTGATTTCATGAATTATCCTATATGAGTGCACGAGGGATAACCGGTTCTTATACATTTCTATAAAAAATGTACGTAAAGTAGGCTTTCATGAATGTAAAACAGTAGAATAAATATTATAAATAATGGTGAGAAAAATATTGAGTTATTATGATCTTACGACGGAGTGTTTCTGGCTTAGGAGGACCAGATATATACGAAAATAGATACATTTTTAAAGTAAATTAAATTCCGTCATGCTTGACAGGGGCGTTTACTAGTTCTTAAATAAAATGTATTATAAAATAAGAGTACAATGTGATGGTGTTATGAGCGTCGTAAGTATTATTATTAATTCGTATTACTTGTATTAAAAACAGTACAAAATAGAAAGTTTTAACGAAGAGAGTCTAGAAAAATAAGCAATTGAAGTTAGTATGTGAGGTCCAGCTGGAGTAACATTGTCCTTTCGTCCGAATGCTAAACCTCAACTCTTTCAGCCACACACTATATAACCGCCCTCTACAAACAAATAAGGGTGAAACGATTTAGCGCCCCAATGATATGCCTTCGGTATTTCAAACTAAGGACCGGAGGTTTGGTTGCTGCCTCTCCAGCGGTGACTCCCTCGAGAAGGGGACTACGGAGTCATCTGTTGGCAAACTCCGGAAACAACAACCGGTGGTAAGGCGCCATCATACCAATTCGAGCTCTTTCGATATCTTATCGCCAAATCTTCGACGAAAGAATAACTTCGTAGATATTTGCACGGTTTATCCATTCGTAAACTAATGCCGTAAATTTCGATGAACAGGGAGGTTTCTATGGATTGTTACGAGTTCCGAGAAAAGTTTATTTTGCCGCTTATATTTCACCACCCGGTCTGTGATCAGCACATGAATACATAAAAGCTATTCTCCACTCCTGGTAGGTGAGCCTTCATAGAATGAGGTAAACGTTTAAATGGTGTAACGGTCGGTGAGAAAATGAGTTCTGTTCTCCAAGCAGCCAAATACCTTATGACCTACCGCTACGTTCCCAATATAAGTTATATCCTATTAATTAACCAACGAAATTTGGACGCTCATCGCAAAAAGACTATTACTCTTTTCTCATATCTCTCTCGTATGCGCAGTGTTTCAAAGCCAATTGTTCTTTCCTCTCGACGTCCCACTCGGAGGAGAAACTAATTAATCGATAAATTGAAAATCGATAAGAAAGAGAGATCGACTCGATTTAAAGAAGCCACGATACGATTGGAAATACGATTTGGAATCCTTTTGTACCCCTACCCTTTATAATTTTCTACCTTCGGACCAACTCGTGCATCATTTTTTGTTTTCAATACCACGCCCCAAACTCTTTATGCAATACACCTTTCCGCTTTTCGCGTGACAGTAACGTCTTGTTCCCGATGGTTTTCTTTTTTATATAACCCGTTTCCTTTTGCGTCTACTTCCTCCTTTCCCTTTTTGGTCGCATATGTAGACAGGGATATTTTGGCGAACATAGGAAGCACAAGGTTTATACAGGAGAATTGAGAGGGAAATGGTATCCATGGGCAATGAAGAAGATGGGAAACAACAATGTGCACCTGTGAAAAAAGATGAGAACTGTACAGAACAGAAAATACATTTACATTTCTTTAACGATGTATGATTTTCCGATCTACGAGGGTTTATAAAGAGATGGCCATTGCTAGTAAAATAAAAAAGGAACACTGATTTTTGAGTACAGAAAATTCTAAATCAACACACAGAAAAAGCCCACAATAATGGCAAATAAATTAGCGAATTGAATAGATACGTAGCTAACTAAACTACAATATATCTTTGGGAAATTAAAATTATATATCATTCTGAATGTTTGACTGGTGATTTACCTTTTATAAAAGTGTCCTTACTTTCGTTACAAGTTGTCTTCGAAATATAAATATCAGCAATTATAAAACTTCACAATGCGAAGGAAATTTGATTTTCAATATTTGGAGGTAACTCCAGATTGATTGCGCTGGGTGTAAAACTATTATATTGGTATAAAACTAGAAATCAATCTAGATCATGCATGCGCCGAAATACACCAAAATACACCGAAAGGAAGCTAGCAGGTTATATTGAGGTTAAAATGAAAATAGTTAGGGTACATCACTGAAACAGTGTAGTGTGAGTGAAACTGATGACGATCAGGATAAGAAGAGGGCAAGATCAGTTCGCAACAACTGGCAAAAAATTGAAAACGAAGCAGCGGAAATTTAACAGAAAATATTTAAACTGGTAATACAATTTATGGAATGCCAAGGAATATCACATAGATGCGTGTTAATACAATACGTGAAAAATTGGAGAAAATCATCGAAAAGGAAAGGTTAGGAAGATCAAGATCAAAAGTGAAAGACAAAGAAATAAATGATAAATATGAGAATGGAGTTGATAGAAAGAGAAGGAGGAACCCTAGCTTTCGAGCAGGAGAGGGAACACGGATAGGTTTCAAAGAAGAAAGGAACGATGAGAATGGAGAAGTGGCGAAAATAAAAAAGAAAGATAAGAAGTGAAGATATTCCGATAGGATAAGGCGTAAAAGGAGAGATGATTATGAGAAAGGCAAGGGAGAGTGAAAAGGTGAGGGAATCGTGAGTGTCGGTGCGTTTGTGCTGAGGTGGGAGATTTCCACTCGCCGCACCCAACGGTCAGAGAGGGAGAAATAAAAAAGAAACAGAGATAAGAAACAACCATTTTCGCCCACACACGCTGATACAACAATGAGCGCTGTAGTTGCCTCTTGACACGGGTCGAAGCAACCCTTTTTTCTACCCTCCACGCCTTCCTTAAAAAATATGCGCGTCATAATCTCGTGGCCGACGGATAAAGCCGAAAACAAAATCCGAGGGAAGTCGGGAGATGGGGAAAGGAGAGAGGAAATTTCGGAATTTTCCCTGCCTCTCCTTCGCCCAGAAATGATGATGGATGGGATAATTATCCGAGGTCCGTGAAGTAGGAGATTCCCTCCGAGTTATTCCCCTCGTATAAGTAGCCTCTCTTAGAGCAGGAATAATCCCTTGTTGGGAGATTGACGTCCGGGTCTGGAATAGGAAAAGAAGGCAGCTCTGCCCTCGTCTAGTTAACGAACCGAGTCTTTTAATGCAAATGCCCCGTTTCGCGTATATATTACCCTGGGATTTTTTTCGCTTCGTTTTTTTTTCTCCTTTGTTGAGGGAGAGAAAGGGAAGGTCACGTCACGTAAAAGCTCTATGGAACTAAATGAATATCTCTTTGGTATCCGCTCTCATGTTCGTGTTAGAGGGGTATCTCTTTTAGTTAATCTACAGAGAGCGAGCGAATAGTTTGCCGGAACGACTTATTTAGCGAGGGAAACGTTGAAAAAAGGTAGCATTCCGTGTTAATAATCTCGGATATAAAATTTTTGGCTTCGTGTCGCGATACGGAGTTCGTTCACTGAAAAGCTTCCCGTTAAAAAGCTCTGGACTCGTTGAAGTGTGATTTTAAACACTGAATAGTATAGCCAAGTTTGACTGACTTATTGAGTTTCGTTACAATAAAGAGTGATAATTCTCAAAGTTGCTTACAATTCGTACTATTTTTTTCTAGTCGCGCGTATTCGAATATAAAAAGGATTAAATCACAAATTGATGATTATATATAAAGGAACACTGCAATATATTGATGAGCGTAAGATAAACTCAGAAGAATTTTAAGCAAGAAAATATTGATTTTTTGATCCCTCTTTACCATATTTTTATTTTCTTAAGTTGGAATAAAATATAAATAATAGCAACTGTAGCGTTTTTCATAACTTATGATGCATCTAACTAAAAAAAACTGCTATTACCACATTTCAAGAAGTGACTAATACATTTGGCATGTTTTGCTATATTCAAATCTGGATGGTTAAATCATACTGAGCAGATTAGATATTATAACTTCCATTAAAACGATATAACAACGGCACATATCACTAAAACGATCAAGATCAGTTAATGAAAAATCAATTATCCAACGCAATTGAAACTATAACATGATAATATCACTACACGTCAGTTACTACTCCGTAACTTCTATTTAAAAGGATAAAAGAACAGCTTGATTGCTCTATTTTTATGGTCAATGTATTACTGAAACGTATATTGTGTCTCTTTTCGTTACTTTCTTTCCTAACACGGAGTCTTACCAGAGAAGTAGAATTTGAAAGTTAATCAATACCTCATATTGTAATAGCAGTCATACTACACTCATAACGCTTAAGCGCCAAAGGTCCAGTGAATGTCAAAAACCCTGGAAAGTAGATCCAAAGAGAACTGTTCTGGTTATTATACTCCTCAGCAGTCCTCTTTCATGGCAGCTTCTAAACATGGCCGCCCGTGAATCCTCCTACCATCGGAGGTAACAGCCTCCCCGCTCTTCCCTACCATGACCGCCGGTGAAATTATAGTGCGTGACTGGGCCGCCCTAGCATGCTCCACTCGGAGATGGCGGATTGCGTTTTTGCCTCCATAAGACTCGCCCTTGCCCTACTGTTCAGTACACACTTTTTGTTTGAAATTGTGGTTACGAAATGATGTTATTTTCCCGATATTACCGTGCCTCATAGCAATTTTATTGGCGATGCATAAATCACGGAGAGCAAGTTCTACTCCTAAAAAAAAATTGAGAGCGCTACTTCGAATGTGAAAGATATTCAAACCTCATCAAGTTTCCTCGTGAAACATACCCTAACATTTACGTGTGCTCTAATTCCTCACTGATGAGGCTTTAATTGTTGTAAGACTTGAGGAATGTAGGTGTAAAAAGTGAGGCCATCAAGTAAACCTTGCTGTAAAAGGTCAAAGATATGTCCGGCTAACGAGTAACCCCGCTATGGAATATTCTCACCACATGAATTGTTTTTAATTGTCCTTGGCACTTGGCGAATGAGCGTGGATTCGGATAATTAATTATTAGTTGGACTGGTGGCTCTCATATTCACACATAAGTAAAACAAAAAATTACACTAAAACATAATGAATGTTGCCCAATTCTGGTTACTAGTAAAACCTGTCGTGGTGTCCTGTTTCTGTTTAAATGTACTTTAAAATTTGAGATGGGAACTGCACTTCAGTTGACGAAAAGATTCTCGACTTTGTTAGCGAAAGTACCGCTGTTTAGCTATAAATTATGATGCTAAAATAGTATTTTATGGTACGAAAGACTACTGACACAGGACTGTTATGTAAATCGTTCTAAATAGAAATGAATTGACTGTGGACTGACCCAAAGAATCAGTTAAAAACGTAAAAATATAATATGAGATAATGCAATGAGATATATGGCGTCCCCTTAAATAAGAGTAACTAAGTATAATAGACGCAAATGTAACACAGGACGACAATTTTAAATCATGATGGAAAAGATTAAGTAATTTGTGTATTTTCTAGTATTTGCGATACATAGACGACCACATATCAAAATTCATATGCGACGACGTTACTGAAAACTAAAATGATCGGCCCTCATTGAACAATTTAACTCTCATCCCCACCAAGAACTTATTTATGAATAATAGAATAGTATGAGGGCATAAGGTCGCATTCCTCCATTATGGTACTTATCCTTGCACGAGCATAGAGTTTTTCACTCATATTCGGAGGGACAGCGAGTTCAACGGAGTTAAAAATTACCCATGCGTCAAGAGCATTATTCCCAGAGGATTTTATTCCTCCGATGGCGTAGAAATATGAGGGTCAAAGTGCGGCGATGAGGAGGTCTAGTGGTTTGATTTAAACTCCTAGAGAAGACGAGAGAGAGAGGGATGAATACCAAGAAGACATTAATTATCCAAAGCGGGGATTTAAGTGAACACGAGGCCAGAACGAGCGAAGAATTTCGAACAGCACATGTCTTAACGGTAAATGTACTTATTATTGTCATTTCAGACGGTTTAACCACCGCCATTAATATGGACAGATATACAAATTGAAACACTTATGAAAGCGATTAAGAAACCAAAGGCACATGGCAGGCCATGTAGGTATTAATTTCTACTTCCATGTCCTCACACTTCACATTCTTAGGAGAGCGTCATTACCATAGCAAAGAAGAGAGGAGATAGGATACATATGAATTCTTCTAAGGTGATCCGGCAAGTGAGGAAAAATGGAGGAAATGAAAAAAACACATAGGAAGAGAAGTTTTCCAAATTAGGATTGGAATGCAGAAGATGAGGCCATCAATCGGACTGAGCTACATATCGCTCTGAAATGATCGTATAGAGATATCCGCTAAAACCTTGGATTCCAGCTTAATACTAAGAATAATTTATACGAATCGTAAACGGAGACCCATGTATTGTAACAGGAAAGAAAAATAAGCTTAGGTAGACTTCCGTAGATGAAGATTAAGGNCAAGCGAACCGCTATGTAAAAGTTTCCCATCATCTGTCTACTGAAAGACTCCAGTAACTACGTGAGGGAGCCATCAACAAACAATTCATTAAAATTCTCTCATAAGCTTAAGGAAAATATGGGCTGCCGTTAAATACGGAAAAGAAAATTACTTCTTGGTAAAATATCGAAGAGAATTCTTCATTCTTTTCACCGTTATGAACGTAATCTTAAAGAGCTTAAGATATTTCTAGGCCTAAGCATTAGGTTAATTTAGCTAGTGCTCACTTTAGTGCTCTGGAAATGAACATATGCAAATCTCCTAGATTCTAATCACCAAAATACCCAGCCATTACAAAAAACAATAATTAAGAAAGCACTTACGTCAACAGGAGACGAAAAAGGATAAAGCTAATAAGTTGGTAAAAATACGTTTCCCACCTAACGACTATGCTATCCATTCGACTTATCAATTCAACCTCTTAATGTCTACTATAATATCTTTTAATCTCTTTCCTAAATACTGTCTTTTTACGAAAATGTCGCTTTCATTTCACGCGACAAGGAAATAAATCCAGCATTGAAGAGCCGTTTGAAAGCCTAGCTTATAAGAATTCAGACTGTTTTCAGCTAAACTATTTGCAGTAAAGAAACAATAATGGATATATTTTTAAGTTAGTCATACCTAAAGTTCGAGATATTCAGTTTTTCCTGCAAAAGAAATTTAATTTGGGTGAGAGTGAATGGAAAAACTTCCGTAGAAAATTTGCCTCTATTTAGCCATTTTTCTGATTCCGATTAAAAAAATCGAAGGAAATGGATCAGATTTCTTCGCTAGCCCGAAACTCATTGCTTCCTACCTCACATTTACGAGGGCAGAATAAATATCAATTGTATATATCAATGTAAAAATCAATTTTTCTTGCATAACAGGACCAGAAATCGATCATTTTAAAGTTTTCAATTCTCT
The DNA here is from genome assembly GCA_000376725.2 of Ladona fulva. Lineage (NCBI taxonomy): Eukaryota > Metazoa > Arthropoda > Insecta > Odonata > Libellulidae > Ladona > Ladona fulva. The sequence continues at coordinate 485,331 of KZ308574.1, read as the reverse complement.
CCGGGATACTCTATTAAAGACGTTTATTATGATTATTATTATTCATCGATTAGGACACATAAGTGTACCTGGGAGGAAAAAAAGGTTGGGAAGCGCTGACCCGGAGAACGCATTAATGACCATCTTATCAAACACGACGGAATGGACGAAATAAAAAAGAAATCGATGGAGAAATTAAAAGGAACCACTCAACGGGTTTAGCGGGATTACTCCGACAATGCTCTTCACGTCAACAGCGGCTTATAACGTCGTCATATTCTCTTAAATACAGTTCGCCGCCGCAGATAAGCCAATGTGTGGATCAGTGAGCAACAAGCGGAGGACAAAAGGTGTCTGGTTTCACCCGTCACTGAGGTTACTCTCCTAATCTCCCGCCGGAAATCGGCCATGGGACAGCTGCTGAGGTGGTCCTCGCCTCGTTCGCACTTGGGTAGGGCAGCGGCTAACTTTCGACTTCATCTCCATGTGAGGAGGCGAACATCCACTATACGTAGTTTGACAGCCTTTAATCTTGCTCCGTATCCGATAGCAAACTTTGAATGCAAATTTCAGGGGCGAGCCGTTCTTCTTCTTAGTAGATAAACGGGTTTCCGGTTAACAAGTATGCAAATTCCCTAAAATAATTCCTCTCGAAACTAATGATTTAATTTTCCGTCTTGATACAATGGCCGCGATGCCGCAAAAGTATGGGATGATTGCGGGATTTTGCGTGGTTAAACAAGCGGGTAAAGAGTGGCTATTTGCATAATCTCAAGGCTTTTACTTTCCGTAACAATTATGTTATCATCTCGAGAAAGGAAAGAGAGTTCATTCATCTCAATTGAACCGTATATTTCCTCTTGCGTTACCAATCAGGTCGGTCGAGTAAGAGGTCCTAGTATGTGAGATGGTGATGGTGAAACGTAGGCGTTATGAATGGGTTGTGAGAGTAAACGGAAAGGAAGAGATAAGGGCATAAACTACTGGATAATTATAGCATACTGGTTTCTTAATATTTCACATTTCTATCTTCGTACAAGAACATTAGACTCATAAACTTTTATTTGAAGGTATATAAAAACTGTATTTCTACGAGAATTAAAATTTTAACGTATATTATTTACTTCCGATATTGTATTCTCTCTCGGTATATTTAACATTATTCTCTTTCGTCTGATAGCAATCTGAACTTTTAAAACAAATACAGTTCCACACAAAGTTCGGCAAACAATTCATTGCTTCCAAAAGAAATCATTCATTTAAAATAGAATATATAGACGTGTACCATTTGTGCACGCAACTTCCAGAATCACAGTAATAAAGTGAAGTGCACGTGACTACCTTTACTTTCTCAATTTTTGAAAATCTGAGATAAATCAACAATGGCCTACATAACTGAAGGCATACAAGAAATAATATCTTAAATAGAAAATGTTCAGTAAATATGATAAGAAAATTACTCAAGAAAATATCGAATGTACAAAACTATCTAGTCTGTCCTGGGAATACACCTTTTCTTACATTCCTGAAGCGCGTTAGGTATGCTAAAAGCGGCAGACGGTAACCCTCTAGATGATGAGAGCTTACTTAGACTATAACCAGTACATCATGAACTGTTCAGAGGCCAACAGCAGGCAACTGAATTCTCCCTTCGAGTTTCTTGAGTATCTGAGAACACGAGAGTGGCGGTCAAACGATCCCTGCCCTTGAAAATGGGTTCAAAGTGGCTTGAGGATGAGGAAGACGAGGTCTTGCATTCGGCTTAAGTACCGAACTGCGCTACAGGTCCTGCTCGAGGGTACTTTGCATACATAATCCAAGGGAATCGGTTTCATAGAGGAGGTAATCGAGCTCCTCGGATGTATTTTTTATCAATTCAAAGGAGAGAATATTCGCTCAAACAACAAAATTTTAGTTGTTGGGATTTATTTTTTTTTACAATTAAATTTTTCCATCTTTGAGACGCAGAAACCGAAGTGAAAACTTGAAACTCTCCAACACTTTAAATTTGCATGTTAGACAATGTACCGATGCACATTTTTCTATATATATAATGTGGAATTAGGAATTGTCAAAGTTCTCCGCCAGAACTCGGTTGAAACTGTGGTGAAATATCTCACTTCATCGTGCCATTACCACGAGTTGCACAAGCTGAATTTCCATTTAGAAGGTAGATTCATAAAAATGTTGCTCGTAAAAAGTTTATCTCTTTAATTTGCATTTCCCTTGTGCTGCAAGCGAACCGCTATGTAAAAGTTTCCCATCATCTGTCTACTGAAAGACTCCAGTAACTACGTGAGGGAGCCATCAACAAACAATTCATTAAAATTCTCTCATAAGCTTAAGGAAAATATGGGCTGCCGTTAAATACGGAAAAGAAAATTACTTCTTGGTAAAATATCGAAGAGAATTCTTCATTCTTTTCACCGTTATGAACGTAATCTTAAAGAGCTTAAGATATTTCTAGGCCTAAGCATTAGGTTAATTTAGCTAGTGCTCACTTTAGTGCTCTGGAAATGAACATATGCAAATCTCCTAGATTCTAATCACCAAAATACCCAGCCATTACAAAAAACAATAATTAAGAAAGCACTTACGTCAACAGGAGACGAAAAAGGATAAAGCTAATAAGTTGGTAAAAATACGTTTCCCACCTAACGACTATGCTATCCATTCGACTTATCAATTCATCTCATAGGCGTTATCTCTGGGAAATGAAAACGTTTCCCCAACTCCTAATTCACTCGCAATTGATTCGGGAACGTATATCGACCTTGGCCACGGAGGACACGCGAAGAATCCTATGAAGACATAAAAACGGAACGTTTTATTTTGGGAAAGGTGGATTGGACGCCTTCAGGAAGATGGGAGTGTAGAATAGCGAGGGGTGGAGAAGAGGAGATCACGTGTGAATTGAGAAGTGGTTGGAGGAAACAAAAGGAAAAGGAAAGAATGAGTGGGAAGGAAAGAGATGATGAATAGGATACGAGGTGGAGGGAAAAAGAAAGCGATTACAGTGACGGTGGGAAGGAATTTATGGCGGTGGAACTCCTGCACCGTTGGATAATGGATTGCGAGGTATAAACATGTTATTCGGTGTAGAGGAGGCACTACGGGTGGGAAGAGAGGTGCTGCGGTTTAAGGGGAAGCGCCATGTGTGTCCTTGCCTGTGTTTTTTGTTAATTGTGCAGCATTACTATTCTGGCTTATCACTGATATTACAGTGAATAAAATCCTCTCATATCATCACGCATATTAGTACTATCGCCATCATTATGTTATAAATGCATTCTGAGTGATGATTTGAGTACTATTTAGAGGATTAACGTCTTAAATAGGATTAGTCGATAGTTTTGCGGGTTTTGCATCCATTACCATAGAAAGCTAACGAACTCGGGGCTAAAGGAAATTCGCAAGAAGTAGATGAAAACAGAAGATGCAGAAGCGGAGGTATCGATATCAGCATAGCTGTGATACGTAAATTTAGATGTAAAAATCGGAAAAGCTTGAGCAAAAACGAGTACAAGAATAAACTGTTTTCTTGTATTCCTATTATGGACCCCAGGTTCACTTTAATCAGCCATATTCTTTTAAGCACGAGTTTTTTAAATGCGCATATTTCTATATATAGCGCAAAAATACAGAATACCGTGACAAATATCTTTAATGCATCGTTTACTTTCTGTTAAAACATAAAATTGAGCCTCATTTACAGCCTTTAAATATAATTAGAATGAATTTTCGGCGTATCCATCCCAGCTGAAACGCAGCCTCATAGAAGCTAGTTGAAGTCAAAACAGTGTGAATGAAGGTAGAATTGGATCAGGACCTTTTTCATTTATTTCTTTTATTTTATTCTTAAATATAGGGTGTAAAATAGCCAGTAAATGCGTTCATGCGCATGTGCCATAAGTCTATATTGCATGAGTTTTACTCAGTATATGAATACATTCTTTTGAGGTGAAAAAGAAATAGCATTGGAAAATTATTTAACAGCTCAGGGCATGTGGCACGAGGATCGTGGCAGAGAAAATCTCACTTCGTAAACGTTCCGCAGTGGAGTTATGGGTTACAAGCTGTATTCCGAAATGGGCATTCGCCTCAAGGCACGCAAAGGTAACGTACACTCGGAGCAATATTCGTCTTCCCTCATTCTTCCGTAACGCATGCGGTACGAAAATATTCTCCTCCCATGTCACTCCAGGGCAATGCGAAGAGTTTCAAAACTTACGTAACTCTTAGGAANTAGTCTTTTTCCCATATCTGTGTATATCGGCGGATGGCGATGATTGAGAAAATGATCATTTGATTTCAGTGGTAATTTTTACCTTCTGATACCCTTAATGACACTTTTTCTAACATAAAAACTTCAAAACTTGTACCTGATGCCATGGTAACTTGCTATCTTTCAGAATATTATTTTTGCCTAACATAAAATAACGTTTGGCAATATTTTCTTCGACTCATTTTGGCTTTATCTCTATAGTGGGAGTTTTTCCTACTTTTTCTTTGGTGATCATTCTTCCTCCCTTTTTAACGCATTCCTCTTTCCTCTGATCTCCAGACCCTCAAATGATGATCTATGAATATCTCTGTCCTCAACCGAGGCTTATAAATATTCAGATCTGCGGGATAGTCCACACCCTTACCCAGCACGGACGCGAAAAATCACTCTCATCATTCTCTCCTGTGTTTATTTCCTTACTAGCTAATCCTGTTTCAGAAACGCTCAACTTCGGGTTACTCTCTGCAAGTGCTTAGACTGTTCGTAGCTATGGAAATTAAAACAGCTCTTAGAAATATCAACGCAATTATTTCCTTATTAGATCAATATAAGGATCAATAATCTGATGGTAGTCATTAACTACATTATTATTAAGAGTTCCGAAAAAAAATTAATTCTAAATAAATCAAAAAAATTATCTTATGGAATAGTTGGATTGTATTGTTCAATTGGTATCTTTAGTGATTAGGTAGTACGATTTATTGTAACTAAATGCGATGCACAAAATATTCTGCAACTTCATGTGTAAGAAATATTAAGGAGCTCACTGACGCTCTTCTTTGCTTTACTTTTGAAACTTATATCCATTTTCAGGAGACGTACTGAATTTAAGGATCATAATCAGCGGCTCATTTAAAATATTCATAGATCATGGATGCATTGTCGATCACAAAATCTCATCGTGGAGATTTATATATTACCCTTCGTTCTCTTTCACTAAATTATTTGAGACATAAAAATTTCTATTCCCTAGGATTACAAATACTCGTGATCTCACAACTGCATGTTAACCTTTTTTCATACTACTTTTAAATCGATGGTCCTGTTTACTAAGCCTCCAAGTGCTGGCTGCCCATTGAATCAAAGAAAGTTGGATGGTCATTGAGGGGAATAGCATGACAAAGTGAAAGAATGGTTAACCAGAGGAGAAAGATATTCCTTTTAGTAGCGGCGAATGCAATCGGTCTTGCCTTGAGAAAGTGAGCGAAAGAGAGGGAAATCCGCCCGATATAATCATCAGTGTCCGGAGAGCGGGGTGAGGGAGATAGAGTGGTACTGGATAATGGGAGGAGATGGGAAGGTTGTTTTAGAGAGAAGACTGGGATAGAGGATGCAAAGGAGAAGAAATGCTAGGGGGAATTATAGAAGGGTTCGATTGCTGGAGGGTAAGGAAGAAAATTAAATCTATTATGCAGCTAGACCAAGGGAGGGGGGAAGATTTGGCGGGAGAAGGCAGAACTATTGAGAAGGGAGGCAAAAAGTGGGTTAAAACCTCAAAGCATTAAGGTTAAGGCTTGAAAAAAAATAGGAAGTCTATAATACATACTCGATAAAGGTAGAGCACGATATGTTAGAACACGATGTAAGTGATAAGGTTTCTAGAGAAATTAAAGTGCGATAAGGAAACTAAGGATACGGCTCCTGAAGGGGTTTGCTAGATGATAGAACGGAATGTGGGCAAAGGCAAACAGAAATTTTAAGAGAAAAACAAATATTTTCAAATTATAAAGAAAGAAGCGGATATTTATCATAAAAAATATATAATAATATGATATATCATGGAAGAAAAATATGACTTTCTAATCCAAAACTGACCATCAAAATGTTGGTAACATTAAATCGGCGGTAACGATCTTACTGTGTCTGCCACAAAAATTTGAAAGATGTGAGGCAACAACAGTGAAGATCCCTAAATCATAGAGTAGAGCTACTTGGGCTCCCAAGTTTTCGTAATGGGAAAAGCGTGCAATGTCTCACGTAAATACTCGTAAACGGAAAAAGAAATCATGCATGCTGATGGTCACATGATTAATCAACGCAACTTTGTCTTTCCTAGGCACGGGAAACGTATGCCATGCTTACGTAGATCACCTTGTATTAATACCATGTAAGAAGAATAAATAATTACATTCAGAGCGTTAGAATCACCTACCCTTGCGGCATTTGCAGTGGGGTGATCGCGGAGATTGCATCAATACCCACGCCGCATTATCTGCTATTCTGTTCTCAAGCAGCCGTTATTTATTCATTGAGATCTCTCGCTAACATTCAGATACTTGGCGAGCATCACAACCCTAACAAATAAATGAATAAAAACCGAAAATATCTCTTCGTGTATTCAAGTCGCTGATGTCTAAGTGAACTTCGATCTAAGTGAATAATTAGGTTTCTTCTCTACTTTATAATTTAAATAATTAACAGGGAAATTACGAATATAATATTATTTTCTTCATGTGGGTTCGTTTTCCATTGATGATCTTACTAGATATATCAATGATTTTCGCAAGAACGGCATGCATCATTCAATGCGATTCCAAACATCAGAGAGCACAGAAGAAGGAAAGCAGAAGGCGACCTCTCCGTTTAATATTATAGGAGTATATCTTTGCCCAGCGGCCATTTTATTCGGTATTAGATCGGCAGATGGTCTTGCTAGCGGGTCCGAAGCACATTATTTAACAGGAACAGACATTTAGGGCATTGAATGCACCGTTCCTTATCAGGCTGAGCGGTGGAGGTATGAAGTATAATTTTCCTCTTGGCATTTTCATTTGTGCTTAAGATAGAGATTCGGATAATATTATCCTAGAGGAGGTAAGCGAGTTTTGTTACGAAGTAATCTTGACCATAAAAGGATAATAGGGAAATGGGCACTTTACCATAACTACTGAGCTATTATTTACATTCAGGAAGTCCTACGAAAAAAAAACCTGAAACTTCGGAAATAGGCCTGAACAAACAATCTATGAGTTGGTCATTACAGAAAGATTCCATGCCATCTCATTCAGTGGTAATGTTTTGAATCCGGTGTTTTTTTAGTCTACCCTGATTAAGATAGGAGATAAAACATGAGCTTACTCCATTAGAAATTGGGGTAGTGTTTAGGGTATGCTTAGGCAGTGTTGGTTTAGATGGAAGATTATGATTTAAGTGTGGTTCATAGATGTTGATGATGGTTTTATTCCTTATTCAAAAGGGCTACTTTACGCTTGCTGCGACATTGCATAAATTCGTATTAATATATATTGCTTTCTTAGTCTTTTTCCCATATCTGTGTATATCGGCGGATGGCGATGATTGAGAAAATGATCATTTGATTTCAGTGGTAATTTTTACCTTCTGATACCCTTAATGACACTTTTTCTAACATAAAAACTTCAAAACTTGTACCTGATGCCATGGTAACTTGCTATCTTTCAGAATATTATTTTTGCCTAACATAAAATAACGTTTGGCAATATTTTCTTCGACTCATTTTGGCTTTATCTCTATAGTGGGAGTTTTTCCTACTTTTTCTTTGGTGATCATTCTTCCTCCCTTTTTAACGCATTCCTCTTTCCTCTGATCTCCAGACCCTCAAATGATGATCTATGAATATCTCTGTCCTCAACCGAGGCTTATAAATATTCAGATCTGCGGGATAGTCCACACCCTTACCCAGCACGGACGCGAAAAATCACTCTCATCATTCTCTCCTGTGTTTATTTCCTTACTAGCTAATCCTGTTTCAGAAACGCTCAACTTCGGGTTACTCTCTGCAAGTGCTTAGACTGTTCGTAGCTATGGAAATTAAAACAGCTCTTAGAAATATCAACGCAATTATTTCCTTATTAGATCAATATAAGGATCAATAATCTGATGGTAGTCATTAACTACATTATTATTAAGAGTTCCGAAAAAAAATTAATTCTAAATAAATCAAAAAAATTATCTTATGGAATAGTTGGATTGTATTGTTCAATTGGTATCTTTAGTGATTAGGTAGTACGATTTATTGTAACTAAATGCGATGCACAAAATATTCTGCAACTTCAAGTGTAAGAAATATTAAGGAGCTCACTGACGCTCTTCTTTGAAACTTATATCCATTTTCAGGGATGGTCAAGAAGATATTTCAACAATTACTTTGACAAGGATTCGATCAAAATCGGTTTTGCGAACAAAAAGAGTTCAAGGAAATCGTAGTCTATACCACCATTTTTTCTTCTTTGATACTTCCAGAAAGTGTGCAAATTCCGTATTACGTTTAAGATATATCCTTCTTCGTGAAGAAATCGGTTTGTGAGATAATTCTCGATAGAAGGAACAGAAATAGTGAGCTTTTCAGGACACTAAAACTAACCAACCTACTGGCTGAGTAAATCCTCCTTTCGTTTCCTCTCAAAAAAGTACGATATTTTTTTAACTTTACTATCCACATTCATCGGTTGCCTTTAGATACGCACGAAAATTTTTTTCTGGAGAGAGTTACAAAGATGAGGAATTTCCTATAGTGTGAGAACCACCCTCATCTAAAAGCTCAACCTCCTTATGTCATAACATACGAGCTGGCGGAGGCTGCAGCTCACTCCAGCAAACCCATCCGAGTAGATTTTTACCGAGAGGAAGAAGACGCAATAGAGTGAATCTTCTTTCTCTCTAGTCCACCTTTACCAGCAGCAGCCTTAATTTTCTTTCCTCGAGCGGCCCTCCTCCTTCCCCAACTCTTCTCTCATTCTCCCGCCGTCCCGTTCCCGCAAGCCCCGCCCACAGGATGCCAAGTCGACCATTTTTCGAATCCTCTTTCACCCAGCCACCCACCTATTCCCTCCTCCCTGCCCCGTCTCCGAAAAAAATGAAACGACCCACCCATCTCTGACCCCCCGTGAGGAGCCGTCAGAGCACCGCATCAAAAATCTTCCTTTTTGCTCCTATTTCACTCTCCTGCCTAAATACCTATCCTGCTAGCGTCGTTATTCCATTTCTCTCATTTTCTCCCTCCTTACCCACCTCCAGCATCAACTTGTCCGCAGTGGAAGTCGATATTACTCCCTTGCCTATGAATTCTTATGAGGGAACCTTTGAATGGTAAAGGAATGAAGTTTTATGCGAATAGGCTGTTTTCATATAAAGGATAATACATTTTCAAGACCACTCTAAGGTAAGTTGAAATCGGAACCAGCGAAAAAATATAGCGTGACTTCCAGCTTCGAACCTTCAATGAGAGCCGTTATGATGGAATCAGAGCCCGCTTTAATTCGAAATGAAGATGAAGCGAGCACGGGATCGTGTAGTAAATAAGTAGATGCCGCGTACGAAAATAGGAAAGTCAAGAATTTTTGCACTTGCAGAAAATTGAAAAACTGAATGAATTATTCTGATTGGACATTCTGAGCTATTTTTTCTTCCATTACACGAGGAACAACAAGGACGTTGGATTTATTCCACTGTGGAAAAACGACGCGTGAAGATTTTTACGGAAATACGAACTATCCTAAATTGCATAACTATGACAAATACCACTCATGTATCGGTAGAATTTTAACAGAAATTATAGCAGCTCGAAAAATATTAATGAAATAATATTATTGATTTCTAGTAACATTATTGCATTTCATTCAATATACATGTACACGACTTTGAATACATATTATTGCCAAATCAGAAACAAATGTTTTGACAATTTTTTTCAAGCATTCATGTCTCTCCTATGCTAAATTTTCTTAAAAGAATTAAAATTTTGCAGAATGTTCAATATTGCTAAATGCTTCATTTATAAAATACTCTTATAAAGTGAACTACTAAGGTTACTTTTATAAAATATTTTTATTTTTACTGTGCATTGAAATTGATACTGCATCTCCCAATGTGATGCGGATAATTTACTAATCAGAAGAGGGGAGAATGAAGTAAAGAAATTTATGAACAGCACGATAAATGGAAATGCTCCATACAAGCGTTGAAGTCTCCAGGCGCGCGCAACCAAACGCCAACCACTCGAATTCACCCTCGCTTTCTGAATTCTGAACATTTTCCACCTCTGTTTATTTATGGCGCTGGGTAAGGTTCTTCGGTGGTCAGAGAACACTCGCCAAAAATTCGGAGAGGCCCGCATAAAGAAATAGTCCCTTTTGGCGTCCACGCTATCTACTACCGACGCTTCATCGCGCATGCCGTCTTTGCCATTATTTTTTTCAGTTGCTTTTTCCCGACCTCTCTTCCAAGAGGTATCTTGAAATGCTGAACACGAGGAGACCACTCCTAACCTTTTCCTTTCCCTTATCTTCCTTACATTTTTCTTTCTCTTCCCATTCCTCTTCGTCTTCGGGCCCTTCTCTTCCACTTTCCTGTTCACATTCTCTCACTTTTTCGCTATCAATCACGTAACTCTTTGGTATAATCTAATGCTCTAAAAATGTTACCCCTCTTTCGAGAGAAAAACTTTTGATAAATGAATATCATCCAAAAATCTATTTACATATTCAAGCGTTCAATTTAAATTAACTCGTGATGCATTATTGCTTACTTAAAGTTGATAACTCTCCTGTTCACTATCTATACAATCCTTGGCCTAGAAGAGACCAGAGCATTTGATTATCTCTTTCTTTAGTATTGCGATACTGTTCCCTACCAAACTCAGCGAGCTATAATTCGTCATTTTAATATTCACACTTTTCACCATCATCGTATTCTTCCAGCAATATGACATCACTGTTTCCACTTAATAAGACCTTATTGTTGGTATTCAGTTATTGCGACATTTGTGAATACATCACCAAATATTTTATGAATGTGGTAAAATAAGAAAATATTTACACTTTGCACAGAAATTTGGAAACCAATGCATGTATGTACTGATCTTACGAGGCAATAAGTACATACCTTAGTTCTATTAAAAAGTTGTCATAATCACAACAATAACACCGATAATTAAGCTGCTACGGTTTTCTAAAAATAAAGAGGATACCATAAAAATTCTTCGAGGGTTTATCAGGAAACAAAATAAACCATTAGTTTAAATTACCATTGAATCAGGAAAGATTTCTAATGTTCAGATATATCTCAACATCCTCTTAGTTCTCCATCAAAGGACGGTGAAATCAAATTTGACTTGTCCATTCCCGCAAGAAAGCACTAAGATTTAGATAGTGCATTGGATATAAATATTTGAAAGCGGATGGAATAAGAGAAAAATCCCACGGAAAATTATAGAACCCCATTTTCAGCCTCCATCTTTTCTATTACGTCCCTCTATTCGGTATACCTGGGATCCTTTTTCTCCAGTCATCTTCTCCGTCACCCTACACACTCCCATTTCTCTCCCATTTTCCAATCTTCCCATCATAATCGCACCATTCCCCCTCTCTCTCACTCGTGTTTCCTCTGTCCACACACTGTTCCTTCTCCCGTTCCCTTCCTTTCATCGTCCCTTCCTCCCCTTTACTTTCCAAGATTACCTTCTCTTGCTCGTGGCTCTTGACTCTAGCCCACCATCGTCGCGCCGTCTTGTAATGAACAAAAGGTTTACGGGCCCGGGATGAGGTAGGGTGTAAGAAGCAAACTTAATGACCTCGAGCGAGGCGGTCGTAAAGGATGATGTGAGATGGCTGGAGTAGAAAAGGTGGAGCGGGTAGATGGTGAGGGTAAGAGAGGTAAAAAAAAGTGTCTTGAGGTAGTTTTCGGTTGGTCGAGGTGGTGAAGTGAAAAAGGTTACTCGTAGGGAATTAGTAGTAAGAAAAGAAGCAAAAAGGAAGACCTTAGGGACAAAGGACGATTGCGACGTTGAGGTACTGCATAAATCATTTTGTCAAAGGCACCTAATAAGATTTACTTTCCTACGATTGCTTAATGCTGCTTTTTGAAGATAAGAAATTTCAAGCATTTGAAATTTCCTCAAATTTCAGAAGTGACATCCGAGGAAACTTTTTAGTGCGTGATAGAGTAAATGAGATATTACGCAAATGATGTACAAGGGAAATAATGCAATTGTATGCGATAAGAATACGGCTGCGCCGATGAGTAAGGTTGTGAGGCAATCAACCGAGGCACCTCTCGACGAGGGTGCTATAAAGAAACGCCGAGGAGGCGTTTTGTGGAATTCCATAACCAAATTAATTATTGTATCCTGAATTTTATGAACTAGATTCCGAATAAATTCATCGGAAACTGTTTCTGTGGCAACTGCTAGGCCAATAAATTTAGGCTCTATCTATAAAATTTGATTCCTGAGTTTCAACTAATAAAGAAGCGATCATTTTTGATCATTGATTTTCCACTAAAAAACTATAAATCTCAGTTAGTAGACTTTAATTACATCTTGCCTTATTTATGTTTCTGAGTAAATTAAATAGAGTGACTTGGAAATAATGATGAAGGATTACATCCAACCTTAGGCGGCTAAATGATACAATATGACTTTCTTTATTTGCGTATATAAGTAGACATATGGCGAATACATGTGATTCGAGATATCTCATGCTAAAAGATATTTATAGCATACTAAATACGTTAACTAATTGTATTTGGGTCCGTTCTAGAACACGAAGATTCCTCTATGTCACTTTATTATGATGAATCAGTGCTTTAAGCAAAACCGTCGTCCGCTATCTATGGTGTGGTAGGTGGAACTTACCCGGACGCAAAATGGAAAGAGGCACCATCACGTCAAAGTATTCCCTTCTATTGAACAAGAAATTAATAATCAGGTGATTTAAAAACTTGTAGAATCCGGGCGACAAGAATCCTTGTTTCAGAGAACTCGGAACTCGGATTCAGGGCTTTCTATCTTCCGAAAACTGCCAAAGATGATTTCTAACTGAATGAACAGCCGTAACCCAAGGAACCAATGGCTTACCGCAGATTTTACTCGAAATCCTTTTTGTTAAACCTCAGAATTAGAACTTTGCTTCTTATGGAACTAAAACGCAGAGTTTAACATGGAAAATCATTTTCACCAATCCTGTACGGATAGCTAGTACTTAATAAGCAGTTTCAGGTATACTGTTAGAACCCTTTGGATGGATTCCGTTAATGTCCCTCTAGTATGAATGGTTTATAAGTATTGACTTACAAATTTTTATAGTGACGCAAAATAAAATTTATTAATAAATATTTTAAATAATATTGAAAAGACGACGTTCGGTCTCGACGTTATTCTGCCATCGCCAGATGAAGTGCAATTGTATGTATGTACGGAGAATTCACCAATTTTTCCGTCCATAATTCAGTGTTTTGTAATGGAAAACGTGGTGAAATTACACGCGAAACTTCTCAGTCTCCACTCACGAAAGAATCACTTTGAGGGGCTGCGCATCCCTTACTTTAATCACTTCTTACTCTTCGCTGCTGATTCAATAAAGCTAATTTATCCCCTCTTTCCCTCAATAAACACTCCCGCAGCATTTTTATTGAGCTTATCTCGCGCCAGAAGTTCCGAAGGGGAAAGCCAACGCCCACACACTCGCGAACTACTCCTTAAGTAAAACAGAAAATATCACCCTTCGGCTTCACCTCCATGTCTCTCCGCTCTTTATGCGAGTCAGGCCAATCCCGTGACACTCTTTGTAGTGCCACGTTGCCGCGCGGTCATTACATTCGGGCGACCAAGCATAAACAGAGACCTCTTCCCCATAAAAATACTATTGGTCGGGAGGAGACCCTTCTCAATCTACGACTGAGTGGCACCAAAGGTACATAGAAAACACCGGTGGGCTTGGAAATTACATTTTTAGTCCGCTCTCTCCCCTTTCATCATTGACTACATTACGGCGTAGATTATGAAACTTGGAGGGTAATAGGAGGGCGTTGCTCGTTTGGTTCTGGAGCAAAAAGATTTTACCATTCTGAACGATTTTCATGGGATTTTCATTATTACGAACGATAATCAAATCTACAGTGCCCGAACAAAATTAAATGTCTGAACTTCATTTCAGTTATATTGGTGTCTTTAGAGCTGAAAAATGACGAAACCATGTCATACAGTTGAGATTACAATGACTGATTGATTTATTACGCCTCATGACCATTAGGTAGAAATTAAACACTTTGTAAGTCCGTTGTTGTTTACTCGTATAAAGTGTGTCATTTCTACCTACTTATGGAATTCCGCAGGAAGAAGGCGTCATCTCTTGATCCATTGAGTTATTGCACCTCATGTTCATCTCGCTGAACATTCAATGCCCTCTTCCAATAAAACTAGCTAAGACCGGATTTACTTCGTAATAATAGAAAATACATTCCCATCTTATCATCTAATGATAAAACCTTATTACGAACCCTTTCTCCATCTACGTTGCAACGAATAAAATTCTCTACTACTTCTGTTGTGGAAGGTCCCATGTCCAACTGTAACCCGGTTAAATCAGTTTTTCTTCTTCAAATTTCATATAAATCTTGAAAAGTTTCTTGGAGAATGACTATCACCACTTCTTAACGAGTAAGGAATATTTTTAGAGGTTATTTTAAAGATCTGTATGTGAAACACAGGCCCGTCCAATTTTTTATTATTTTTACAGGTAAATTCTCACATTTTTGTTCATAATTGATTTCATGTAACACTTGTTTATAGCTAAATCCATGATGGCCATTACGATTAATTTTATTCTATTAAAGTCTCCTCATATGAAACCCATACATCCATAAAAAAATGAACAGAAGCAGGTTGTGTGTACATAACTTGTGCAGTAATGCCCGAGGAATAGACGCGAGAAATATTGACATGACTGGGACTCAAACCCAGGTCTTACTATTGTCCGCACTCAGCTCTACATTAAAAGAATTCCTTCCCTCATTCCCTTATGCAGTAATTTTCGAAATCATATGTACATCCTTCAACTTCTCCGTCGGTCGTTGAAGGGGATTACCCTTTACCGAATCTTATGGCTGGTAGATGTTTCATCACTTGCACAATATCTGTAGAGCTTCATGTTCCTAATGGAAACGAAACGGAAGGGAAAAGAATGGAAAGAGATAGTAGGGACGAGGCAGTCAGGGGAAAGAAGTGAGGGGCGGGTTAGAGAATGAGAGGAGACTTCCCATTCGTCCCCTCCCACTTGCAGTGCCTGTCCTCATAACGACCTAATCCCAAATTACCTCGCAAAGAAAGACGAGCTGCCTGAAGGGCTCCAAGTTGAGCTACGCGTAATCCCATTCGCCCACAATCCATAAACTCTCGGAAAGGTAAAAAAAGAGACCGAAAAGCCAACTTCGAGTTTTTCACATCTTTTATCGCGGCATGGCTCCGTCGAATTCTCTCTTCCTTTTTTCCTCTTTCCTCCCAGATATCTCCCTCCTCTAACCCGATCTCATTCCTCCTTTCTTCTCTACCTTCTTTCCACTCCCTCTCCTTCTCTCTCTACGACTTGGGATGTTCCCCGCGACCAATCCGGTTTTGGAACACCTACAACTTCATTATTATCACTTCCATATAATCTTGGAGGATGCCGAAGGTGCGTGGACGCATAAGCACCTGAGTATTATATTCGCACAGCATCCCTCCACTGCTAAAACTCATTTACTCTTATTTAGTGATACCAGATACGTAGAGAATACTGAGCTCTTTTGCTGAAGATGCTAGAGAGCGTGATTATACAAAAGTTGAGTCAAGTTGTTGTTATTGTAATTATTTCTGTAAATTAATTGAAAGAGATTTAGGTAAAATATATTGTACATAGAACTTGAGAGATCACAAATATAAAAGACTGAAGTCTATTTATATAGGGCAATAAATACAGGATTAAAAATAAATGATGAATTGAATCAGCACTTGGCATATAAAAAAGTGATTTGTTCTATATTATTTTTAGAGTTTAAATGGAATGCCAATTCAGAGCAGAATCAATCCAATAGATACAAATATTTCCTGCTTAACTGTAAAATATCATTTCAGTCATTGATTAAACACAAAAATTTAATTGATTTAAATTAATTCTTACAAATCGACAATGCAATTACCATAGTTTTCAAGAATATCGTTTTTCAGGTTTAGTAAAACGGCATATAGCGCACCTTTAAAGCCGAATGGCAAATCGTCCAATAACCTAATTTATTAGGGGACAATTGCTGGAAAACTGGTTACAAGGTGGGTAGCTACACAGATTTGGTCTTTAAATCATTGAAGGTTTACTTATTTGATTAATTGCTCATAGTTATGGCACCCGATAGTATCCTGAAATTGAACGAAAATTGTAGCCAGCATTCCATGCCGCTGCGCATTCATGGAAGATGTAACAGCATCAAAAGGCAAGGTCTTGCAAACTACGACTTTACCGATAGCGAAATAAATAAAAATAAGTTAACCTCAAAGATTCACATTTGCTACAATCCCTTCAAATTTGCTAAGATCACGACGGCAATAATCATCTACGAATCCTCGTTTTATTTCTAATTCCATCTTTATAAGATATTACTGGTAAAATAGAATTATTAACGTTTTTATTGTGTAAGTATTCATGACATGCACTTAAAACTTAAAATATAAATTGTTTACTTTAATGATTGTGTATACAGTTCACCATAAAATTTGATTCGATCGTCATATTTTCTAATTCATTAATTAAATATAAAAAATGGTTTTAATTGTGATAGATAACTCGGTTCTCGATATTCATCTCACCAAATATTTGCTGACGTATGTGTTAAGCCAAATTCCCCTTTTCCATGTAAAATATAAATAAAGCTAATTGATTTAATGTTGTTTATGCCAAATTAGCAGAAAGTATCTCTCCAGGCTTCTACCTAAAGAACTTATTCTAGACTGAAATATAGCAGTCGATATTTTGATAACTCTTTGGTCCGATTTTGCTTAAAATATTGATCGCATTGTAACTGGTAACAAAAATCGTTAAGAGACGAAAAAATGAATTCTTTACAATTAATGAAAGCTCAAATTTGGGCCAGGAAGGAGAGAAATCAGACTGTCAAATGATGGCCGCTGACCCACATAATCAAAATGAGAATTTCTTATCGGTAAATCATCGGCCGTTGAAATCTCCACCACAAAATGGTAATATTTCTTTCTTTGAGCATCTCTTTCCTATCTAAGAAGTTGATTTATTGGCATCAATTCTATAAATCAAACAAATTAATCTTACTTTCATCTACAGCTCGCTATCATAGAAAACTATGCAGAAGTATTTTCCTATAATCTCCATCTATAGGAATTCCGATATTGGACTCCTTTAGGGTTTGTTTTTATCGAATCCCGTTTACCGAATGAATGTTTGAGACCTAAATAATGCATATAGCCCGAATCCATTCTCTCATTTTCTTGAAGGTTGAATTATTAATGGACACACACGCTCTGATTTTAGCTCCGTGTACACGACGAAGCATACCTCTTCCTTTTTCGTCGAATCACAACACAAAGCGTACAGAATGCATCGACACACCACCTGGAGCAATTAATTTCAGTTTCCAGCGAAACGAGAACCTTTTATGGACCAACAATAGCAAATTTTAAGGACCGCCGAATGGCATCAGGGTCCCTCTGCGAAACAATCGCCTCCCGCAGCTTTCCGAGCTGAATTAAAACACGACGATTACACCGTCAAGCTTCCGATCGAGACAAATCTGAAAAAACATTCAGCAGATGCGACGAGCAAAGCAGGCGACTAATTTCCGTGAAGAAGTCGTGATACTTCAGTCCAATTTCCTATCGCCGCTTCCATAGCAGGACCGCGCTCCCTCTTAGGGAAATTTACGACTTTTTCCGACCATAAACGAGAGAAAACAGATATCCACGAGAGAGACGCTATTGCCTTCCATCTCGCCTTTCGTGACAAGGTGGTGGTGCAGGTTCATTAAGGGAACTTTTTTTTTCTGCTGGAGATGTAGCGAGGGGGAGTTGAGAGAGTGCCCAGATTCCAATTATGGAGCCAAACGCTCAAACAATTTTGCCTCGTTCTCCTCGCTGCGTAGATCCGCATCCTGAACAAGGCATCCGACTCCAAACACTCCCAATAGAAAGTTTTTTCGTCCTTTTTTACCCTCCGTACCTTCCTGTTCTACTCCGATTTCGCAGAATGTCACCGGTCGCGCTACCACGGGGACTTCCAGGAAAGGAGATGGCGGAGCCTCTGCCCCGGATATTTTAGAAAAGGCTGTCGCCCCATTAATCATTCTAGCCACTCGCGAGGATTAGAGGAGTGGAAGCTGCTTGTAAGGACGTCGGTTATGTGATTGCGGGAATGAGCTTTTTAATACCTATAGCGGGAAACAAGGTGAAACGAGGAAACGTATGAATTCTATCTGACAGTTATTTGCGCGTTGGAATTGGTCGCTGAGAAGTAAGGGACGTCAAGTAAAAGTTATTCTGAGAAATCCGCTCGACCCTCTTCAGAAAAAGCTAATTTCTTCAATTCATTGGATATATGAGAGTAAAAAACTGATTACGTAAACATATCAGCACAATCCAAATAAAATTTGGTGGATGCTATGATGATAGCCTTTGATTCAATAAAACAAATTCATCAAACTTGATTCTTACGCAAAATAGTGGAATTAAAATATAATTTACAAAGTTACTACTTCGACACATTCTCTGGATTATTTCAAGGAAATAACACCTTGTACGATTTTGTTTGATGGGGAGAAAAATTTACTAATTTTATTGGAAAGAATTCATTAATTTATATTAGGACCCTAATGATAAATTTATGAGGCTATTGAGGACATATTTTTAAACAGGTAAAAGGAAATCAAAATGTATTGGAATGAATACATGAAAGTCTCAGCCCAAATTATTTACTGAATGGTTTAACTTAGTCTCGCTATAAATACTGAATGTTCAATTAATCGGATGCGATATTTTTACGAAACTCTTCATTGAGTAACAGATTGTACAAATGTAAATTATGTATGGCAAATAAGATGATTTGTTGGCAACGATAAGGAAGGTAAGAATTGCAACACGTTTTTATATTCTTCCAAGCATAAATAATATTTACCAAATTGGAATATGGGATCTCAGGATATTAAATGAGTGCTCATTTTGTTACTATCAATGTTCTGAGTAACTATTTAATAATACAGGAAATTCCATAGATGGAACTGTTCATAAGTATAGTACATTTATCTAAACGTTAATGTAGATAGTGAATTTGATTGAATTTAATTGAAAATTCAATCCACGAAGTAAAAGACTGATTCAGTCTAATCTTTCGGACTCCTTCTTCCAACCTATTCAGAAAGCATTTTATCGGAATACTTATATCTTGAAAATAAAGATATTTACAGACATTTTGGCATGTAATGAGAGCATAGTTAATGAAGAGTCGCCAACTCGTCTTCAAAGAGGACAAAAGTTTAGACTTCTCGACAAATTCCAAAGAGCAGTCAACTATACTAAGTTGTATTGTCAATACATCCAACATTCGTGATGCTCCCAAGCCATGAAAAATCTCATTTGAGTTTGGAGTTGACTTCAAAGGCCGCTGGTGGAAAAAAGAAAATCTTCTTGTAGCTTACAGGGATTATAAAAATCAACCGAATATGGTAACTATTAGTTGCGGATTTATACTTAAATGCATCCGATAAGCACAGTGCCGAATTCAGTATCAGAGATATGTTTTTAGAGGACTGGAAAACGAGCGAGAAACAGGGAGAGGGGTGAAGTAGAAGGGTTAAGAAACGAGATAAGCAAGAAAAATTAGGCGTTAAACGGAGCGGAATAAGAATGCAGAAGTAAATCGGAGAATGAAAAGAATGCAAAGGAGGAAGGAATCAGATAAGGATTACCATATAGGAAAGAGAAAAGCCTGTGACGAATGAGAAGTGGAAGAGGCAAAGGTTATGGAGATGAAAGAGATAGAGGGGATACACATAAAAGGAAGATTTAATGTGAGTAGGAAAATGGAAACGAAGATGAAAAGAATTTCTCGGGGCAGAAACGGGAATTCGGAATTAGATTGAGGATGTTTCGTTAACACAAATGTATAGGCGGGCAGTAGATCTCCACAGTGAAAGTTTTCCAAATAAATTACGGCAGATGTCAGCAAACGAATATCCTGAAGCAAGATTAAACGTCAAAATGGTATGTAAATGAAAAATGGGGGATGAAGAAAAGATTGATTTATAATTGTGTTTACTCTGTCTCCGTCGCCGTGAACAGAAGAACGACCCGCTTTGACCTAAATTAAAATAAAATTTCGACAACTATAATTGAGACAAGAAGTGTATATGCGGACTATGTTTAAGTAGATATATCGAAGAAAAAATATCGTCACGAAATATGTCGACGAAAAACTATAATACTTCATCTAATAGACAAGATGAGGAAGTTTTCAGAGTACGGCCTCAGTTGCGGTAATAGATTTCTATGAATTCTCCTCTTATTACAGATGCTTAGATATAGCTCACGGCTTAAGATGAGCGAAGCGGTTGAAGGGGCAAATTGTAAAACTGACACAAGAAAAGAAAATAAACGTTCCGGTCATTTATTTTGTTTGTTATTTCTTCTACATCACTACTTCCTAGTATTGATGTTTAATAAATTGAAAGGGTAAAATATCCCAAATAATTTAACGCCTTATTCTCAGAACAAAATTCAACTATTTGGAATCGGTTTTTTGATGGATGAAAAGGAAAAACTACTGGATCAAAATTTCCATTTTTATTGAGACATCTCAAAATAATAGAGAATACTATGATTAGATGCCTTTAATCTAAAACAAGTTCCAATATTTGGAAAATTTTCTCCAATTTGAAAAATAAAATTCCTCCAAAGCATTGCTTCCCAATCATTTATCTGCCTTAGCACTGATAAAGATTCATTCTAAGACAAACTAAACTAAAGGTTTTTTATTTTAAGTTCGAATTCAAATAAAGTCAGAAGAAAACTACTATCACGGTGGTAAATTCTTCGGTATTTTTAAATGGTAATCGTACTGGATGACCTAATTTCTTCCAAGTGAAGAGCATAATGTGTGTGAAATCTGAAGAAAAAGTTTACCTCGGATATTAGGCGGCGTACCAAGCTTATTCATGGGTCACAGATTGGGAAACGCTGCAAAGAATAATCTTTTTCTAGTTTTAGACCACGTCTGAAAAACCCATAACACATGAACTTACAATTTTATCACTGTACGTTGTCCAATTACATCATCACTATATAACATTGCGCGATTCTCACAAGCGTACAAATAGGAAAATGAAACTCATAAAAGTAAGTACGAACTGAAAATCCTCACACCCTATGAAACTTCTATTTTTTAACCCGAGGATAAGGAAACGTTGCTCCGACTTCCATTATTACAAATATCCTCCTTGAAGACAATCGGAAATAAAAAAATCATCACGACTTTTTTAAGAGCCTTGAATCCTGATCTATTTTGAGCAAAAGTAAATTGTTTACTTAGAGGTAATTTTGGTCACAAAGAATCAATATGTCTTCTCAATTCCATTCAAACTTTCACTTGAGATTGTAATATAAAGGTCCATTTCAAGGAAGGCAACTGGATTTCAGGCCCTCTAAAATTCCTCCTGCCATGCATTACAATAAAGGGAGTATATTTCTTGGAAAGATACTTCTTAAATTCCTGAAAATGTTGTATAAAACTTTTTTTTGAGCATATCAGTGCTGAAAGACGATACTAAAATCACTCTTTTAAAATTATTCAGCATTAACAGTCTTTAAATTCATCTCATTGCATATAGATTCGATGAATATTGAAAGAATATCGTGTGAACTGCATTTCTTTATTTAATGACTGTCCACAAGATGTTTCGTTCCAATCACGCGACTCGCTAAAATGTAGTGGCTTCATTACTCAGGCAATAAATTGCGCGAGAACAATTTAACCCGGATTTTGAAATAACGCATGGAATTTTATAAAATTAGCATTGAAAATAAAGACACATCTCATCACATTAGACGAATTCTTGTACCTTTAGGACCAGCGTGTCCGCGAAATTGGTATCTCTCCCTATCCTTCCTTCCACAGGACGTAGATGAGCGCTACGCTAGAACGTCGGTAAGTTTCTACCAAATTCCTCTGAAGCAAATGGTCGAGATGGTTATTATTATTGTAGCCCTGATTCAGATATATGCCGGAGGAAAAGGAAGACAGGTAACAGTTCGACGTATACAGCGACAAACACGAGGGCATTTAAGGTATCGGTACCATGGAAAAATTCTGAAAGAGAGATGGAGAGGGTAGGAGCAAAAAGAAAAGGAAAGATGAGGTATGGAGGCTCAACTCCCCGTTTTGGGAATGGGCGTCTCGGATGGGTCGGCTGCGGAGATAATTTGAGGATGGGTGGGAGGGAGAGATAGAGAAATCCACCCTTGGGAAGGGTGGGACAGGTTTTCTGTCTGTAGCATGGCCAGATGGGTGGCGTTTCGGAGAAGGAGGTGTATCGGATAAAATGAAGGGAGAGGGATTTGAAGAATGTGTAGACGGGAATAATGAAGACCGCGTCCCGTGGAGGAAAGCTCAATTGGCGGAGGAAGACGCACCATCGTAATGTTTCATTTTTCCCTCAGGACGGAGGTGGCGATGGGAAGGGAGAAAGGGCGGGACGGGAATACGTTGTTGTAGCTGTGAGGCAAAAATATGTTCCTATTCAAAAGGGAACTCACTCCTATGAAACCTCGAGGATGACTCGGAAAAAGGTCCGCCTCAAAAGTTGTGGAAAATTTTCCGTCTTCGAGGTGTCACTGTCTAAACTTTTTCCGGTTGAAAATTACTTGGGTTGGAAATTGCAATTTCAAGGAGAGGGCTTAAAAAGATACTCCTACGGATGATAAAGAAGACAGTATAAGTAGCTTGATCCACATCTGCCTCCATTTTCTATTCTTCGTTATTTGTTAAAGCTTTAAGATTAAACAGTGCGAAAATCATTATGGCTGAACAGTTCCTGAATGCCATTTTATTGAACAAATTGCAGCCTCAAAGAAGTACGTTGAGTAATTGGAATGAGTTAACCTTCAAAAAGAGATACGGCGTTCCAAAGTTAGTAAATTTTCCGAACTATTAATTGATCTTTTCCACAAAAGAAAACAGCCTACGAATCAAAGATGGACGTAAAGCTAGTAGGTTACGTGAAAGAGAATCGAACACCAATTTACCTTAGAGCATCTTGAAAGTTCGGAGAATCACATTATACCAACACTACATGTTATGACAATGCTATGTAACGAACTCGTTTAGAAACTGCACGAATAACTGAATTCTCCCCAAAACAATGTATACAAGTCAAAAAAATCTGAGAATAACGCTCGTTTGAATCAGTAATTGATTTGGTGAGCTATTTAGGTAATTGAGATATAAATTCAGAAAAGAAAAAGTCATTTGCAGCATAAGTAACAAGATAATTTTCAACAAGTTATTTGTAAAACAGATCGTTCTTTACATGTAAATGTGTATTATAAACTGTAAGGAATTTAGATATAAAACCGAATACGGCCATTTCTTACACAAGAATTCCCCCATTTCAATTTTCTAGAATGCGGTAAAGTATTTTTCACGCGCAGTCTTAATTGAGAAAGTTTGGAAAATTACCGTAGTTTTATGGAAAACATGAAGGTAATAATTTAGTTTATGACTTCACTCATTTTCTTTGCCAGGAATGCATAACGTGACTGGAAACTATAACATTAGTCTCGCGTAGATCGTTTTAAGCGTAGATTTTAAAATTCCTCCGAAAGGGTGGAATAATTTTAAGAATAATTACACCTCTAGCGCTGGAGCGTGCAGCTTGGATCTAATATTACCGCTCCTTTCTAAATTTCTCACCGAAATCCATCCCTTTTACGACGCTTCAATCTGCTGAGAAGGATGAAGGGTCACTCAAAAAATAAACAACATGCGCAGGAACTATTACACCAGAGAGAGAGCGAAGAAGGATAATGCATCTTTCGTTCAGTCCAAAACCTCAAAACGGCCGAACTTACAAATTGGTGCGTTGGGAAGTACCCAAAGGTTTAAAAAAGATTACCCACGACCCCACGAGGAAAGCTTATAAAGTGATGCCCATAAATTCGAGAAAAAACGTCACCTGAAAAATAGAGGAATGGACCATTGGGATTCGAAAGAATGGGACGGGTTTCGGAGGAGGCATGCACGAAAAGAGGAGCTTCAAAGGATGAGGAGACCGTAACGAGAAATGATTCAAATCACAGCTGATCCGAAGGACATGAAAGATGTTCCGGAGAATGCGGACTCTGTGGTCCAATGATTGCCCCTTCCGTTTTTAGGGGCTATAAAAGTTGCGGAGAAAGCTCATCCACTTTTAGATTCGTCGTAAAACGTTTTGTGATCCACGCGAGAATAATAATAGAATCGCCATGATACGAATGCGAGAGATAAAAATCCTTAGAAACCTTGTCACGCTTTTAGAAAATACAACTACGTCGTTTCTCACTCTACAGCTAAGCCTTACGCTGAGGGAAATGAATTGCTTCAAAAGAGACAATTACATGGAAAGAAAACCGTTATGTATAAACCTTTCGATAGCAAATATTTCCTGATAGAGGATAAAAAAGTGATTCGAGATGTTTAGCTGCAAAAAGCTTTTTTTTTTTGGGTTCCCGGACAGCTAAGTGGGTAACGCCTATTGTAAAAGCGGTCCCGGGTTCGATTATAGAGGGTCCATGTAACTTTAATGACGCCGACTGTCGACCAATACTACTACTGAAAACTTTTCCACCACTTAATGGCTATTTTATCCAATAACCGATAACCAATTCTTAAGTACCAGCTCATTCACCTGTTTAAATGCCTACAAAGTAGTTAGTGAAATCTTCAGCAACGATGAAAGAGAGTTGCGTAATATTACAAAAAAATTGTGTAATGCTTCAAGTCTGAATTTCATGGAAAACTTTGTTATATAAAGTAACGCACTATTTGTATGCAAAGTAATGTTAAGTAACATAATAAATGATTACTGAATGTTTATGTCTAGAATTATTGATACTGAAGCAAAACAACAATTATGAAGGAAAATGGCTAATGATAATTAATGCTCGTTACCAGAAAATAAACTAATGTTATTTACTAACATTTATTATTATATATTGTTACTACCCAAATATTTGGATAGAAAATATAGCTTGCATAAAATATATAATATAGTGTGTATAGTATATACTACACCAGGTAATATTTATCTTAGAAAACCAAGTTTAGTATCCTTCGATTCTTTTATTGCAGATACGTTGCACACGAGTGATTAGCATTTCTTCATATTGAATAATTCATTCTTCTTAATGCAGGGGAGGGGAACCTTTTCTATTTGAAGGCCGCACATTTGGTCGCATAAGAAAGACCGCACGTGAAACCATCAGGCCTCACTTGAATTGCAAATTACCTACATTCAAATAGTTTAAATTCGATAATGAGTGTGCGGAAACGGATTTATTTGCTTATTGAATTCAGAAGGTAAATTCTTAGTTTTCTTTATAAATCATCAGCGATATTGAGAATCAAAATTATTTTAACACAGGGATTTGTTTCAGAAAGTGATTAAAAGGCCGCAACGAAAAAAACAGTTTCTTAATTTAAAACTCCTTATCGCGGTTTCCTCATCTCACTAGCTTAGTGGAGACCTGCTGGTTAGTCCTACGGAGCTGGTATATACTCTTTTTTAATTGAGCAGCATCACAAGAAAATCATTAAAGTGAATTAGGGATTCAAGTTCTTCAGATAGAGTTAACCAGCTTCCCAAGGTTCTACTGAGTTTATATAAACTTTAAGCAAAACAAAATAATAAAAAGTGTTTCGTAGGTTTGAATGTTTTTCGAACTTTTGAGGCCATTTTTCTAAGCTAACATCAACAGCCTAACATGGGAGCGTAAGAACATCAAAAATGGAAATGAAATCTTATAGTCTCTTGAGCAACCATTCCTACTACCGCATTCAAAAGGACGAATTTAGGTCCCTCAAAAATCATGCACAGTGAGCTTCCCTGAGCTAGGAGAGACAAAAAACCGATGATGTTATTTCCAACCTCCGACCATAGAAAATATGAAAATCAGACGTTTCGGACCTCAAACACGAGAGTGGGGATACAAAAGGGACGGAGATTGGATACCGATATTGATTGATTGATCAAGTCGTTTGCATAGCGCCTCGGGCTGCACCACAAGATGGGAGTCCTTCCATCCGGGTGCGTGGTTGGGAGGATTGCAGTCGCCGGCCTGCGTGAGAGGTACGGCGTTGTGGGGAAGGGACGGAGAGGGGGAAATGACATCAATATTAGGAGTACGAATGCAAGGGTTCGACCGGATGAGGATCCACCGTTTTGTGTCTGACGAATGAAGACTGCGTTATCCATTCCGACGCGAGTAAACATGTTGCAATAGCTAACAGACTATGTGACAAGGCGTGAGAGAGTATCATTCGGGCTTCAATTGAAGAAATGACACATCATCATTTAGGTGTGTCACTTAGTAAAGCGAATAATGAGAAAATGTAACGGGAATGTATGTCACGTTACGCACGTCTTAAATCGCTGGGTATGAATGGAAAAAGATGGAACGAATTTTCTTGAGCAGAAGAAGCTGTAGCTGAAAACAAAAACTTTGAACCCCGAGGACATTTATTACGGCGAAAGATTATACGCAAAGAAAAAATTAAAGCTTCTGCAATAAACCTCCTCTCCTGCGTAATGAAAGACGTTTTTTGATACCCTTTACCATAGAGCTGGTTTAAGTGAAGCGTGAAAAATATGGACTGTTTGTGTATGTAATGCTCATGATAAACTATTGGTAAAATATTGCATTATTTTCACAAAATTTGCCAATTATAGGAACTGATGTTATTGAAATACCTTTTAAATTGGAAACGATATAAGGTGTATTGGCGAGATAAGGAGTGAACCTAAGAATTTTTCTGCATTCTCTTTAAATCTTCTTCATATAAGAATAATTTGATATAGAGATAAAAATATCTAAATATTTCACTCCTTGCGGGATTTCCGGTTTGAATGTTGCGAGGCTTCTCATATGTAAAATAATCAATATTCTAACGAAATTATCGTAATTCACGTTAATATCCTTCATAAAATGATGTAATAAATTGTGCAATGTTTCCAATTAACCAAAAATCCCAAATATCAACTAGTTGTAACAAATGGGTGAATCTACTCGCAGAGGGGCTTACCGAGGCGGTTCTGCGTATCACATAAGGACATGTACGCAAATTTCGAGGATTTAGAATCGACATCTAATACGCCCGCAGTCTATCGAAAGCCACCTCACAAACATTGAGCCATCCAGCCGGATGTTGAATCACTCCAACACATCTTTCAACAGGCGTCGAACGACTGTATACGATTTCTTGCCGTAACGATCCAAAGAGCTCGCGGGGCCCTAAACAAGCTCCTGAATAAATTCTAAATAGACAAAGGCTCTCAACCCTTCAAACTCGCGCACTTGGCATATTTATTCCCCCGTGCGCGATCACAAATCCTTCAGAAAAGGGATTAACCGTGGAAAATGCATTCACACTCGTCGCCCGGGCACACACGCCTTCGTTACAAGCGCGCTAAAAATCTCCCGCCTCATCCCACTCGGAAAAAGATGGTCGCCGAATCCGACCAATCAACCGACATTGAGGGACATCCGACCAATCGGGACGCGAGTTACCCATTCGACCGACTTCTGAACCCTCCGGAGCACCTAACTCATCCCGACAATGCACCGTGGATGCACGCAGAAGCGGGAACGACCCTGACTCGCTTGGAAAGAAGAAAGGCGTGCATAATGAGGATGTACCAATGTGCCAGGCAGATGCCGGGATAAAAATACGGCGTATATCCCACTCTCGCTGCCCTGGAAATGGGTGGATGCTCTACTCTGGGGGTGAGATATAAAAGCGCCGTCGGGGTTGAGTTGTGCTGCATCCATCGTTCCCACCGCTTTTCACACCCATTCCCCCCTTTTCTCCAATCCGCCCCCTCTACAATCCCATCTACCCCCCGTCGAGGGCTGCTAATACCGTAACCCAACAATCGGGCCCAGTCCCCAATGTAAGATGGGTGACCACACCCCTTCTCGTTAAAATCTACCTCTTCTTCCCAATGGACACGCGTGGTCCTCCATCCATACTCATCTTCTCCTCTACCAGTGCCCTCTACAACTCCTCCCCCACCGCAGTCGCATCTGTAGACCACCGCAAGTTCCTCAGTCTGCTTATATGAGGCCATCTGTCGCCCTCGGCACCCTAAAGAAAAGTTTCCTCTTTACCAGCCTCGAACTTTTCTCCGTATGACGCCCTTGCATTATTGCCCAAAAAAATCTCATCTCTTCCCCAAATCATTTTCCCCATTAGGTTTTTCGGATCGAACCCTTACCGGAAGCCGTGAAAAATGGCAACGGCCAAGTTTCGGGGTTTTTGTACAAAGAAAGACCTCGTTGGTTTTTTTCTACATCGTTCCGTTTCACGAAAGAGTACAACTTTTCCCGGGCGTTGTATACCGTAAGCGTCTCGACCCGAATTAGATTCAGGAAGAAGAATGGAACTCAATTGCATTTTTTCTCATCCACTCTTGATGAGCAAGTGATGTTTAATGGGTACGGGAATTTAATACTCGACTTTAAAATTAGATATGTTAGAGATAGGATGGGTTTGATAATTTTTAATATTTTTTTATTTTAACGTTTGATTTTTTCCATCAATTTTTCCTACTACTCAATGTAAAATCTCCTCCTCCGATGATGCAATAGAAGAGCCTAAATCATCAAAAAAAACATGATCTTCTCTGAGAACTGAAATAGTCCTTGATTTTCCAAAGAGGTGACATGCTCGTCATCTTCTAGCATCGAAATCATAGCCTAGTGAATAATCTGACGAAGCAAAGTTTCAGTAGCTTTACTTTATGCCAACTTGAGGAGCAGAAGTTGCGTAAACCGGTTTCTTCAAACAAGGGAGTCCACACTAAAGACCTCCCTTCTGTCGAAAGAACTATTCATCAAAATGCGACATCTTTATTTCTACTAATTCTTCGCTGCTAGCGTAGAAGATGCACATCCCTACCTTTCATGAGATTCAATTCTAACCGCATTAGTGCGTTCTTTAGAAATTCAACTATTCTTTCGTGTTTCGCTGTGAAGGGAAATTGTATCTTTATAGATAAAAATAAATACTTGTTAAAATTTTGAACTTGATATCGAACTTTATAAGTATTTCCAGTCATACGGTACTCAAATGTTGAAAAAGTTGCCCTATTATTTTCGGGCTGGAAGTGTTTACAAAAAATTTAGTGAAATAGCCAGATTTAAAATTCCAAGTCCTAATTGAAACTGTATTTTCAATTACATATCTTGGTATTATGCTTGCTACCCTGAGGTAAATGCCATAGAACGAATTTAAGCTCTTACTACATGCGGTCTACGACCCTGTTCGTCACAATGGTCAGATCAACCGAACATTTAAACTAATCGGAAGACCGAATGTTAAATAGGTACCTTTGAGAGGGGAATGCAAATTTAACATATTAATAACTTTTCAAAACAAAAATGAAAAAATCTTTATTCGTGGAGGGGATACCACTGAAATCAAACATTAAAAATCAAAAGTGGCAATCTACAGGAATATTTGCAAGTATATTTCATAACGAAGCATGAAGGAATGCTTATATTCCTTCTTTTTAAAGAATAACCAATAAAGGTTAATGCTGCTTCAAGGAGCATAATGAATGAGAACGTTTTTTTGCCATTAGTATAATGAGCTAATAATTATCAGACATAAATTGCCCGCCGGGGTCATCATCAATGTAACGAGGCGTCTGCAGAGCCATCCTGAGAAGAAAAGGCCACGTCGCATCAGAGATAACGTCCACCTCGAAAGCAGAACACCTTAAAAATATCGCCCCTTCGCCGCTTACCTCAAAAGGTCGCTTACCTACGAAACCACTTTCAATGTCAATCATGACCCGAGGCACCTTCGCCCTCCTTCCGTACAGAGCGCGCCCATCGTGTTACAAGAGCCGTGAACATCGCACCTTCGCATCGCTGCCCTTCTCTCAGTCCTCGAGCAGCAGTTTCCACCGCGGGTGGCAGAGCTTGGTAGCGCGACACGGACTTGAAAGAAGGCAAGGAGTGGCGGGTAATTCCCCGTGACTATCTTCTCTCCCCCTTTTTCGAAAGCAAGTCTTTGGGATGATCAGATTTGAATCTGAGATAGCGTAATTGCATTCAACGAGTCGGAAATCCTCGGAACGTCCTGGTTACTACCGTGATGTTTTCATATTAGTCCTAAAACTAGACTAGGACTCCCGTATTCCCCTATGGGGCTTAGAGAAGGTGTTTACGGGTCGTTGAAGTTTCCGACCATTTAAGAGCGACGTTTCTGATAGGTTTGCGTGGTAATTTCGTCCC
The DNA here is from genome assembly GCA_000376725.2 of Ladona fulva. Taxonomy (NCBI): domain Eukaryota; kingdom Metazoa; phylum Arthropoda; class Insecta; order Odonata; family Libellulidae; genus Ladona; species Ladona fulva. Next base: position 454,771 of record KZ308574.1, on the reverse strand, counting down.
ATTCGGAATATTTTAGTGTTGTTTCCCAAACGTTTCATTTTGTCGGTGGTATTCTTTTCTGCGTCTAAATCGTTATGTCCTAGGGAAGGACATAACTGGAAGTTCTGCAGTAGAGCTCTATGTCATAATAACCTAAAATTTTACCACTTATGTGAGTGGAAGAATATTTGTGGTACCAATTTGATTTTATCAGTGGTCAAATTACCAATCTTGCGTTCTTTTGTTCGTCTAGGGAAAATATTCCATGGTAGCCGCAACTCCAATCAGTCTCCCAACATTCATTCTTCTCAGATAGTCGATCATAAATACTAGGGTTAACTTTTTCCACTCAGATGTAAGACATTATTCACTGTTGTGTTTTACGGACAATACTGAGTTTAATTCCAGTTTTTTTCTTGTTAAAATGTAGATTTGATTTCAGGTGATTATTATCTTTGATTACTGATAATTTTTCTAGTGATAACTTCGTAGTTGGCATTAGAATGAATAGTCTAGCTTTACGGAGAGTAAGGTATGGGAATTTTATCGAAGCTATTGAACATATTATCAAGTCATACGAAATTCAGTAGCCTGTATTGTGTCCCTATCTAAATCTAACAAATTTAATACTTTATTATTTGATATTGTGATTTTCCTAAAATGGTTGGTTTATACGTGAATCGATCCAATCATAAGTCGCTAGCCAGAAGTATAAATCAGGTTGTAACCACGGCTTTGTATGAGTATTTAAATGTTGTCTCCCCAACACCAATTATTTTTATAAGCATAAAATTACGAGTAATTTGGGTTTTGTTATTTTCATCTGTCATATTTAGGCTAAACCTTCAAAGTTGCACCTTGATATGAAAGTAGAATTGAAACATTCAATAAATATGACTAATGATAGAAACTATAATCACATATTTTCTAATGAATAAACAAGGAGGAAATAGGAAATGCTATTTCTGATAGCTCTCTCAGTATCTCTCTGGGTTCAGAAAACTAATTCTCCGACTGTTGCTATTGAAAGGTATAGCTGCTATAGCCAAAACTCTGTTTCTGCAGCCGTACCTTGAGAAAATCATATTTTTCATTTGTCTTTCGATAAAAAAGAAACAAAAATTAATCTTTCGTTTACTTTTGTCTCATATTTGCTCAAAGTTATGACATAACGAAAGCCACTGAGGTAAAAGTGATGCTAATAATGATATCCAATTAGGTTATTGAATACTATGAAGAGCGTCATTCATATTCATTGGGCTGCATTTGCATGTTCTTACTTCATTTCTAACATTCTGGCTCAATAAGTAGAGCAAGATACCTCACTCCTCATATTTCCTAGCTACAGCTCATTCCCTCTCCAGAGTTTTTGACAGCTATTTGTGACGAGCATGTTGTTCAAACCGTTCCTCAGATTGAATACTGTAAAGGCTGACTCTAAATGCTAATGTCGAAGTTACTGTCCTTCAAACTGTTCCAATCCAATCGTTGGAATCGACATCGGAGAAAAGTTGATAGAGTCATAAAGACGATCGACGAAAAGCCATTTTCATGACTCAAAAAGAAAATCACGAAGACGATCACCGCGCAACGGATGATTATCCCCTTATTACAGTTGGGTTCTGATTGGTTATTTCCTCGAGGACGAAATGAAATTAACTCCCGATACCAGAGGAAATAACACACCGCAAGTGGTCCGCACAAAAAATGCGGAGGAAGGATGAAAACGGAACAAAATTTCCCGAAAGTTATCCAGGATAGTTTCTTTTTAAATGTTTCAGAGCTTCTACTTGAGTGACTGGAGAACCTCTGCTTTGAACGAAAAAACAAATCCTTCTCCTTTTCCTGTCTAACCCTTTCCCTCAGCCATTTTCTCTCGAGGCGAAGGAAATTAAGGTGTAGCCATTTACGGTCCACGAGCTTTCCCTCCGCGTCACGAAATGCTGGCTCAGGCTTCAATTACTTCACGGCATGTGGGTAAGACTTTTTTCAGGCATCCATCACCGGACATCTAATCCGCCCACTCTTTTCTTTCGTATTATTCCACGGGGATACTTTTCTCCCCTCTTCTTATAAGCTTATCGTAATTATCGTAAATATCTAGGAGTAACTCTCAGTGGTAATTTTACCTTCAAAGAGTACATTGAAAGAGTAATAGGAATTTCGGATGAGATGCTAATATTATTTACTACAATTTCCCCCCAAAAAAATCAGTATACTTTTACCTGATTCGACCTCTCCTACAACATTGCTGTGCGATGTGGGATCCTCACGAAACAGGATTAGTCTCCGATTTAGAAATGGTTCAAGGTAGAGCAGCTAGGTTTGTTGAAAGAAGATTTCGGATTCGACAGCGTGGTTTCGGCTATGAGTCCCTCGGGTAGGATTTGTTTAAGTTTAAAGACTGGATTACCAATGGAAGCTAAAATTCTTCTTCTAAAAATTTATCGGTACAGATATGGTCTACGAGATAGCTGATTTTATTAATTAAGTTGGAACTTTTGCATGCTCCGAGATAAAACAAAAGCGATACTAGAATAGGAAATAATCGCCAGGACGAATAGTTACTTCTTGTCGTTTTTTGCGAGACATTAGAAAAGCCAATTGACATTAGAATTTAACAGGGAAATCTCTGTTCATGTACTCCCTGCCACTCGCTAATGGCGGTTTAGCCAATATATGAAAGTAAAAATAAAATCCTACTCCGAGCACCAATTCTCCAATGGATCAAAACATACTGACTACACCAATTTCAACTAGGAACTGCGCCTTTACACTCTCGCTTACTTTTACGATCCAGTCCAAACCTAACTAATCATCATCTGCTTCAATCGGAAGTGAAAAAAGAATACGGGAAAAAGTATGCAAGCCTTAACGGGAGACACTAACGACGTGTGTTTTTTCTCCCGTGGTCCTCGTATAGCGGTAGATAATGAAGGACTCGAACAGCAAACAAAATCGAATTAGTTGTTTTCCTGGATTGCTGTCAGGTCATCGCTGATTGGTATAACTTCATCATCTAATGATAAAATTGATACATTATATCAAGCCCGGATAACATTTGCTTTATTGCGCTTGTTATTTTCAATTCTTTATCACAAAGCGATTTTTTTAGTCATAGATGGAATGCGTGATGACTGTAATTCTGAATTTTCCGTGTTTCCTACCTTAGCTGCTGCGCATGATGAACCCGGAAAAGGCAAGAATGTCGCACAATTTATTTTGCATTCATGATTCCTCTGCTTATTGTTAAAATAAATAAACAGCCCAAAGTTGCTCTACCCTCACCAAAAATTTCTATTGCTAGTGTGAGGATGGCATTTAAGTTCTAACATTTTAAAATGTAAAGTAATTATATTTACGCTTAACAGAAAACCCGTCTGTTCCTATACGTCCTCGAGGACACCATGCTAGGTATGGCAGATACAATCAAAGACTTATGAGTCATACAAGGTTGTAAGCTCAAGTTTCCCGCAAACTGTAATTGTATTACGTCGAAAGCTTTCAAATTACAAGACTTTCTTTAAAGAAACGCTGTTGAGAAATTTTCTTTGCATACAGCTGCTCGACACTTTTGTGCCTTCATTAAGCCAACAGTTGAGTAAAGTGAGTGTAAAATAGTGTTATTTGGAGTCCGGTAGGCTAAGATTGAATTAATCGAGAGGGTTCAAATGCGTTTCTAAAATGGCTCTGCTTTAAGGAAAACATCCCTTCTAACATGGGATAATACCCTGCGATATGTAAATGATTCAACTTACTTCCTCTTCCCTACCGATGACGATTTTAGTGAACTTGAGATTACATTGGCCACGAGAGACGAAAGTGTTGATGACGATGTATTTAGAGGCAAAATTCTACTTTTCGGAAGTGAGATGTTTTAATAAATCGCCTACACTCCATTTATGATACTAGAACAATATCCGTTAGCTAAATTATTCTTTTTTCATTTATTGTGGTTTATTTTGTATTAAAAATCATTTAAGAGATCTTTGCTCTCCTGTTGACTATATTTTGAGTAGCATTACACTAAATCATTGTTGCATTTGATAATTTTCATGGGTTATGGTGTAATATTATTACTCTCCAAGATTGTTCTCCCATTAGCGCGGAGTGTCCTAGCCTGCATTGAATAAATTCACAGTCCCAAGAATAAGAGATCCTTCCAGGATTTCAAACGAGAGTCACAGTGAATGAATTTATGTAAAAACTATCTATAGCACTCTTAACGTAAATTCACTCAACCTTTCAAGAACAATCTCTTCGCAATTTGACTCTAAATTTCTCTCCCACATTCACAGGCGTCGTCGGAATCATAACCATCGCATCGGAAACTTCCGAAAAAAAGGAATAGCTCGGGCGTGGGAAAGAAACAACGAAAACCCAAGATTTCCTTTCCACATAACATACTTATCGACGACGTTACGCAAACGTCTCAATCGTTGCTAATGATCTTTTCATCCGCCTCTCCTTTCAATCGGGTGCCATCTTACGTTTTCCCCATTCCTCACTCCTCGCCCACATTTCCGCCTGTCCGGCCGATACTTCGCTGGATGTGTATCTTTATTCCTCCGCTAAGGTCAGACACGAAAACGTAACCCTTTTATATCCGTCAGATGCCAAAATAGCAGAACGGATAAAGCACCTGAGCGAGGAGTGGGATCGTACCTTTATAAGAGAGCCGGGAAGAAAACAGAAACATTAGAGGAAGTGGAAATACCTGACCACGAAATGGAGAGATGTGGATATTGAGGCACCAGATAACGTCTGTTATGGAAAACGCATGATGGATAAGAAGGGGGAATAGATGCAAGAGAAATGTAAAAACTCTCGTGACCTCCGAAGAAAAAAAGGACCTTTCCTTGATTAATATTGCGACAGATGTGAGACAACTTTGTTAAGGTCACGAATAACGGTGAAAGATTATGAGGGAGATTGCGTTCCACAGACGGACATTCTTGTCGATGAGGGGAAGTTCTTTTGCATACTTAATCGACACCGCGTAATGACTGCTCCTTAAATGTCAATGCGGGGCATTAGTCACGGGAATAAGGACCGCCATTTAGGAAAACATGAAGCCGGTGAAGAATCCGTCTCCGACCTCTCAAACCGCGGCATGCCAATGCCACTTATCATCCGCCTCATCTAAACTCCTAGCTTTAAAAAAGGCACGGTTACGTATCCCTTATTAAGCATTCATGCAAATTTATGAACGCATTAATTACCCGCCACCGAGCACCTGAAATTTGCGTAAACGGCAAAGATTAGCCCGAATAACCGTAACGACAAGCCTCGTGGGCGACGATTATTCCGGACGGTTTAACCTCTAAATTCTTCGGGCCGACTTCGTTAAAAACGCCTCCGCACGAAAAACCGCGTAATTCCAAGAGGGACAAGAAGAAAAAGGAGCTATAAACCCTATGGAGAGGAATATTGTATACCTTTCCTCCGCCATAACTCCCCGGATAATTGCACCCAATTAAAAAACCAACGGAGGAGAAGAGAGGAGAAAGTGAAGAATAATAAAAGTATCCTTTTCTAATTTATGCGCGGTATAGGGGGAGAAAGAGATATTGGGAATAGAGGAAGGCGAAGGATGGAGCCGAGCACGGGCGTCTGCTGGGAGAAATGGCTGATCCTGTGGCCCCGGGGGCTGGAGAAGAAGGCCCGGCCAATCAGGAACCAGAAATAATAATAGGTGGGCGCGTTCACATACACACACGCAGCGAGGAGGAATATAGTCGGAGGATGGGAGGAGAAGGATGATGGTTGCATTGGGTTGGGAGATGATGAAAGAGCCCGGGGCGGGTCCGAGGGACGGGAAGAGGCAAAAACGGGCGGGCAGGATGAATGTTTTCGGGGGCCCAGAGGTATAGGGTATGGAAGGGGGGGAGATTCATTTCCTTGTGGGAATGGGAAAAGGTGGACGAGGGAAAATGGAGGGATACGAAAGGCGGCGAGGAAGTATTAAGGTCTGGATGATGATGGCAAGAGTCGAGACAGGCAGCGATAGATTGAAGTGAGGCTGTGAGCTCAACAACAACCCGACTAATTGAAATATTTCCGAGTCTTTCCTGAACATTACCTTCTGCGGACCGTGGTTGCCAAGGAGAACCTCAACTTGAAGGTCACATTTTCGAATGCTTTGGATGGAATTTCATTTCCTTTCCTCAGTACTTTAGTCCAAGTAACTAATTTTAGATATTATGAGAAAGTTCCCCCTTACTTTGCTGCGGTGTTAAATTATTTACAACATGTATTGAGGTAGTTACAACACAATTTAATTATATCAATAGAACGTGAACCTCTCTACCGGGTGGTAAATAGGACCTCTTTAGATTTGGATTCGTACCCCGCAAGCTGCCAATTGCGTGTGGCAGAGGACCACTTCATTTCAGGGATCCTTTTGTTTTGTATTTTCATCAAGGTTTCTAAAACTTTCTAGTAAGCTTCGATTATATGCATTATTAATTCCAAATGTATTGTTATGCAACTGAGATGTAGCGGGTGTTTACATAGAATAATGCTAGCAATTTTATCAGAAAGAGAGTTGTACTGGAGAGTTGCATTGTTCTTCATTCATGTTCTTGTACTCTCAAAGGAAATACAATAACACAAGTGAATAGAATAGATTTAATAAACGGGCATAAAAATGCCCTCTTTCTGTAGGATACATAAGAAATACATAGAATACATAAAAAACATGAAGTAATATTAGTGTTCTTTGATTTCTCATAAACATGCTTAATCACGGCGTCGTTAACTGTTTTATACATAGTTCTGCATATATGGATGCATCCGAGAACGGGATTTATTTTATTTTCACTCTTTCGTGTATAAATGATATGACTGAAAATCTCATTTTCTTTAAAAATAAATTCAGCTACAATTTAAGCTTGCGTAAAAGAAAATTCATAATTTTTGGCTGCTCAAAGAAAACAAATCAATATACCGTAATAACTGCGGAGTAGATTAAATGCTGACAACCTTACAGGTTATTTGAACTTTTCTTTTTGTAGCTATTGATCGCTCTTCAATTTCAATGGAACAGTGAGAACGGAATATTTGTCATCATCAGAGGAGGGCATGATGACCTAAAAGCCTTGTGCTTGCTTTTTCCCTTCCTTCACCCGAGCTATACCTTCCGTATCATCATCCGAATGAGATGGGATTCTAAAAATGTTCTCACGGTGATTTTTTTCCGATCCACGTCAGTAAATCTTGCTTTGATATGCACGGACATTTTCTGCCGCATTTAATTCGAATCAAACAGCTTTCAAAAAAGATTAAAACGATGAAAAAAGAAATCAAAATCTCGAATGGCGAGCGGGACGCATTTTGAAGCAATTGCAAGAACAAATCGCCGTCTCGCGAGGCACTGAAGCTCACCATTCGTTGAAAATCGCTGTTTTTCCCTAACGGTTTCGAAAATACGACATCGCTTATGCAGAATTCAAAAGCCACGCAATCGCTTCGCAACTTGACGTCGATGGCTAAGACATATCGTCACATTCATCAATCGCCCGATTTTAATTTAATCGATTTTCTACGTGACCTGATTGTCACTGCGGGACTAAAACGGAATATACACGATATTTGCGATCGGTTCTCGGTCGTCGAAGAATAATCTCTCTTGAGAATACCATCTCGAGAGGTGGGAACGAATGTATATTTCTCGGAAGGCGATAAAAACCGCTTTCGCCGAGATGATTCGCAGATAGCCGCCCGTTTATTTTTTCGATAAGATCGGAAAATACGACCGTTTCCTACGAAGCGATCGCCTTCTTTTTCAACTCTCTTCCCTGAGGAATGCAGACGACCGGACTCCATATTAGGAAATAAATGTCCAAGAGGAAAAAGAGGAGTGCTCGTCGCATTTAATTAATTTTCATGTTTTCAGAGTTCGGGAGCGTTGGTGTCGGGACCACCTAAGGATGCTGAGCGCGCCGTCCATCAACTGTGAGCAGCAGCTTTCGGTTCCAGCACCCGAACACCTGCTGGGCATGGTTCAAACTCGGCATATGTCGGAAAGCGGGAGAGGAGATGAAGATAGACGGGGAAGATGTTTCCGTAACGAATGAGTACCGAGACATTGAGAAACTATTGGAAACAGTTCCTAAATATATTGCGTAATAGTCATGGTCGCGGTTTGAAACGTAATTAAATGCGATCAGAGCTCGGAATGACAGCTTGCATGATTTCATCACCGGATATATAAACAGGGGTTTCTAGACAATATTGACCCTAGATGATAGTGGAGAAAACCATTTTCTATACGGTTTAGAAAATAACTAATAGGTAACTACATTTAACAAAACTATATAACGATAAGGTTGGAAAGCGCGACCTAAGTTTTAGAGCTTTGCTCCATCATGCGAAGAAGAATTATCAAAATCACCGCTTGGTTTCGTACAAAAAAGAGTATACAAAATACATACAATATAGTAAAAACACCACTTTGTGAAATCACAAGGGAAGAAAAATTAATTAACTTTTTGGACAGAATTGAATTCTTTGCTGTTCTGCGCTGATGATGGTTCTTCTCTGGATCAACCTTGTCAAGGCGAAAAGACATGCGTGTTCCTATAACAGAGATAAACTGGATGGAATTATGTTTCTGGCAAGGAAAATATAGATCAATAGGTATGGGGCCTCAAGAAAGGCAGTCCACGCAGTCGATGTAACACAGTGGGGTGGACATTATGAGTGATAGTGTCACGTTAAAGGCAGTGTTGACGAAGGCAACATCGATTTATTATCCCAGGAACATAATACACCCGAGTAATGATGTAATTCTAGTATAAGAGGTAGACATCGTATGCGAGGTAAAGAATGAATACAGTGACACGCTAGATACGAAAGGAAGGGCATTAATTAGGGAATGTTAGGGCACAGGGTCCTTTCCTTGATGATTCATGATGCTTGATAATTAAGATAATCTCTGAAACCAAGGTTGCGTTCTCTGGTTTTTCTTGTTCAGGGATTTTGTTAAATAAAATTGTCACCTCGTTTCTACCTCTTGATTAAAATCTATAATATCCAAACCATTTGATTATTTTTATTTCTTGGCAAATATATCTACTCAAAATTATACCCTATAGCTTCATGCATCTGACCGCCGTTAAAGAGAGGTTTGACGGTGGGTTTTTCGTTTCTTGCGCAAAAGCTAGGTGTATGTGTTGCTCCCCTTTCCTTTCGTAATATTCAGGATACAAAGTAGCATTAGCTAGGATATTATTACCAATGACTTTATAGGATTATTCTTTGCTATGTGTAAAATGCATAGCATCGTTACAATTTTATATACTCAAGCACTGGCATCTTTTACTGCCCTTATTTGCAGAGTAAAATCGATTAAAATAATAGAAATATATATACAATATTACAATACAATACAAACTAGTCCTTCACAACCCTCTACTCCACAACACTCGAAAACCTTCTTGGCATTAACATTGAAAGAGGCGCTACTGTATCTGTTTCTACGTGCAAACGTTACGAGCCTCCTAATGGAGCACCACGAAGAAACGAAGCTGATTCAAAACGCCTTTTGCTTACAGTTGGTATTTAAAGAGAAAATGAGGAACTGCTTAATTTGAAGAACAATTTCAGATCGCGTAATCAAGCATCCCTTTTTGGTGCATGTACGAATAAACACATGGCAATTTATCCTTACCGCGCTAGCAACTCAAATGACCTTTCCTATTCGCAAACATCCTCCATACTATCTTGTTCCTGCATACATCTTTCGCTTCATACACTTCCATATTTATATATATCTATGATTCTTCATCTTCACATAATGTAAAATGAAGTAAAATTATCAAGTAATTATATACCATCTTAAAAAATAACCCATCTAGTAAAGAACCCGAGTATAATTTTTCTAAGTATCAGCGTAAATCACGATTACTTTGGGAGGCCATACACCACCTTGATAAATGTTGTCTAAAAGTATTTCTATAAGTGGCCAATTATATGCAAATCCAGATTAATCGTATCATTTAACTTATTCTCTAATTACATAAAATAAAACATTTATAAAACTCCGCAACAAAAATCTCTGAGGCCTCTTTACTAAGAAATATATTGTTGACAATACAAGCGTAGATTAGTTAGATATATTCTAAATTTGGAACATTATACTCTACTGAAGATTTGTGAACTAGAAAAGAGTCTCATAGTGCCGTAAGAAAAATACCAAATAATTTTACGAAGTTATACTTCCTGGTTAATTCTAATGGTAGAATTGTATTTATCCTCTAATCATATTTATATAGAATTTATATTCGAATCAGTCGGTTTTGCTTTTCAAATTGTTAAAGAACTCCTTTTTACCATTTTGCTGTTGCTGAAATTTTATCTTGAATTACAAAATATTTTAATACCTATTTTACAATCAGAAATTTAAAGAAGCCGCCCAAATGATACATTTTTTATATAACTAATTAAATTAAAAATTAAAATTCCTTGTTTAAAATATGTTGACTTCCAAGCTGCGAGAGTTGAATATCCTCTAAAAACAGATACTGTCACATAACGATTTATACTTCTGAATTACTCAGTTTTAACAACATATTCATTCTGAAAGCATATAATTTTGAGAATTATCAGTAGCCCGTTATATAATAAAGAACAAAGGGAAAGGATTATTCTCAGTGAGATTAATATCTTCAAAAATACGATTGTCTTAGGGCGAGATTGGTCTTCAGAACTTGAGGGAATATTATCCGGATCTCACCTGTCAAAATATCAAGGCCATCTATGAATAAACTTCTCCGTTAATGATTATATTATTACAATGTTTAAAGATATCACCTCCATCAAAGTTCCGAAAATTATTCTTAAAGTAACAAGGAGTAGTCAGGATAATTTTAATTATCTTGATACCTTTTTAGCGTATTTACATCCAATTCATGCCAGTATCTGAACCAATTATGAGGATAATTGTATTTCTGACACAGTTTTTTACGATAACCTCAGTTCTCACCTTTCTCAAATAGCTCTGACGGAGAAGATAAGAAATCTTCTCCGTCAGAAGAAAGAAGGTGGTTAATTTTCTCATTCACATCTAATAAGTCTTAGAATCCACAAAACTGACTCTATCATGAAAAGGAAATAAACATAGAAGTCTCGTTCACAAGAAAAATTGAGTCTATTTTAAGTATAGTTAAGCTATGAAACAAGTACTGTCCGTATTATGAAAAGATGTTAAATAAGTACATATAACGTCTGAGAAATTTGAAGAGAAGGACGGCTTTTGGTATTTAGTACTAAATTGAATCAAATCATACCTTGTTTCTTGTTTTATTTTAGTAATCGTCAGTACATATTTTCTAATCCGTGCTAATTTACTTCTCCCTTTCTTTCATGCGATTTACACTTCAATTTTATCCTTTCAATTGTCGATTGTAATATCGTAAGTTAGACGTTATGATTTATTGGAGAAAACATTATATTCACCAAAGCAAAAGACGAACGTACGATAGTTGGGGCTTTCTTCTTTTATTGAAGCGGGAACATAAAACCGAAGCTTAAACCACAGAAAAGCAAATTTCGAATTAGCGAGAAAGAAACTTGAAGCGTAAAACAGTAAATTCACAATATTTTCTGTAACTTTCCAACCCAAACCCAACTTAACCCAATCCAATAACTACTTTACAAATTAACTCGTTATTTAAACCCCAAATAATGTACATTACCCCGAGAGGAAAATTCTCATGACAGCGCCACAAGCCATCTTCGAGCTATTGTTTCAAATCTTTATTATTCGTATCTTTAAGCATGTATTCGTCAATGGTTCGGAAGCTTCCTCAGTATCTATAAGAGGCTGAAAAGTTTTTTACGTAAATATTTAGCAATTTTTCAATGCAATCTTACAGAAAATATATTCTTGTAAGTTGATTCTTATGAATCAACGAATTACATCGAAAATGGGGCAGAAAGATATAAATTTTAAGAAATTCAAAACTTCAGATTCCCGACCATTTCAAAACTATTGGAAACGAAAATCCACTCCTGAGCAATGTTCCAACACCAGAATTTAATTTGATAAGAATACAGTTTTTAATTCTAATATAAATTCGAGAGTTAATATCTTGGAAGGAGTAGATTCACACAGACCTATTTGGCGTCATCGAAACCCTCTGCACAGTAATGTAATTGTAATAATGTTCTTAAATCATAAGCAGACTTTCTTCTAAATAGAAAAATATAATCTTGAATGAAAGGCCTTAGCTTTGTGAATAATTTCCCTTGAGCTCGTTAAGGAAGGCAGCGCCATCTTCTGTAGCCTCGAGATAGTTACTGGGTGTTTCATTAAGCCATCTAATGAGGAGGAGAGAATGAAAAAGTGTGAGGGTGTGCCTCGTTGCCACCGGTGACCGCGACCCTCCTAAGCATTCCCCTTTCGATACATTGGAGTCAGTGCACGTAACGGGATGGGCGTTCCCAGAAGAGTTGATCAGTGGTTTTCATCAAACCAATCATCGGAGAGAGTGACTCAATGAAATTGGAACCCCACTCGCTAATCTTCTGGAAACGTCTTCAACCGCATTATTGGAACCTTTAAAAGATAATGTGTTTGGAGAAGAAATGCTTTATTTTCCGAGGGTCTTGGCGTTGGGTGGGATATGAAGTTATAAATAATACAGCAGAGATTGTTTTTTGTAGTTCTAAGATACGAGCTCCGAGGTAAGGAATCACGTTTCAGATATATCTTGCAAAGACTTATTTATGGAGTATAATGTATCTTTCTATGAAATACATTACACAGAAGAAAATAATTGTATATATTCAGAAGCTTGCAATCAATGTATACACGACAGACGAACATAAAAGCAGAATAAAAAAATAATGAATTATCAGGAAAAAATGCAATCAAAAGAATCATTCATTGATGAGTTGTAGTATATACGATGAGATTTTATGATGTTAAGAATTAAAATTTATTACTCGGACTCTAATAAACTCGTATGTACTACGATCACTTTTAAATACCAAACGTAACTTTTTATGCTTATAGTTTTTAAGTACCTAACATAAACCCCACAAAATTCTTTGTTGTGTTTCACGTCTTTGATACAATTTTAATAAAAGCAAATAGATATTTATACATTACAATGAAACAAAAAAATGAAAAGTGCTGATTTAATGCTTTAAATATATTATTATTTTCATTTTTTATAAATATATAAAAAGATTTGCTTATTGTTCACATAGAAATAAATTTTTTTACAAACGGTGAATACATCCATAATTGATGTTCATTGTGATTCGATAAAAAAACTGTATTAATAAAAATTCGTATCCGTAAAATAAAATTAAAATGTCCAAGCGCGATTTTGTGGAACTCAGCACACATAATGAAAGAAGGAATATATAGTAATTTCCACGGTTTTTTTTCACCTCTTCATCAGAAGATGTCAACTCGCTGACGAAACTGCCGAATAAAAACCTGCTGTGGAAATCATTAAGTATTCTTTCTTTCAATATTCGCATCGGTTTTATATAAATGCAGCCAATTTATTCGATTTTCTGACTATATTCCATAACCACAATCATTCAATTATGTCAATCATCATGAAACTACATCAGAGGACAATCTTATAATTACCAAACACCTTTCTTTCTAATTTTTCTTTTTGCGTTTCATCGCAAATGTTGATCTTGGATTACGTATGATTTTAAGAAAATACGAAAGTACGAATCAAGAAAATCTTTACATCTACTTAAAAAATTATCAGAAAGATATACATCCTGTGGCGACTTAACCTACACATCGCCCGAGTTTGCTTTCTTAGCATTCCCTTACATTCAGAAGAAAAGGAAGAGAAAGTTGAAGGAGCCATTTATCTCGAAGGTTTACGTAAACAGAGGAATAAGAATTTCCGAGTCCGCTGATTAGCTAGGAATGAGAACACAATTTCTCGCCTCACCAGTCGCCCGCGATAAAGAGAGGTGAGGCACAGATCTATAAAGTTGCATAACTCAAACTCACTTATACTTGCAGAAAAAAAAGGTAATCATCATCTTGCTGCGATATTAACTGAGAATTTCACATCTGGTCGTTCAAGGAAAGGATACATGTCCGATGCGATGATTTGAATAATTCCCACTTTAATGAAGGAAATATCGTCTAAAAATTGACGCTGCTTTCGTTTTTGATTATTATTCTATTCCCTCCCGACAGTGGATACATTTATGACTTTATTAAAATTACATGTAGCACATAAACGTCGATTTCCTGATAAACCGAAGAGATAACAAACTCTTCCATATAATTTTAAATATATTAAGCGTACTAAAGTGAATTTCAATAGGTTCCCTGCATTGATTTACATATAACTTGACTTTTAAAAGCTTCGTTATCGTACATACAGAATGGGTTCTCGAGTTTACTGAGGTGGATGCCCTTCTATCTATTGTAAACTTTTTCGACTTTTTTCAATAGTAGCAAAAAAATGATGATACACGGTAATACAATATAAAGATGTAAATCATATTTTTAATCCTTAATGCTTAGCACTAGAGGAGGTAACCCAAGGAAGAATGGACTTGAAAAAAGTCTGACAAGTCCATTCTTCCTGGGGTTTTTCCTTGGTGCTCACCATCTTGCGCAAAGTCACCCTTACCCGTTTTCCTGTGACTAGAGGAGGTATTCTATTCCATAAAATCGTACTAATGTGCAATACAACTCTGAGAAAAATTTTTCCAGACTTAATTTTCTAATAACATTATCATACTCAATTCTATCGTGAAAGGATGGTTTCATCACCACAGGGAAAATGTCTTTTTTCTTTTAATTATAGTAATAGTTTAGTAGTATTAGCTTACATCATTTTGCACACAAGGGCTTCCACCGAGAGTTTCTTTCAGCACATCCGAAGCTGTTACCATTTTGGTTATCCGGGAGCCTTTGTAACAGTGCCCAATAAAATTAATCATTGGATCTTCCAGATATTCAAGTGGGCAACTCGTTCGACTTCGGTGAAAGTCCCGGGTTCTATTCTAGATGGGGGCCTACATGCTAAATTACCAAAGCAGTCGATATACGTTTAACAATAATAATTAATAATAATAATCAATAATAATAATTAATAATAATAATTAAAAATATTGATTGCCAGTAGGTTCGGTATTTTGATGCAAATGATCTGTGCAAAACAACGGTAACTCACTCCAATAATGACGGGAATTTGTCTTAACACTTTAGATTTTAAACTGAAATATATCACAGCGTTTCATTTAGAAGATTTCTTTCGTTAATATCATGATTAATGAAAATGATTGCTTTTCTTAGAATCTTCCTTCCTTTTATTATCCCCAGCTCATCCGGTAATATTGTAGATTCCCTTGAATTTTAATACGATATTTTCTTTTCGTAACTTAACACCGCTAAGATATCCTTTTCAATTAACCTTATTCATGAATAATTTGATTCTCGAAAGACTTAATTATCGTAAACAAACGATGGAATACGTTCCCTTCCGCTGAGAATTTCATGGTGTAAAAGAGCAGGCTTCGGTTGGCGCGAGATACATCCAAGTGTTAACGAAGCGAAAGATATTTCACCCCTCCTAAAAACCAGATTAGTATACCATCACGAGAATTGGAAAGGATACGAATCATCCCTCATACACACATATTCTATCAACCCCACTTGTAAGTTCTCACCCCTCCTCTAAGCCGTATCTAATTCTCCCCATTTCCCCCACCCATTGCACTCCCCCACAATTTTCTCCGCCCCAATATTTCCTCCCCTTCAAAACTCCCTCCTACGCCGTGGGAGGGGAGGGGAGGATGACGATAAACTGCGGGACCACCCATGGATAAGGATTACAAGAGCGTGTTCTCAGCTCGAATAAGTGAGCTCATCTTCCCCCCTGACTGCGGCACCCATCGCACCCCGCCCTCCACGACAAAAGAAGGCGTGTAACCGCACGGCTGCAATCTCTCCCCGCATCCATTCCATCTTCCATCAGCGAGCGCCTATCGACTTTTCCCTAAGCCCGTTTATATATTCAACGTCCGAGGACGAGAAGGAAAAATATTTACACCCGCGTTACCCGCATCTCATCCTATTTTCCTTCCCTATTTGCCCTCTTTGTACGTATCTTCCCTATCTCCACGCAAGGCTGCCATTCCCGGCTCTTGCTCCCTGGAGACGGCATTATTCGAGATCACGCGCTCGATTTTTGCGCCGGATTGGTGGAAAAGGGTGGCTAAATAGGGAGGCGCTTTTTTATGGGAAAACGTCGAGAATGGAAATGAGAGGTGATGATGTTTTTAAGTTAATTGCGGCGCCGTGAACGTTAGGTAACGTAGCGCACGGAGGAAGAATGATGTCGTTGCGATCAGTTTTCAATGGCCTATGATTCCAGGGTTCCCTACCAACGTTTACGGAGGCCGTTTATTTTACTTCCTCGTAAACATCCCGTCTTTAATATCCTGCATTCAGTGTTTTCCCTCTTTCTCCTCTCTGTTATTTTCTTATTGGTATTTTCCTGAAAGGGATTAAGATCCTCTCTCACGTTATTATTTCAGTCAGTAACTAACGTTTGTAAAATTCACAACATGCATATAGATTTTCTTACTTACGCTACATCCATGTAGACAATAGCTTCATTCTTTTGGATTTACAATACATTAATATACTATCATATGCATTACTCTATTATTTTTCTAATCTCAGCGTTCAGGTTTAATATTTTTTCTTACTCTTTTAAACACCTCTCTCGACATTAAATTCATGCTAAACGCCCTTCAGTGGATGAAAATTGAAGAAAGAATGTCTTTACATGTATTAAAACTAGTGCATCAAATGTTATATAAAAGAGTACCGGACTACTTATGCAAAGAGATAACGTGCAATAGTGACTATCATACATATTTAATTAGACAAAATTCAAATTTAAGAATGCGTAAGTTTGACTTTGTCGTATAAACTTAATACGTAATTGATAGATTTAAACTATATAACAGTCTTCCTGAATGGATTAGAAAATTATAAAATGAGAAAACATTCAGAGAAGTATGTATAGATACTGTGAAAAAAATGTAA
Organism: Ladona fulva; assembly: GCA_000376725.2. Lineage (NCBI taxonomy): Eukaryota > Metazoa > Arthropoda > Insecta > Odonata > Libellulidae > Ladona > Ladona fulva. The sequence continues at coordinate 437,733 of KZ308574.1, read as the reverse complement.
TTGGAACAATATCTCCATCAAGAATTACCTTTATTGGATGTGCATAAGGTGTAACTTATGTTATTTTTAATATTCTGTTCCTTTTTTATCGACTATGTAGCATTGTTTTTGCTTTGCTTCTGTCTAAAAATGGTAACTTTATAGTTTTAAGAAAATTTCTGTAAGGTAATTTTTAGAAAACTTCTAAATATATATCTATCTAGCATCATTATCTTTTTCATATTTCTCACCCTACTCTATATACAACTCATTTATCCCTTATACTAAATATCACCTCAAGAAATTTGGTTTGGTTTAATTCCTCAGGATCACTTTTTATATCAATGGTTTCTATATGATTAAATGGATGTTATTAAAAGTATATGGAGTCGGTGAAATAACTCGACGAAAATGGGTATTTGTAGGCTGAAGACTCCCAATTGACCAAGAGCTTTTCAAAGGTTGCTCATAAAATAAAATAAACAATTCGTGAGTGAACTCTACATACTTAGGTAGATATTTATAAAAAATGTAAATATTCGGAATTAAAAATCTAAATATGTTGACCTACTTCTACCTATAGTAGTAATAGTATAGTTAAAAGTGCTTCGACAGCTTTGGTAATTTCGCACGTGGGCCCCCACCGGGAATCGAACCCGGGACCGCTTTCATTGAAGTCGAACGCGTTGCCCACTTGGCTATCGGGAGCCCTATTTCTACCTATTTAATAATAAGCAGATTCAACATGTATGAGAAAATGTGACCTTTTGTGAACTTCATTCAAGAGAATATCTCACTGCTTAGTAACTTCATACATCTTGCACGAACATACTATTACTCTTGAGTAAGTTTATACCTACAGTGGAGTTTTATTGCAAGTGAGCATAATATTTGCTTTACGCAGTTTTAAATATTTACAATAGGATAATAAACATGTTAACATTAACTGCGACTATGATGAATTATATGTTTTATTTCCTCCTTTAAACATGAGGAAATCATAATTAAATATATATCGCATTCATATCCATGAAAGTCCACTTTGGATGAGAATAAGCAGAAAAATTAAGAGCAAGATAAATTTAATACATTCCCTGAAAAAAAATCTACCGGAACGTTCCTAAAATACGAAGAAATCTCTGAAAATAACAAACTTCAACCTTGAAGATTGAAACAATCAACATCTAGCGCATGAAATATGCGAATTTCAGATTCTACTTTCACGACAAAAAATGTATATGTATGAACACGTAGGCGAACCGATTGTGTAGTACGTGATAAAACTACGGAATCGGTGGCAAAAGGGAACATCTGGAGCAATCAAGCCCTTCCTTTTCCAGGAGGAAGATATATGAAAGGAAATATTGAGAGGGAATTGGGAAGCGAACCGGGTGAGGACATCCTTTACCGCGCTGCAGAGAAGAATATGGCTTCGGAAGGCAGGTAATAGAGGAACAAGTTGGAGAAGCGGCGACGGGACAGGCGGTAGCGCTTCCCTTTTCAGCAGGAAAACGCCGCAATCTGAGGAATATAATAAGGCCTACCGAGAGGAGACAAGGAAAATCTCCAATATGGTGAAATCGCTTTGGAAAGATGGTACGGCGTGGAATGCGGATGAAGCTTATGGGATAAAGAAGCTGAGATATAACAAGTTGGTAGAAAATGAGAAAAATCAACGACTGAATAAAACGAGCTCGGCAGATGTTTCCTGTCAGAAAAAAGAGGCTTCCTTTGAACCAGTTTTACGGAAAAAGCGACCAAAAAACCTCGGCTTTCTGCAGAGGGAGTAATCGTCATCCCTTTCAACCACCCGCCGCTCCGGAAAAAATAGCCGGGACGCCAGCACGTGAGAGGAAGAGAGGAGGTTTAAAAATATTATAAATGATAAAATCGTGACCGTAGCGCTGCCCGGTTGATACTTGAGGGCGATTGGATGATGCTTTTTTATTGCAGAGCGCATGCGCGAGCGGGGAAATGACAGTCGCGCCGCGGGATGGAATATTCCCGGGCGCTCCTATAACCAGATGACTCCACACTAAAGTCTTTTTATTGTCATATGAGGGAGGAGCGATGAAGCGTAGAATGCGCGGCCGTGTCCAATATATGGTATGGAGCAGGAATCTGATTATGTGTGCGCGGTGGATGGAAGCGCACGAGGTCGACTCGGCAAGAGAAAAATTACAATCTAACGGTTGGATCACAGAGGAGAGGTTTTTTTAAATGTCCACATGCCTAACGACTTGGTTTGCTTAACAAGGTGATCATCGAACTGGATTGCTCGCATTAAAGTATCTTATCTCGTGGACACGAAGATGCATACGTGCAAGAACGGCCAGCTAAAGAATGAAAATTAGGGGTCTTATTATAAAACTGATAAAATCAGCATGAGTGATAAAACGGAGGGAACATAACCGAGGAACGGTTTAATCAATCTCGATGGCGTTTATATTGTTACAATGAGACTTTCGAAATATGCTTTATGAATTTTCTTCATCGTAACGCGAAATGTAATGAGATACGGTATTAGAAAGTCTCTGGTGATCACAACCAAAACGAGAAGTTTTAATAATTGGTGCACGGAAAGCTTCTTATTGAGCCACAAGTCTTTTAATATTGTTATTAATCTTCGTTGTTTTGCAATTCATATGTGTTTAAACTTTAGAGATTGTGTTTTGCCGCTTTTCCGCAAGTATGAGACAACCTGAAAATAAGCCTTAACATGATTTTTCAGGATGTTTTTAATTGAGCCCTAATTGAGATAGCCAAATGGATGGATTTCACTCGTTAAAACACACGACGGACGTAATGAACGATAAAGTGATGAATGCATAAATAAATATAATAATAATATTGACTTTATGCTTTAAGCACGCGATAAGTAAAAGTGAAAGTGCACTTTACTTTTGATGGTCACGTCACCATAATAGCGTGAGGAAAAAGCAACTGACAATTTCCATTGGTTGAATATTCTTAATGACCTCAGCGCGAGTAGTTAAAAATAAGACCTAAAAATAAATCCCAAGGCGTCTTTGGGAGCAAAAATTAATAAAAGGCCCGGTCTTACTTTTGGGGAAATAGGGTATAAGTAATCCGCAATAGCTGTAATCTTCATTCTGGAATAACATTCTGTAATGGCTTATAATGTGTGTGCCGAATCACATATGCAAACATATCTAACCAAACAAAGCTTGAATATTTTTTCTTCCATAGCAATAAATTTCGTACACACAAGGAAAAGATAGGCATGATACTTAGGCGCATCACACCATTTAAGTACAGTCTAATCTATAGCATCGCTATTCAACCTTTTAAGTACTCGAGATACTTTTCATTTTAGCGAGCTAGCAATTTGACCACAAACTAAAATGAAAACTGTGTATAATCATCATAATCTAATTCCAATATGTATCAAACGTATTGCGTGAACTTTAAATACTGCAGTGTAAACAAATCAACAGAAACAAAATTAATATCAAGACACGTATGCATTTGGTCATATGTTAGTAATAAAGATACCTCTATTTCAAGGAAATCGAAGTTGAAAGCTAACGTCTGAACTCAGGACTCAAACAAAGGATATTTTTATCACAAACATTTTTGAAATCATGTTGCTTCACAAACTATTTTATTCAGAAGGAAAACTAAATTTACAAAACCACCTCATACTCGTAGTCGACAGGCAGATCGTAAATGTCTCCAAGGGAACACCAAATCTCAACAATTCTCATTTAATTAAATGATGAATAATCTATATCATTGTCGAAACGATCAACATTTTGCAGTAAATATCCGAATTTATACAGCACTTCATACTTATTGCAAACAAGCACAGGATTATATTCAAAACGATGATGTTTGGATAAAAATTAGTGATGCTTTTGGCGTTTCACTGCTTGAAAAAATGGTGTTACTTAAACAAGTCTGTAATGTTATATTTTCTTTTCGTAATTACTAAAGACCGCGATTTCGAAATGATCATAAGAGATAAAAGGAGCCAAATTCGGCACGGAGGGTAATTGCCCCGCCATTCTTGCTCCGGGTGCCGCTAGCTGCCGGTAAACTTAACAGACCAACGGTTATGTCAGCGCCGAATGACGAGAAAAGCGGTCTGTTTGATGGTTTCATCGTAAAATCTGTCTCACCCATGCACACGGCCGACGCGTTCAATTTAGAATGGAAAAGCACAAACAATTCCAGCGAGAAATAACTCCGCTCCCTTAAACAGGTTGGGGTAATTTCCTGCCATTTGGAGTGAGAACTCCGCAAATTTTCCTTCTTTTCCATTTTTTCGGTATAATTAGGGCGGAAGTCTTTTTTGGAACGGATTCACATTAACACCCACGGTATTCTCCATGACAATCTGGCTTGTGCCAAAACACGGGCCAGCTTTTGAAATACGGCCGCGCCGAAGCAAGATGGTTCTTGCAGATAACTTATCTTCCCAAAAATTTCGCTACTTCGGCTTTCAGAGTAATTTTCCTTCACATCAAAATTCAGTTTCCCAACATTCCCTTTCCATATCTATGATGATTTATTGTAATTTTCGGTTTCATGTCGTACATAATTCGTAGTTACGTCGGTAATTCTGTCTACTAAATGGACAAATCAATAGAGCTGAAGAGTTATCGACCAATTTAATCAAATCGAAGGTTCTCCGTGTAATTGTTGACAAAGAGCATTATATTAAGCGGTACCTAACAATATATTATACAGTCGAGGTTAATGAGCCTTATAAATTCTCCAAAAATATTACTTCAACTTTTTTTGAGCTATTTCAAGGAGGAATTGAAACTATCGTAAATTAAGGCTATACACAATTTAAAGTTATAATTTTGATAATTTCGATCAACGGAACTATCTATATCTTCCCTCTCTCCAAACTAAGGTTTCATAACTCACCTATGACGTGATTATAATTAAATTTAACAGAGGACTTCAAGAATTATTTGAACATTGGTATATCCAAAGGAATTTATTAGATGTGCCATGAAAATCAGCATAAATTCTCTAATCTTGAACAGAAACACTTTTATCACGTATTCATTAAAATAAACGACTGAATAATTAATCTCGCGCGACCCTGAGGATGGAAACAGTTTGCTATTTATCACAAGATCCTTTGCAATTAAGAACAAATTTATGGATCTAATCCACACCTTTACATATTTCAAGGTGGAATTTTTTCAGTAAATTTTCAAATTAAAATTTCCTTTAAGGTTGCAATACAGAGCTTCATAATTAAAATCTGCGACGCAGTATATTGATGCATAGGAGTAATTTCCTTTGAAAAATTATTCGCTGACATTTTTTGATCATTTCCATTTACTTTTTCCTCGTTATCTCCGAAAAGACCACTCAAACGCTGCATGCCAAAGTGCCGAGTACAAACAACCAGAATTTCCATCCAATCAGATGTTCTCTCGTATAAGACCCTGGGGGAAACAATTGGCCGAAATATCGAAAAAATAACCCAAATCGCTATCGAAACTAATTCATTCATAAGCTCGCCGAGATTTCCTTTTTCCCGCAATTTCATTTCACCGATTTTAATTTTATCCCAGTGGGCAGGAAGCGGGAGAAACGGCGAGGAGAGCCTGTTATCAGGTCGACCATTCATTCAGGCGCCTCTGTTAGTCGGGTGGCCGTGCTTTATCAGTCGCCGGAGCGGAGCACGCTGGTCTTAAATGAACTGCGCATGTGCAGACTCACATTCGGGACGTAATATATGCGAAATGTGGAGGAGACGAGAGCTGTTAAGGGAGCCCTCAAGCGGTAAGTTTTATCGCCTCCTCATCCGCACCCTGCGGCCCTTCTCCAATCCTCTGGCATACACTTAATTCAGAGGGTAACACAGAGAGCGCCCTTATCCCCTTCTCCATCCGCAATGGCTGAGAAGGATAAACAGTTCCACGCACCGAAGCCCCTTTCCACTCAATCCTTTCTTTCCCTCGGAAGATTACTAACCTCTTCAATCCCACCAATGTCTTTGTCCCTCTTCCTAGATTGCGAAGGCAATCTCTATTCCCCCTAATATGGCTAAAGGATCGAAGCATCTGATCTGTCTCGTTTGGCATTGAGTGAGAAGCAATCACTTCCTACAATTAACTGGTCGCAACGTGCATGCTCCAATAGCAATTACCGAGAAATAATTCTTCTCGTCCTGGTTATAAGAGCTCATAACAGAAAATGGCACGTCATCTAAGGTATAGACAAACTGTCCTGAAGAAGTTCGATTATAAATATAACATGATCTTTGACGTAATCAAAAAAGTTAATGGCCGAAATGAAACTTCTACATCACTGAGATATTTTAGGAAAGGGTGATTCTCGCCGAAATCTAATATTAATTAGGAATATTCGATGTATTGAAATCGCATAACAAATAAACCTGCAATTCTCTGAAAAATAAAACTAATTAACATTCTCTTTATTGCGCCTCATACAGGTTTACTGAATGCTAGTTCCATAAACGTACATATGATTGAAGTAGAGTAATATAACTTTCAAGATCACAAAAACTAAGTAAGATTCAAACTAGTTACTATTTCCTAAATTTTTGGAAAAATCGTCAGAAACATACACGGGAATTCAGGGGGTGTAAATTTGTACTTCTACAAAGTAGGTACTTGTATATGCTGTTTAAAAACCTCCGCTGATGTCATTTGCAAAATCAATGAAATTATTCACATGAACTGATGAAGTCTAACTCTGCTGTTAAAACTCCTACATCGCAGAATAGGCGTGCTAGTGAGGGATCGCCCCGGAAATGAACCAGCAGAAAAGTTCACGCCCACAATGAGCAGAAGTTTTGAATTATGAAATAGATGAGATTAATGCAATAACTGTGCTGTCCATGAAAGTTTTCGCTGGTAATGCGACTGTATGCTGGTAATTGTAATGTAGTATCATTACTTGAATGGTAATTATATGCAAGACTATACAGCTAAGAAGTACAAATTGCCACGAAAATAATCTGAAATATTTTTCACGATCCATCATCGCTTTTCAGCACCCTATTCTCTCGAATATATTTTCAAAGGTGCCACTTGAGACCGCCCCCCAAAAAGACGCTACTTCCCTTCATAGACAGACACCGCAATACCTCACACAAGGCTAACGCGATGCTAAAAGCTTTATCAGCGAACACTGCACTTCACCATGCATAAATCGTTTGCGAAGTTCCAGATCCTTTTTTATTACCGACGCGCCATTAAAACCGCCGTTTCCGAACTCCCCCGCCATTCGCAATATCCCGTTTTGTTTCACGTATCGGGCGCCGAAGGAAGATTGAACTACGGTTTGCAATTTCGTGCGCAAACATCTTGACGCCCCTCATTTTTTTAATAAATTGCACCCGGCTATGGATAAAACGAGCTTTCCGAAACCAGTGATGTACTGCTATATTCCGTGGGTAAACATCTCTCTTGGAAGATTAAAACGAGAGAGGCGGGGATGGGGCAGATAGGGGCGGAACGAGGGCAATGATAATGGATTGGGAGAAGAGGGGATGTTTAAGGAAGGAGATGGGATGGGTAGGGCCCGCTGTTGGAGATAGCGTCGTCATTAACGTATCCGCGACGATGGATGAAGGATTGTTGTCATCCCGATTCGGTCGTCAGGAAGGATGACTTCGGCAGTCAATTTTTTCGATTCGTTTTCGTTTGTTTGCGATCGCTGCGCGAGTCCGCCGAGAGATGGCGCAATCGCCTGTTCCGTTGATTTATTTTGAGGGGTTCGTCCGGAATAATCGCTCATCGTTTATTTGTTTATTTATCCGTCGTCCGCTCGCCGGTCCGCGGATGAGTGATTTATCTCGCGGTGATGTACTCTCTCGTTCGCCCGTCTTGTGTTTATCTGTGCGCCCATTATTTTTCGTTTGGGGATTTAATAAATTTCTCGTGCGCTCTCGAGGCGGTTAGGAGCTGTTATCTATGGGGGCATAGGTGAAGGAAGGAATGCCAGTAAAATGATATGATGGGTTTTTTTGAGAACGAGGTTATAGATGACCGTACGATCATCTATTTCTATCGTAAATTCGTCGGTTTATTTATAAGAGCTTTCAGAAGTCCAAAGCAAGAAATCGTAGTGAATTCGGCTTGAAATTTAATTGCGATATCGCATGCAGGAAAAACATCAGTTATGTATATCTCACTCATTTCAATTTAATCCCTCGATTTAATAAATCTATAGCACCGAATAATACATCAATCAGTAACACCGAATACCATTCTGAATGAATTTGTGAAGGAAGGAAGAAATGAAATTAAAATTCCTAAACAAGTATCGGCTAGAGGAAATGGGGAAGAATTGATATTTAACACTTGACCGTGGGCATGAAAAAACTGCACCTCATCCGCAACGCTATTCTTATTTAATTAGTTACGTATACATGGTCTCTTTTTTTATTTTACGACGGTTTGCTTCCTAACTTTCCTCCTCCAACTCTCCCGAACATGTTCGGTGTGTTTTCAGGTATTCCTTGACCGGGCTTTAGCATTGCCATGTAGAAACTAGTTTTCAAATAGTAATTTGTATGCGGATACCTTAATACGGAGAAATTCATTGAGATATATAATAATGTAAAATTCCACGAAGTAAAGGCGGAAAGAGTGGATTATGGATTGTATCAGTGTGGCTTATCGTTATCAAAGTCTATTGCATTACGGCTACTTAGTAATAGTCAAAGAAAACTTGGCTGACTAGAAATTTCCTCTTCATTATCACTAAAAAGCTCAACATTTCAACGACCAATGGCCAAAAACAACTCACTAAAACCCGCCTCAAATCTGTGGCGCACGCAGACCAGAATCGATAATTCCTGAAACCGTAATCCCAGCATAATTAATCACAGTTCTCTTTTGCGTTATCTTTATCGAAATAATTATTCTCTGGACTCCAGAAATTGTGCATGAGTAACAAAATATTCCGATTAAAGCGCCTTGGAGGATGAGATAGGAGAAGGAATACATCAAGCCGGCGAGGGATCCCATGTACGTATCGCGATCCATCACATTCAGATCGAAATCGTATTGGAGCAAGTGGTATGATTTCTGAATGATCGATAAATCATTCAGAGGAACCGCAAGATCGCGATATCACCGTCCACAATTATGTTTACGATGCCAACATAATCTCGCACGCACGCCCCCCTCCCTTCGTTTTACAGGTCTTCGAGGCAGGAACTTTGGATCATTATCCCTTCTAATCTATTTGCCATGCATGAGAAGAGGTATTGCTTTCACGATTCGGCTGCCTCTCGCAGTACCGAAGGAACTGCGCCGACGCTGCCCGATCGACCTTCCTTTTCATGAAGAGACTATTACGGGATTCGAATAACGTATGCTGTGACGACATTTCTGAAGAATGGGTCTTTAGATTGGGCATCAATAATCTCGTTCGCTCTGTAACGCCACTAGTGTGTAATGCCACTGTAACATGTAATGTTGAAAAGAGAATTTCATCTAGGAGATTCTCATGAATTCCCAGTTTCATCATTGTTCGTGTCTTAAAAATGTTCATGAATTATGCTCGGTATCCTAGATCTACGATTATAAACGCTATTTCATTCGATCTTTTTCCTGTCCACGAATAGAAATGTTTGATCACTTATACAATGTAAAAGCGTTGATTCTATAAAAAAGGGCTGTTGAATATGATTAATTTGCGATTTAGGGTACATCGCTCGAAGACATTTTTAGATAACATGCTGAATTCTGTTTTTATCAGCCAAGATTATTTGAATGCAATATGTTTTCATTATTTAATGGCCTGGAGAAGAGAATAGAATAGATAGATGTAGCAGCAGATCGCATAATTCTCTTTTTAAAAGTGGTGAACGAACGTAGCGAAACCCACGAAGAAGCTAGAAAAAAGAAAGAAGGGATAAATAACAAAGGAATGCTTCTTCAAATTCATTCTTCAATATGCACATTTAGGGGCCAAGAAATTAATTAAAGCGAAAGACAAAAGTATGTGGACAAATAATTGAAGAAATGTTAAGTAAGTTGTGGTTTATAGCGGATAAGTAGCTCAAAAATAGGGAATGTGTAACATATCACATTAAAAAGCACACATTATAACACATTAGAATTCTTTGTCTGTGGAAAAAGTGTTAACCTATTTACCAATTTATTTTTTACTCGCTAATTACACTCACTGGCATTCTCCCGTAAAATTAGCATGGAAACAGAATCGTTAATACAGAACTCGGATCATTAATACTTGCTGATGTCACTCTGATATAATTTCTACAAAATAGTATTATTGAGATGTCTGAACGTAAGATTATTCAAATCTATCTAACATCTGGACTACCATTTGATGAAATAATTATTTCAAATTCAGTAATCTGAGAATAAATATTTTTCGGTAATCTGAGAACGCGCTTACTCTAAAAAATACCGGTATATATCGACACCTCTTTAGAATATACATCTTATGTTTTAGCTTACTGGACCAATTTACTATAGGGGATCGCCTTTCAGGCAATCACTGATGGTAAACAGACTTTTTTGTTGTTTCTTCAACATCGAATATTTCAAAACTATTTTCTCCTCCCTTAGCTTTCGAAGTTCCTCAAAATCCGTTATCGTATTCAGAAGAATTTTGGAGATAATATCTCTAATATTATATTTTCAAGCGTAAAAAATATGAATTTTATATATGGGCGGCATATCATTTGAAGCCTCCATCAAAGAAAGACAAACGGAACGGGTGAATTTATAAATTGGGAACGAAAGTTGTCCTTGATATTCCATTGAAGGATCCGATCAGATAAAAGGTAGCCGTTGGTTTGATGATGGCAATATAAGCTCGCACGTATTTCATCGCCTCAAGGAAACATGATCGTCTCAATAGAGTTGACTATATTGACTTTAGTTTCTTCAAGGCCTTCTGGAACCAGTTGTTTACTCCCACACGACGAATCCGAGTATCAAGCAATTATTCCATGTTCGGTAGGATCTGTAAGATCTCGCCCATGACTCAGAATATATTATCATCTAATATCATCAAAATAAAAGATCATCTAACTTATTTTCTAATTAATTATTGGAAGTTTCTCACAATACTCTAGTTAATTTATGCCAGCAAGCATAGGGAGATACATATTCGATAGATAGGAAGAGATAGATAGAGATATAAATAATCTATTTGGCTTAAACTAAGTTCTTCAAAAAATAATTGAGTTCTTGGGATATCTTTATTAAATAATATTATAATTATTCCATATTTTTACAAAGTCGTAAAATAAATTATTTCCGAGAGTGCTGTTTTTAATGCAAATATATTATGAAAATATCCCTAGGAAATTTTCACTGACATTTTAGTGATAATAATGATAACTTTCCATCATTACACGTTTAATGTTTATGTTGAGATATATACCTTTACATTTCCAGACGTGAAATTTAAGTTAATGATCGAGAAATATTAAAGATGTCAAAGTTTTTTTTATAATCATACTGCTCAGATGCATTCGGTGGGATAACTTTCTCATTACTGAAACCCTTAAATCGGTGCTTACCGACCTACTAAGAGTGAAGTATCGTATTTATGCATTGACTTATTTATCCTAAATACCCAAGTCGTTTTAGGGACTCATTCTTTCCGCGAACGATACGCTATAGCAATGAACTAAAGAGGTAACTCGAACGCTTGGTGTTCACACCCCCTGCCATACGCCGAAAGGCAGCTTGCAAGGTATTTATGTAGATGTAATAACGTTGAGGTTTCTCAATGTTATTTCTGTTACTGCGTACATTAGTGCGTACTGTAGATTATCAGGAGGAGTTATAAAATGCCCTAAAATAACGGAATATTGGAAATTGAACGCAGTAGCCACACGAAGATTTATGTTGTCGGAAAATATTCCCCGTACGAGAAAAGAAAAACGCTTTTCCCGGTAGCGGGATAAGGAGAAAGCTACAACAAGAGATAAAGTGTGTAGGAGAAGAGAGAAAATGTGAAATGTGTGAAGAGGGTTTTAATGGAAAACTCTTCCCCCTCACCGTGAGACTCTCTTTTACCTTTTCCTTCAATTCCCTCAAGAACCCAACAATGAAGACGATAGCGTTGAAGTTCCTTCACCCTCCGAACGGGATCAAAAAGCCTTAAGGGATAAGGCGAGAGAAAGAGGATGAGAAAAAATCGAGTATCGCGACGGAGCGATTGGCTGATTGATTCCGGCCTTTTACCCTTGACGAGCGTCGGCTTTCCTGTGAAGTGCATCTCATCCCACGGAAGATCGCCGGAGAAGAGAGATGTGGGAAAGAGGAGTGAATCGATTACGCTCGTATCGAATGGAGGTGTGACAAACGACGACGCTGCCGTAATGGCCGTGTGCTGAGTGATGGAGGTGAAAGGAGTTGGAAATTGGGCCTGCGCACCCAAGATTGGGGAGGGTTGGGTTATGGGCTACTTCTCTGCGATAAAGCTGCCCTCGAAATTGTGTCTATATCGCATGAAGGCAATTGGGAGAGGAACACCGCGTGAATAAACCCTGGCCGTCATGAATATTCATGGGACGGCGATCGAGGCTGTTCCTTGACAGGGATCTCCTCTTTCACCGCGCTCCGCCATTGGTGAGGATGGATCGACGCAGCGGAAGAATTAAAGCGACGTTTCTTTTAATGTCCGGAGCTGTCTGTCATCGGATGTCTCCTCTGACTGCTTGTCTTCATGAATTGAAGATGGGATTTAAACCTCTCGCCTGGCGAACATAATCATGGGCCCATTCAGGAAGAGTCCGGAGTGTCTCTTTGGAAGGGCACACTCCCATCATTTAAAAATTTGGTCGAATACTGATTATCTTTCATAAGATTCAAATATCAATTTTGTTTGTGACGTAATAATCGTAAGGATTATTATTCAAATAATTGTTGCTAATAGATTAATCCTTGAATTTTATAGTTAACTTTCATAGTTAATGAATTCCTGTTTACGAACGTCAAAAATATAATTATCAACGTGAATATTATGGTTTTTATTGTCTTACTCTGGTTGAGTGTATGTTAAAGTCAAGCAGAAAATCCTGAAGTCTCCTCGCGAAATTAAGTGGGTGAGAAATATGCTCAATAGCACGCATACAAATTATATACTATCGGGTTAAGGAGAAGAAGTCAGAAATCAAATATTTCCGCGCATTTCTCCCCAGCATTACTTACTGAAATATATCTCTGAAAGCTAATCCTTATAAAAAAAACCTTATGACCAAATTACCCAATTGATATGATGGTGCTCTTTAAGAACAAAGAAGATTCTTCTTGACCAGCGATCCAATTTTTTACACGAAACGAAAAAATTCACCGATGAAATTTAATTGGTGGCAATGTCACATATTATTCTTCATAACTTCCACGTATGAAATGAAATTATATCTGAAAAGTTATATGCTTAAGATTAGTATATTTGATATGCTTTTTCATAAGCTGTGATTATGAATCTGTAAGATGTCCAAATTTCACCGTTATTTCGGTAAAACTTTAACTAAAATTACTAATGTCACAGTACGATTTTATGCGTAAACTTAAGATAAGTATAACATTATTGGTAAATTACACTTCATGAAATCTATCGCACACGCAACTAAAAACTTCTTCTTTCACATTTTGTAATCTTTAATATATCAAGCTTAACTTATTTCTGATTCCCACCCAATTACAAGGAAAATAATTTCGTCCTTTAAATTCCTTATCCAAATAAATTTCATATCGTGAAATTTAATATGACAGCATTTTTAAATGACACTAATCAAGCATGTACTGACTCAATACTCGTTACCATGCATCTCGTAAATTAGGAGGATTTAAAACTCAGCCAAGTGATTCAGTTTCTTGGAAAAAAGACCCTTCAGGGGCATCTCGAAAGGAATAGAGAACATAATTCTCCGATCATTCCTTGATTTTTCATGTTGCTACCAAAGTCTGAAACGAAATAGGTGTAAGTTACCCCATAGCATTGACATAAGGTTATCCACAGGTCCCCCCATCTGTTAATATCTAAAAACTTTCCCGTACAGCACATCTCGTATCAAATTATCCATTCCGTAGCGGCTTCGCAAAAGAAATGCATTACAGGGTAGCGGAGACACATATATTTATGCATCGCAATAGGAGAGGGACATTTATTGTCTTGGGGCTCTCAGACATCACTTTTTTCGACTCTTACTTCCTCCGAAGTAAGAATTGAACGATAGTCACCGGAAGCCCGATTTGTAGGATTTCGACACGAGCGGGACACGCAAAAGATTGAGAGAGGCCTCGCCGCGGTATGCGACAGATAAAAAAACAGACATTTGAATTACGACCAACCCCGATTCATTTTTTAGGACATGAACTACTTTCGGTGTCGCTTAAATCCTGCACCTCGATGGAAGATTAACATTCATGGCATTCACTCGATCAGAAGGGATGATAAGATTTTATGAGTTGATGACGAATGTCTTGCAAAGAACTCGCCTGTCTGAGCGAAGGCTCTCGTATTTGCCTCTCGAATGGGATAGAGAGGTAACTTTGACGTACACTAAATCGGGTCAAAGATAAGCTTTATGTATCACTTAAAGGAGGTTTAGAAAAACATGACAGTAGCAGAGGAACTGACTGTAACATGATCTCGACGATACGTTTAACATGCCAGTAAATTTTTCACCGACTTCTATGACGACAAATTTGTAGCTTGGAAATGAAGACTATTTTTTACTTCTTGGCTAAACAGTATTTTAGGATTCAGGTATTTTTAGGATTTTGATATTCTGAATTCTAAGGCTGAAAGAAAAATACATTTAAGGAAGATATTTCACTGTTTTTGATTTCCTACGGGTAACTTTTGTCACTAAGTTGGTAGTTTGTTTTGTCCTTGTTGATTACAATCATATTTTCCCTCCAGTCGTAGTTGATGATATATCATTTACTTAAATGTACCTTAAGCTAAAGAGTAAAATAGGTTTATGTTTACTTACAGCATCCAGTTAAAAGCTGAAGGATATGTTTGCCCTTTAACCCTTGGAAGCTCGAAGATTGAGATCAACTTGAAGGAATCGTTCCTTGCGTTAATCAAATCATACCTGCAAGTATAAATTAATCATTTAGCTCTTACAGTAGCTGAATTTCAGCACATTAATTCTCTTAGAGCAAAGCATTAGCTCTTAGAGCTCATACAGCATAACATTAGCTTCTCTTAGAGCAAAGGTTCCCATATTTTTAGGTCCCCATGTATTTTAGTTCAGTAACCCCTGTTCTTTATAATAAAAAATACATTCTTAATTTTTCATTGTTCATTCGAACAAGAGATGAATCAAAGTATGCGATTGACTATATTTCTTAATGGAATTCCGCTAACAATACAACTTAAATACTACTTGGATACTTAGAAGGCATAAAATACTCATTCACCTACTTTTCTTCGTACTTTCAGGCAGGTATGGGTTCCTCAGGTTGGGTAATCGTGACATAGAGAGAAATATTTCGTGAATGAATAATAGGAAGACATAATCTCACATAAAATCAAGAATTCACGGAGCTTTCCATCCCTTCTTTATTTTACTCTAAACGGAAATTTTATGAGATGCATAATTTTAAAATAATATCATAAATCAGCATTGATGTGACCGAAAAGACTTTCTTTGCGCATCTCTTTTCGGTACTAATTGTAAGTAGCATAATAAAACGGTTGACTCAACAAATTTTACCTAATAAAATTTGATTGATTCTTTAATGATGCTGTGAGAGACTCGTGCGTAAAATCGACGAATGCTGCTCTTGGAGACCCAACATGTGATACGTTTGTGAAATCATCAAACACCTTAGGAGCTGTCATGAAATGATGTCACACTTCCAAAGAGGTTGGGGATTTGTGACATACATACGGTGTGAAGCTCCACGGGACACTTCGTGACAGAAATCTCAAAAATCCCGTGACATCATCTGAAGACGGCCCTTTCTAATATTCCTTCTTCTAATATGTCTTTAGCATAAAAAAGCTTACATATACGTGCAAAATGAAAGTTAAATAGTTTAAAATTTTAATTAATAATTATCAAGAAACATTTAAGAAGAAAATAGCATGTGACTAACGCATTGAAATTGACAAATTAGATAATAAATTGAGGGAACTAGAACAAACAAAAATTGAGGGAATGAGAGGAGACCAATAAGCGAAATATAACGAAAGTTCACAGGAGGAAACTCAAGAAACCACAAATGGAAAACGGAAGGAAATAAAAGGTCAAAGAGTTTGAAAGACATAAAGGATTCTCGGTTTCCGTCGGAGGAACTCCGGCGCTGTAAAAGAGGCAAGTGATGAGGTGAGAAATAAGTGGTGTGGGGGCAGACAGAGAGTGAAATTGAAAGTTTGATGGAGGAAGACCACCCAAGTCGACAATAAGAGAGGCGGAACGCAAGACTGAAGGAAAGGAGATGGGATGTAAGAGGGCCGTGGCAGGGGAGAGAAAATGGTGTGGGAGGAAAATCGCTGGAAGGATGGATTGGGGAAGAAAATAGATGCATAAAGAACACGCCGCGATGCTAGCGCATAGCACGAATGCAGGTATGGAACTACTTCATGAAATTGATTTTCAGTGTGGACGAAGGTTGTTATTAGGCGGCATTTTCCAGCCTTTCCGAAGTCTTAATTTTCCCTCAATCTACCATTCACTTATCCATGAACCTTTGAACCACTACACCGCAAGGAAGCTCTTGGTGTGCCCTATGATTTCCGACTTTATATTTTGAAACTTAAGTCATGTGCGCTCTTGAATTTGCGAGGTAGTTTATTTGCGATAACAAAAATAAATTAGAATATATTTACTATTATTTTTACTCATCACGAAATGTCGATGTAGAGGGAAGTTCCTTTTCAACTTTGTTACGATGGAATAGCTCTAAATAATGGCAGAGAGGTGTGCTATTTCTACAGCCACAGCCAAACTAGCAGATATAGTCTTAAGTTCCGGTTAGCGTCATTAAGCGGGATAACTAAGCTTTGAAACCTAGTTCGCTATCGTTAACTCTTTGCGGTGTGTAAAAGAGATAAATATCTTTTCAAGATGTTTTCTCACTGTGCACAACGTTTGATATCGTCAGTAGTGAAATAAATTATAAATAAGAATTCTTGATATTATTCAATATATCCTTTCGTATTTAGTTTTCCTTTTATACTAATGCTAATTTAAGCTGAATCTAACGAGTACGCAGTACGTTGTTGTTGGTGGAATTTAGGAAATATTGGCGTAACCGAAACTCCATCGCACGAACCACGCCTATGAACGTTACATGCATTCTTGATAAGAGTATACTATATAACAAGCTTATTACAAAGAGTTATGTTATGGCATAAAACTGTATGAGAAAAAGCCGAGTTTAGTTTGGGAAAACATTAGAATAGCAGGATAAAGATAAATATAGTCAAGTAGATGGTAAGCGGGTACCTTGGAAAAGGGGAAAGGTGTCTTCGCTTTTACTGCTCTTTGATAAAATTCTCTCAAGAGAATATTCCTGAACGATTAAATGCGCTATTTTCAAATCCCGTACATTTTACAATTATTTTTAAACACGTGACAAAGATGAATTGGCATACGTGATCAATGGTTAAGCGAAACATGGAAATACCAAATCCTCAGAAAAGGAAAGTAAAACGAAATAATTACTTGAGAACGTTGTGAGAATAAATGCCGAAGGGAAAATGAAAAATATTTACGAATAATTAAATTTGGATAAATATTTCATTCAAACTCAGAAAATCCAAGCAGTGATACATACATACGACTTTATTTTTCAGACAAAATTGGGACTAGTCCCGTCTTACGCTTAACTCATTAATAATAGAAAAAAAGGAATTCAATTACAAATTCGATTACAATTAAAGCACTAAGACATAATGGGAATATAACAGAAATAAAAAGTAAGCACAATATAAGCAGGTATGTTACATTTTTAAAACATTATAAAATACGAAAATAAGAAAAGAGGTGTCAGTGGAATATGCTTAATAGCTTTTATTCTTTACTTGAAAGGATAAATAGCAGATTTTTACATAGTTGCATAGTCTGAGGCAAATTACTCGTACCAGTCTTTGATAAGAACAATAACCTCAAGCACTATGGTCTATTAAATTTATCTTCATGGCTGAGAAGGAGAATCAAGAAAAAATACGTATTTTTGGGCGCGGAGATGGAGACCAATCAAAGAAGAATAGATCCAAGCGACTTTTCTGTAATCTCAGAGACAAGGTCTCTCTCAACTCTATGTTCCCGTTTGTGATACATATTACACAAATTTCTTTCTTGGGTATTTTATTGGTAAATTTTAATTTACTTCGTTCCACGGGCCTCCAATTGATTCCGGAGCTAGAATTGACCGACCCCAATATCATATAGATCCCTGGAGGGTCGATATCGATATAGTAAGAAAAGAAGTGTATTAAAGCGGTGGCAACATAGACTTCATTGAAACATATTTCTCGCAGAACTCTAGGGAGCTATAGGGTTAGGGATGAGCATCTCCGAATGACATATAAGTTCAATAACATGTGAGTAGGTAAAAATCAAAGATTTAATCTCCTCGTACTCCATTGGTCTCCCGCGGCCTAAAATATCTCATTTTTTGCATCTCCTCCTCTGGCTTGAAGATAAATTTATTAATACTAGTTGTCATCTTGAATTCTATTTTGGTTTAGAACAAACAGAATACAATATCGATTTCTTATTCTGATAAAAAAGGAAGACTATACAGGATAAAATCTCTGTAGTTCTTTCGAGTCGAATCCATGTGTAGCATATACATACCGCTGTAAATCTAACAAAATAGGAGGAATCTATTAGACTGGCCCTATTTACGAGCGATTATTTCACAATATTCACTATATTGAAATGAGGCTTCGAACAATAAATATTCTTACAATAACATACATAGTAAAGTAGACCTTCAAGTATAATCCGAAACTGTACTCAGTAAAGTCGAGTGACGTAATTTTTTTAATGAAAACTGAGAAACAGATCAATCCTTCTTCCTCAAAAGAGTAGAAAAAGATAATTACAAGAGCACGAATACAATTGTGGATTAACTAATATTCGCCTTTCCTAGAGCACTCTCGGTAATACAATTGCAATGAATTATGCAGTTTTATACATTAAATCTTTCATCTCTTGATGACTTCTTTCCGTAATTTTCCTCTCAAATCTTCCGTTTCATTTCATATGAAATTAACATGAAACCAACCTCTGAAAAAATTCAGCAAAGTAAAGCCGACCTTAAGAAAACGATTAGAGAGAATATTCGATGTCGGTCCAATTGAATAAGAGAAATGGACCGATTTTACATCCCTCAATGCTTTCACTACCATTGTCGCTGCGCCAAATCCGCACCTTCCAGTAAATAACGAATCTGACGCGTAGGAAATCAGAAGTTAGACGTACCCGCACACGCATGCTCATGCACTTAAGCCCTCCGCAATTTCGCAGCCTGTAATTTGGCGATGGGGAAGAGAAACTCCCGAGCGGAAAGTGTATGCGTAATGGAATCGAGGAGGTTAAGAGCTGTAAAACGATTTGATTGCACGGTGCGGGATAGAGCCTCGATGCAGGATGTGGCGGGCAAACTAAAAAGGGGTTATTTCCAGGTATCCATCATCAGAGCTCTCCGCGGAAATTCCGATCGCCCGTTTCCACACTCACAATCCGCGGAAGATGATTTATGACGGATTAATTCCGGCCGCCATCACATTCGGAAATCGAAACCAGTTCGTAATTGGCGTTAAATAGGGGTCCGTTGGGTCATTTTTCCTGAAATGCTCTGCAAGAGTTGGATGCGATTGCATTGCTGGAAGCAAAAACTGTTGACCTTCGGAAGGGAGGTGTGGGATGGTTTGACAGGATATGAAGAATTTCGATGGATGACATAGGTAAAACAGTGATCTCTCGAATAACGAAGATAAATAGCCCCGGAATCATCTTCGCTAAACAAAAAGTGATTTTTCATTAGGGCTAATTCGTAAAGCGCGCATAGAAACTACCAAAGCACATTCACACTCTTTTCCCAGTAAACAACGGTTGGCAGGACAGCCTATCAGGGACTGCTAATGTGTTTTGGCATATAAGCGAAGAGAATATCGTTCACCCTTACGGTGTCAATAAGAGTAAACATATTCATACATTGAAAATTAACAATATTATAGAAGTGACTGAATTACTAGAAAATTATTGCTAAGTAATACTATTTCATTATTTTTTTAGGGAAGGGACTTAGGCTGTTCCTTAAGCAATTAAAATCAAATAGATTCTATTTGATTTATATCAAATAGATTCTACGTTATATTAATTGCTGTATAATAGAATCTATTTATAGATTCGGCCTCGACGTTGTGATAGGTCTCCATTTCAAATAAATGACGAAAAAACCTAATGATGACCTAAAGGGTCGAAACCATGGTCGTGGAATAAGACATTGTGGTAAAGGTATGTGTTTTTTTTTCGTTATTCCTTATAATGAGTATCACTTTACAATACATCTGAAAATATTTCCATTGAAGCTAAGGGTTTGATGTCTGCATCCGTAAGTTTATATCATGGAGATGATATAAACGCAAAAAAGTTTACAAATACATGACGTCAGATCGGTGGATGGTCTGTACAGCCGGAGGTCCATAGAGAAAAATCGACGTGAAGCAGACTTCGCCGTTCTATAAATCATTAGTTAAAGTAATATCATTCCGAGTTTAAAGAAACAACGGTAAACCAAACTTACACCCCAATAAAACCTTCCGTTTGTATTAAAACCCTTGCCTATCTCTGCACCACATCGAAGTGAATTTAAAATATAATAACTGAGATTATACCCAGTGAAAAGCACTCCTTCTATTTTCCACAACTTCCTCCATTCGTTTTCCAATCGAATCCGAAAACCTCTGTAAATAAAGCACTTTGACTTCCGATTTACCCAAGTCATTTGCTATAAGGAGAATCAAATTTCCGCTCCGCGAACGATATGCCGTCGTTAAAACGAAATGAGTTGTGACTTGGAGGAAACGAAATAACACGTTCTCATGAAATATCGACGAGAAAATGAGGGAGTAAATGGGTAAAAGGGTCTAAAATAAATAAAGACAGTACGATTCGGAGACCTGTCGTAAAACAATCCCTTTCCAGAAATCACGCGAGGGAAAAGTATGGTCATTCAGATAAAGAAAAAAACAAGAAACCTGAGAAATTCATTTCCCTTAAAAGGGACTAAATTACTTCGAAAAGGAGTATCTAGTTATCCCATTTCTTCGCATTTCTTTGGATATAATTTCATCCCCGAGCGATATGTGTATGTATCCAAAAGAGAGGGAATTCGAGAAAGATTGTGGGTGTCGAGACAAGCACGCAAACTTCCAGTCGCTAAGGTCAATATTGGCCCAAAAGTCTCAAATCGATCCCATTAAGGCCCCTAAGCCATACAAAACGTTCGCTTAATCTCGAAAATGACGGGGAAATAAAGCCTCCAATGAGCTAACGTTCCCAAGCGTAGGCGCCATCAAGATACGGCCCGAATTTCTTCGTTTCTTGTTCCAGATTCACGACACACGAGGATTTACTGCGCCGGGGTTGTAGAGACTGATGATCAAACGTTCGGAATGTCTACACGGGCTCTGTAAATCGAACATGAGTCCGTTATCTTCCCAAAAATGCGTCGAGATAAGCAAAAATGAACGTTATTATTAATGCGGGAATTCTTGGGGTCTTCCAAATGGATCCGCTTAAGACCGAGATAACCCTTAAAAGATCGTAGAAGATTAGGTGACAAATACAAGGGAACTTTTTGCGGGGATTGTTAAAACAAATGTCTTCCATTGGAAGTACGACAACCCTTATCTCGAAAGAATATTGAAGGCATTCCCAGTATGCAAAGCTTGTCGGGCATGGCAATCCGTGGAATGAAATGGGGAGCTTAGTTTTAGACTCGTAATTTCTGCCAGTAATTAAAAGCATTTAATGTAGATAACGGAAAAGGAAGTGTTTCGCTGTTTTACTCGATCCGATCTAGCATTTTTATTTTTCGAAATTCCTTATCTTCATGGTGGGCAAAATTAATAACCGCCGCTGACCAACAACTGCGTATCTCTATGATAAACATTGTGTATATCAATGAAAAGGAATGTGCGGGTTTTTAGGATGTTCTTACCCACCAAAATGATCAAATAACTCCTAAATAAATTGTGACCGAAACTGGGCGGCTGATGATGACCGACTGCATTGCGGAAATTAATCAGGCAAATGTTTATTTCAGAAATCTTCAGATAAAGAAACGTTATTTTAATCTTAAACATATCCGAAAAGAACACATAGGCTTAATAGAAGTATTTCATGAAGAGAATTGTTGAAGAATACATTTTAGAAATCCCCTACATACTTCCAATTTCCTTGTCTACATGAATGAGCGATCCAAATCGAAATGCTGATGGAAAATTTTAAATTAAAGCGAAACGGTTCATTTGGATTGTAAAAGAGTCAAGACCATTCAATAATAGAGAAAGTAAAGAGAAAGTGGGATAAGGCAGTTTACGATGACGATCTTTGACTCCAACAGGAGAAGATTAGAGGAGATTTAAAACGACCTGTTCGTAGTACCACTGGTGAGAAATGACTATTATTAAAAGCCTTTACGGAATTATTACTATAAAACAATCTTTCATGAATATATTGTTCTCAAAACGATAGATATTGTTTTATATGCAATTAATATTTCTTTAAACCTTATTCAAGACTAATGTTTCCTTAAATTTCTTCTGAAATACCTCCGATATTTTTCTTCATAACCGAGTGAACATTTCTCAAATACATTACCATAAGCTATCCATCATATATTCACATCATATACAAAGATTTATAGAAAGGAAGAAAGATTCTCTTTCGATTTAAATTTGAAATTTAAGAGTTAATCAAAATTCAAATTCAAACAATAAAATTGACTTTCCTTGTAGGTATTATTAAAAGTTAACAAAGAGTCAGAGATTAAAGACGGTATTTACGTATTAGGGAATGAAATGTATATTCTGAATTCAATATACGGAAAATTTAAATGCCGATATCAAGAAGGTTATTCCGAGAAAAATTTGTGAAATCAATATATATGCTAAATGAATTTGTTCAGCATTCCAATTTCGCCCAGAGTCCTATAATCGAAATGCTTCACTTTGATGAAATATTACAATCATTTTTAAAGGAGAATTTTAAACCTTATACGCCACCGCGAAATCAATTTTTTAATCAAACACTTATCATCCCTTCTCATTGTTTTTTCCTCCAACAAATCGAGTACAATTTACATATACCTTTTAAGCAACCAAGCAAAGCAGTTACATGAAGTGACTTTAAAGGCCCTCATTTTTTCCGTGCCTATAATATCGATAATAGCGAATACCAGTAACTGTGTGAATTTACGTTTTTTTTATTGTATACATTTATACTAGGCAGCAAATTTATAATATAAATTGATATCGATAAAAGCTCGATATAGATTGAATCGATAAAAATTATCTATGAAAATAGTTTAGATCTGTATGATAATCAGTAATGTACAAAATTAACTTATGTAGCATATTGAATATCACATTTACACAATTATGACGTATATACTATTAGCTTTTTCCTACCCGTGAATCCTCGACTACTACAAGTGTTTGTAGGCTGAAAAGTTTACAAGGAGGAAAAGAGCTATGCAGATTAACCGCAGCTTTCCTTATCCCCGCATATTTTCCAATTTTTTGCTCACAAATTACTGATTCCATGACAGTTACTGTTCGAAAAGAAATATTACCGATTTTTGTATTTTGCTGCAAAATCGTTTCGTCTTATCGAAAGTCAATGAAATCTCCACTCATTCGGAGATAAAGGATACTTAAGAGACATGACGTTGAGATAGGTAACAATGTCGAAAATATTTCTCTCGGAAATAAGACAGAAGTGTAAAGTAAACCTTACTTATCTTCGCTAGATTTATAGTAAAATATTACGGTATTTTTTCCGACGACGGCTAACGCTCGGTGAGGAAAAACAGCTCTCGTCGACTTTACAATTTCGTGGGATGGGTCAATAAAAGTCTCGCAATATTCTGCGAGAGAAGAAATATAATGAATGTGAGAGAAACGGAATGGAGCGAAAGGGGCGTGTTGGTTATTTACAAAAAGGGAAATAAGATTAGATGAATTCGAAGGTCTACTCTCAATTGCAAAGACTTCCCATCTTCGCCTGACTCGCCTTTCATGACTACCTATCGTCGTATTTTACATCTCTCCCGAAAAAAACTCTTCCCGTATTATATTTCACCCTTCCGGATGTCCTATATATCTCTCTCTTCGTTGTTTTCTTCCTTATTCTCCGCGGATTATTACTCTTGGCCCAACTCCGATACCACCTCCAGTCATTCCTGCGTTTACGCGCAGAGAATTTATGTGCGATTCCTTTTAATGCATTCATAAGTATTTTCTCGTCGATAAATATGTAAATTTCATAGCGTTATATTTTTCCCTTCGCCGGACCGTTTTCAGGGCTTATATCTGAGAATAAAAACCATTATTGCAAAATGGTTGATTGACTTTATAAACCATTTCAATATTTTTCTTTATTTTAGGGTTAATTAATTTTTATATTGTGTATTTAATTCTAACAATGTAAATTGATATATTATTGGAAAGGAATACTCCATTCATGAGGTATTCCGTTCCTCCCGAGTAAAGAGTGCGTGGCTAAAATCTTACAACTGCGTTCGATAAGAATGTTAAAAATCGAAACCTGAATATATTAGCATAAAAGCAGTAAATATTATTAGTTGTAAAGTTCACCTTAATTCTCCCCTATAATTATGACTGAATTTTTTTCTGAGAATTCTTTTCCCTTATTTTTGTTAATAAGGGGATAGATATTTTTAAGTTAATAAATACTGTCAGTTAAAGTCAAGTAAGATATTTCTCTTCCAATATCTATTACCTAACCAACATCTGAAACTTGCTGACTGTAACTAACTGAAAGATTAGTTACAGATGTAACCTCAATTCTCAAATCCTTCAGTTATATTATTCAGACATAACTCACAGAAGAGGTTGTAAGTAAGAGGTTATCCCTACAGGGTACAAATAAGACGAAGGAATCTACCACAAAGTTCCACACTCAAAACTCATTAACTTTGATAATTCCGAACAATTGAAATTACGATTCCTAATTTTAATTTCTCTAATATTCAATATAAAAAATAAGATTAAGTTTCATATTTGGAAAATTGTCTCGTAGAAAACAATCAGGGATTATATTTAAACTATACGCACATTCCTAAGAAATTCATCGAATCCGAATCCAAATATTAATTTCACCAAAGAGCAATTCCTATGAATATAAGTTTCATATAGCCATACAATGATTCCTTTGTGTGCAATGCGCTTTCTTTCTAACAACATCTTCCGGACTCCCTATGAAGAATTTTTTTTCCTTTGGACCGAAGAATTGTATTCTCGAACCCAAGAGACTGAACTTACGAGAGCCGCGGGCCACAAAAACGCGGGAAGATATCCAGCGGTTTAATCCCCTAGAAATAACACCGACACGGATTTTCAACCGACTCTTAGATATTGACAGTCGTTACGAAAAGGGATGGATGTTACACTTCGGTTAACTCCGAAGATGGCACGTGAATATTACCGCCTCACCCGCTTCCTCACCTTCCATACTTTTCTCCCAATCATTTGTTATCGCTTTTCCGTGGTTGCGTTCCACTCCCGCCTTTACCGCAGTCTCCCTCTGATTGAAGCCAGCACTTTTCCTTTCCTCAGCAGACTTAACTACGTGCCTTTCGCAAGATGCGAATCTCTGTCTTCTTTTCCAGCTATTCTCATGCGCAAGAAACGGTAGCGAATGGTGATTCTCTTCTTGCTCCGAAGTGATTGCCACTCACAGGAAAGTCTTTCGGTAGGTTAGCATTCATGAATAGAATTTTTCTTTCTTTCAGCGAGCATCTCCTTTTTACTGCTCGCAGATCCGTGATTGCTTGGCTATGCGGTGATGGCTTAAGAAATAACTGGGTTCGACTCACTGCTATTCCGCTCTTCAAATCCGTTGATTTTATAACTGACGCATTACTAACCTCCTTGAGTGTAGGGTTCTTAAAGAATTTTCTTTTGTAAATGATTATCTTCTAGAGATGGGATACTGAAATTAGGGCTAGTCCCACAGTAAAATTACTCGCGGACTTTGGAATGTGTTCTGTGTTAAGAATTTATCTCCGAGCCATTCCTCTATCTCCAAACGTAGAGCGTAGATAACGATAGAAATTATGAATTAATTATCATACAAAATGGTTATTTCCATACAAGACAAATATCTGTCTGAGTTAAATTGTACTGTTATTTTACAAGTTCATTTTATCTTCAACGATGGTTCGTTGCATATTGTTGAATATCGAACGGAAGCATGAGCAACGATTTAGATAGGATAAGGCGATTTATAACCCCGAAACTTGTTTTTTTTGTTTATAATTAGCCTCAGTGATGGTGCTCTTGCGTTTATACTCGTTACAGAAAAATTTAGGAGTATTACTCAAAGGAAAATATCCCTGCAATAGAGAATAAAGTTTTATTACTTATTTGTGAAGAACCTCATTCGACAAAATATTCAATAAATGGTACTCAAGAAAAATCTGCGAAACATTGAAGGCGGCAGTTACTAGATGGTCTGAATAAGAACTTGAGTCCAGTTTCAAGAGAGAGTCATTATGAAAACTATATACAGGAATATCTAGTACAGTAATGTCGTTAAAAACTCTTATACAACAAAAGAAAATGCCGAAGCTAAAATACCAAGGAAATCAAAGCGTAGAAAAGATATTGTATGTAGCCTAACGAAGACGTAAATACATACAGCTTCGTTCCTTGTTTCAGTGTTATCTTTCAAGTTATTTTAAACATATTTTTGTTGTAAAAACTTAAAACAAAATGCAGAAAATAATCAACCAGGATTTCATAATTTGAACTGCGTGTGGATTCATAATAATTTGGGTATTTAATAAATGAAATTTTTTCAAGTTCAAACGAAAAAGAATCTTCAAGTCTTTATTTGGCAATCAAATCCTGCTACCCCCTAACGCAAGGCATAATATTCGAGCAGAGCAATCAGAATATTATGGAGCTCTCTCAACTAGAAAGAGGGGAAATTTCAGAAAAGGTTTTACGCTCTAATTTTTCGAAATTTTAATGAGGTTTTTCGGCCCAATCTAATTCTTAAATCAGCGGAATAATTTTTTTTACCCATTCTAGTAATATCATTTCCTACAATCCAATTAATTTAATCTAGAGTTTGTAAAGAATTCGTTAACTCCTATTGTGTCCAAATGAGCGTCGAAAACCGCGATGCCGTCGGGGAACGACGAGAGACCATCGCAAACCCAGCAATTCACACGTCTCTCAAATTAATGACATAATTTTCCATCTTTCACTCCGATAAACAAACCCAAAGAGAGATCCGAATCTAAAGTGCCTTTGCCTCGGAGCCATTGTTGAATTGTTCCATCTCGTTGCCGGAGGGAAAACATAAGCTAGATCTTCATGTTACGATCGAACACGCCATGCCTCAGCTGCGCAACGCACAAAAGATGAGCGCTGGCAATAAATACGGCCAGACCACCGAGTTCATTCTCTCTACCAATCTTCCTCGCCCCCTTCATCCTTTCTTTAACCCTCGCATTAATAATTTATAAACGGCACGGCGGTCTCTTTCCGTAACTTCTGTAACAAAAAGAACGGACGGAAAAAATAAGAGCAGCCGCGAGGTGGCGTTAAAGAAAGAAACTCCGTACGAGTTTATTTATACCGAATATTGTATCATACTTACTCCTGCGTGGAAGAGAAGCCTCACGGCCCGAAGCAAGGTCGTACGACAAGGCGTGTTAGCACGAGGAATAGAAGATTTAGAGGACAAGGGATGAAAAGGACTAGCGTATACTTCAGCGGGCGGCGTCTACGGACATTATCATCGTGTGCGCACGCATAATTACCTCCGCGGTAAGAGGGGGGATAGGGATGCGTTCAATCTACATCACGGATACGGGAGCTCTCACTCACGCCCGGTGAGCAAACTGCAGCGTACGGTTGCGCATCTAGCTGACAGAACACCCAAGGCACGATTTGTAGCATACATGAGGCGTCATGTCGTCATTTAACCTCGCACCGATCCGTGTATGCAATCGATGAAACGTTAATTAAATGAGAGAAGAGGGAAAATGACGGTTGGTGGACACCGTGATTTAAAGGCAAAAAATGCCAATTTTTTACCGGTGGATGGTATATGTATCGTTCAGTGAGAAAGAACACCCTTAACACTTAAGTATGTGGTATAATTATACCCATTTCTGAAGGATTTACTGGGGCATTGATACGGAAGACAGGCATAGCCACAAGTTTAAACCTTATGTTCAAATTTACCTGATAAAAATAACATAAAATTCGTTTGTTTTCTTAAAATATTTATAACTGGAATGTAATAACGGAATAGATGAATTAATAATGAAATATAACGATAAATAATTATATTTTGAAAAGAAATTAGCCTGAAAAAAATCGACGACGGCTGTGATGTTCTCATGTAGAAATGAATTTTTAACGCTGCATTATATTCCGTAACGTTAGTTTAGACTCATTGAAATTTAAGATTGCGGAATTTTTTATTGGTTGATAGTTTCCAACAGAAAAATTGGATACAAATATTTTCCGTGCTCGTGAATTTGCAAGGATAACAGAGTTAATTTTGATATTATTGCATTTTATTGCGTATACTTTTAGAATTAAACTCAAAATTACTTTACGATACCACATTTTTTATAGGACATTTTGTGGCTGAAGGAAGTACACAATTTTGTTATTTCCACTCGGTTATTTTAGGCGAATAGTTTCACATTATCATTATGATGCTAGCGTGCTAACGAAACTAGTTGTCTAAAGTAAACCTGTGGAAATTAGAAAATTGTGTACTTTCTTCAATTCCAAGGCTATCTACGAAGTCACGCCTTATCATTCTGATTACATTTGAGGAACTAGAAAAATGTTTCGATGGAAAAATATTTAAACAAAAGATATGACTGACTTCCATACGCATTGCTATATTTCTTACTTCACATTATCGAAATTTCCTTTACATTAATAGATAAACCTGTGAAACAATATTTCCAATCTTAATAAAAACCGCTGTAATACAAAGTATAAGTGCTTTGACTGTTGTTAGAAATATTTTACTGGGTTTTATTTTCCACGGGTAATTATTCTAAGATTTGCCGCGAAGGCTTCAAGTTTAATGATGGAGAAGTTCAGAGAATATGTGTGAATGATAGCGTAAAGAAATAAAAATATGAAGAATTATCAGCGTAAACCAATTTAATGAAAGATATACCGATGGAATTCACTGACCTATATCCAAAGAAAGCAAAAATGTCCATGAAAAAGATGAAATACATACACCCATTCACTCAGATAACCTTAAAATTATTATCAAACATTTTGCTGATTTATTGGTGAAAAATAATTCAAATATTAATTATATAACTAACAGTTATGTTATGATTAACAGTAGGATGTACAACAGGGAAATGGTGATGATCGAATCTCCCCCACCTGAGAAACGAGCACACGAGTATATGAAGAATGCCTGACAACTCTCCTTGGAATGTATCGCCCTCGGTAGCGAAGGACCAAACAAGCACACCCATCAGCTTCCGTCTGTTTTTCATCCCCAATCTTCATTTGACAAAGCCGCTAAAAATCTATCTCCATCCAACTTTGAGCGCATAGTTATTGTTCCAAGTAATTGACCGAATCTTTCACCTCCCAGCCACCCTCGCCGACCGAAGATAAGAATCTTCTGACAAACGAAAACAATCGCATCTCCGCAAGATTGGGATTCCATCTCCCTTATATTATTTCCCAGTTTCTTCCAAAGTTGGTCCTCCCGAAAACCTTCCCGATTCAGAGACTTCCCTCCTCACCCCTTCATCGGGATAAGAAAGGTGGTTGATTTATGTATCACCGCCACCCTCCGGACAGGCATTTCATTGTTGTCCATTGTTATACCCGGAACGCCTCTTGTCCATTGTTTCTTGCATCCCGGATCGTCCTTTTTTATTCGGGCAGCTTTCAGGGTATGGGGAAATACGGATCGGAGGATGGGTCGAAATGGGGAGAAGTCATATAAATGGAAGTTTGTTTTCTCTGCGGCGCGTGCTGTATGATACGCGCGTGCGACCCGGTGTTGGTTATTCCATTGCCGATTTACACGCGTAGAGAGGGAGGATTCTCTCTTTCCCAACCCCTTTCTCCTGGTAGCAGGGGAGAGGGGTGATTGACGTAGATCATGTATCTCCTTCCACGTCGTAAATAAATAGAGGATCAACGTGTCCGGAGTTTGATACGTGCGGAGATTACTTGAATTGGATCGTCTGCGGTTTTTTCCCACGGTGTGATTCCGCAGGGAGAGAGTCTATCTTTTTATTTAGCGCTCTCACTCGGCCTCTAAAACAGTGCGGCACTGCATGAAGAAATCTAGGAGATCGAGATGATGAGAATTTAGATCACGGGTGCGTTGGTTTTCATGACCTCGGGTGCTTTTCGGTGCACTTATAAGTCATATTTTCCTGGTGAAGGTGCATGTCAAAGGCGAAATGAAATCACTTGAATAAGTGTTAATATATGCATAACCGAAAATTAGTCGCGGAGAGATTTTTTTTACTTCACCGATGAAAATTTTGACGAGGAACGAAGGAAATATGAGCGAAGACAAGAATGAAATTGCGAGTACTTCTGCTTAAATGCTCCTTTCAAAAATTTCTGACTAGGGGATAGTTTAAAACAACATAATTGAAATTTCTATCTTAACTTTCGGATGAATAATGAAAAGCAAATAAATGTCCAAATTAAAACGATAGTATGTTTTACGAAATTATTTTTTTTTAATCGATCAAATTTACGGATAGAATTGTTTAACAAAAGCTGACCATATGTAAATATGTAGTAGTATAGTTTTTGATCACCACATTTTTTACTGGAAGAAAAAGGGAAATCCCCGTCCAGTATATAGATCTCTGTAAGAAATATAAAAAGATATCACTCTTAAACATACAACGACAAATCTGCCCAATATTTCGCTCCACTGATCAGCGTCATTCATTAGAAATATCATAACAAAACGTGTAGTACGGTATTCACTTGATTTCGACGGGGAGACGTTTCAAAACAGACGTCATTAGAGAAAGCTTTAATAGTATTTAAATAACAATCCACGCCTAAAGTAAAACATTTATATACAATATTACTCTCCTGAGTATATAAAGACCGTAATGACAAATCTTTGCCTCAAGATGCTACAAGCGTAGCGAAACCTAGGTCAAAATAAAGCCTCTCAAAGTGGAATTGTACAAAGTGGTTTTTTCTTTCCGTTATGGTCAAATTCCACAAAATAACGTATAAAATAGTGTTATTAGCTAATATTAATCTCGTTCTAAAAGCAATGTTTCACATGCTTGATCGCATAAGTTACTTTCATTTCAATAATTGCCTTAACTACAGTGAAATTATCAAAATTTCAACTTCGGTTACTACTTGGAATGTTTCATGATTAACAGAGGAAGAGAAATAATTAACTTGTTAAAAGTATATTCATATACTGTTTGTTAAAGATCACAGTATTCGCTAAATTCAAAACGCTTTCCGGCATGAAAAATTTTACCAAATTAATCGCCAAGGCAAATAAAATAATTCCATGAATATAGGACGTGATTGTGAAACACGCAAGTACACTTCCATAGCCTTATTAGGTACCGCGCATCAAGTCATTTTCAACAATTACTTTCCTGAACGCTCTGAGCGAGTTTTAAGCAAAAAATTAAGATTACAGGCCGGCGAGGATGACGCGACGCGGTAAGAGCAACAATGATGAATAGAAAATGTTCACATAATCATAAAATAGCACCACCTAAGAGGATTGTCAGCGGTTTCCACGCAAATTAAAACATAAGGAAGAGCCGAAGAATTCATTTCAAATAAAGAAGAAATATCACAACGTGGAGCATTAAAAGCACCACGAGATTACACCCATCATTCCCGTTCTTCCCTGCTTTATAAAATCAATGCCGCGCCATTCAAAGATCGTGTTTACGCATTTATGCACCTCATAACTCCATGCTTCCCTCCCATAACGAATCTACTTCCTTCATAAATTAGCCATTATCATCATGAAGCGCCATTGAAACAATTATTTCGATTCGATGCGTGGCGGTCGATATTAATGGCAACGATTTCCACACCCTAAGACGTTAATAACCGCTCATGAACCCATTTAAAATGTGAAATTGATCTTGAGACGCATCGCGGATCGATTCCAGAATCGCCCTCCCATGTACTTCATTAGCCATGGATAGGCAAAGTGTGTGCTAGAGAGGTTTTATGGCCACGATAATAACGTGTTATGGCTGTAGTATATTCCAGCGCAATGCCTCGAAAGAGATACCGCTTCATTTCCCACGGCTCGCTTCGATCCGAGTGGCTCATGGGATCTCTTTTTGGTTGCGCAGAGCGTCGAGGAGGGAGGTAGCTGCCGCGGCGGCTCTCGCTAGAGCTCTCCACCGCCGAGACCACGTGACATCAGGGGAAGGGATCTCATTGGTCGGCTCCCTCTATAATGCGCCGAGTTATCGAAGGATAGAAGAGGAAGGCGGGCGAGATATTTAGTATGCCCTTGCTTCACCGGTGGATTCTAGGAAGCGATGGCGGACGCTACTGCAGCGTTTTCGTTTTCACAGTTTTTCCGGCGCGCTAAATGGGGCCATGATGCTGTTGGAACTGTGCGTTCAAACTTAAAGAAGTGGTAACGTGGGAAATAAATGCCTTTGGTAAATGACCAATGCCCGAAGACCAATCCTCGAAAAGTTACTTGGCCAGCGAAAATGCTAGATATTATAAACAGGTATCCGTCGAATTTAAAATTTTTCGATACTTATTTCAATGTAGTTGCGCATGTTTAAAATGCTTTCCTTGTTATTTCCTTTCACAGAAAAATCCTTCCCTCATTTTTTGCAAGTACGTTAAACAATATGTTCATGTGAATATTTTTTTCCTTATCAAGCTTACCACTTTTTATGCTCTCGATATTCTTTTGGAGCTCTCGGTGTTACCAAGTGATGTTTTTCAGTCAAATTCTGACGTAACTCATTTCCTCTTGTATACTCTAAGCAGAGAAGAAATAGTTATTGAAGGTAACTTCGTTAAGAAACAGAAATAAATCTGTAGTAAAGTGACAGAAATATCCGGTGCTAGATGAAACGACTATTTTTGGAACTTGGAAGTGGAACATGTGGAAAACCCAACATTCGATTGCTAAGTCAGTGTTTTGCAGCCACAATGGACTGTGTAGTTTTCTCATTTCGTGCTATAGCTAACACGTCCTGCGGACTCAAATTTGATTTTTCGCCGGGATACTGACGGAATTTACTCATTTATGAAAATACACTTACATCTGTTTATAATTATCAGAGTTTGAGAGAAAATTTTTGAGAAAGAAACATTGTAAAATTCTTTCTTCTTAAAAAAGTATAATGTCTCTGAGAAATCTTTCAAATTTTTAATTGAAAAAGACTTCCCTTCTGGAGATTTTGGGCAGATATATCTGTAGTTCGTCAGAATGATGAGAGATGTCAGACTTTTTAGTCAGTCCAGTAAACTATGATTCGAAGAAGGGAAAGTTACTGTACTAAGCGCTATTTTACATTCGGTAACTCACTACGATAACATAACCTTGAATTGGAAAAGGCTTTCTATTTCACAGCATAAGTTGGAAGTTACATCAAAATTGTGATATATACACTAAATAGAAACTCTTAAAACGAGCCTCTAGTTAAAGTTGTCAGGTTCGAGGCAATCATGGAGTGTTTTAGTTTCTGAATAACCAAGTTATGTAACAACTTCTTCAACGAAAAATTCCTGTAAGATTTTATTTACAATATAGTCACGCTCACGTGATCTTAACAGCCCCTTGTATCTATTTCACTCGCAACTGTGAGATTCTTGTCTAAGATGAAAGAGGAAAACATGAGAATGCCATCAAGGAAGCACTTTAAAGTAATGTAAGCGTTATCTCCTCACTTTTAGAAACGTAAATTCGAATGCCCGGAGAAATATTAAAAACTGATTAAAGGATATGAAACTAAAACCAGCCATAACATTATGCGATTTAGATATCCATTAACCTATTCATTACTTTCCCCGTCATCTCCTCGGGACTATCATAAACGACCAGCTCGCTACACTATTCCTCCTCAGTTTTGAGCACGTTACGGATCTAGGCGTCTATTTTTTTGCACGGAACGTTCCCAAAGAATGCAAAAAAGATTGAGTGCTTGAGCCCGAGGTGGCTTCCGTCCGGTTATATTTGAGTGGCAAGCCTCGTTAAGCTGAGAATCTAGAAGAGATTAAGGCTTTATCTTCTGAAAAGCCTCATTCGAATGTAAATTAAAATTACCCTTGTTGTCAAATGTTTGATGGATTACTACTCTGCGAAACGATCCACTTTTTTCCCCCAACGGATAGTTCTATTTCGATTGTGTAAACATTTGTTGCCACATGTGGAATCAGAGGCGTAGACTTTCATCGCTCGATATAGGATTAATGACCCTTTTAAGAATTAGGGAATGATTTAATTCAGCTTGTGGTGAATGAAAATAAGCGGTATTTCTTCTAACTTATAAGGCGTAGGTATTAAGATAAAACAAACATTGAATGACACTTATTTCAGAATGGAACATATCATTTTCCATACAAATCGTGTCTTTCTTGTAAATTATTATAAAGTATTTTAAAACTACCCTATGGCCTTTGGACTCTACGCAAATATAACTGATTAATAATGATAAAACACTGAATTTTTAACCTTTCAAAACCAGAATTAGAATACGATGTAAAACATAATTTTCTTAAGAATTTATTCAGCTAATCAATCTAGAATAGAGACAGTTTTAGGTTTGCGATCCTCATTCCTTATACCATATTTAAATCAAAAACGCCTCCACTATTTAGAGAAGAAATTAAAGATATATGTATAAAAATAGCACATAAAGATATAAATATTCAATAAAGCAAACGAAAGGTTGAATATAAAATAGTTGAATTCTACAAACATTCTATGGATTATTGTATATAAAAACTGATATCACTGAAAATGGAACGTTTGAAACAATGAATGTTAAGAAAACATCTTCGTACATATTAAAAATTTGGAGGTCATTTATTGTTCCAAATCATTGGAAATAAAATATGCAAATATTGATTTCTTAAAATGTACAACACCAGACAATTATAAAAAAATTCGGATGTACCGAGTGAAGTTACATTCATTATAATTTCATGTGATTTCTGTAGTTTTCCGTTTAATGACATATTTCACCGGCAGAGAGAACTCACATTCTAATAATTTAAATCGAGAAGCTTGAAATGAATTAAATATAATTCGCTGATAAAATAATCTTGAAACCCATGTCTAGACTGACTGCGTCAAGTTAGTGGATGACAATATGAAAAGAAATTTTCTTTTATGATTATGATCTTCTCTATGACGTACTACGGATCTGCTGATTTGTATTTACAAAAGAGGCACATTCAAAGTTTCGCAGCGCAAACAAGTGTAACAGGATTGAAGTTTCCAGTGTAACTTATCCGGTAAACTGTGAATAGGAAGAGTTATCGCCAACAGTTTATATGGATTATTCTGTCATTTTCGATTCAACGCGATGTTTATGTCATATATTTTAATATAATGATAAACTCCAGAAGTTATGAATTTCATATGAAAAAACCAATATGCAATCCGCTTACCTCTCGAAGAGGAGAGGGGCCATGCGGGATCCGAAAACTGCCTCGAGAGCGCCATTGGTAACGGTCTCCCGTCCCCTCCGACTGCCGGTAGAAACAGCCATTGCCATTCCACTCTCCTGGAAAAATTACGGAAGCATTATGTTTATTTTCTCATAAATCGAATCTTCAGAAATACAAAATAAACCTAACATTAACGTACTTTTTGATATGCAATAATACATCTTAGGGCATTACATATATTGTGATAGGTGTCATTCATCGAAAAATTTAGCGATATAACAACTGGCGAACTGAGTATTGATCAAACTCTGTAATAATTCCAGACTAGAAATTAGAGCTTTCTTGTCAAGTAGAAAAAATAGTTCTTACTTGACAATCTCATTCATCTCAATATCTCAGAATTATAGTAAATTGAAGATTATCACACTTTCATATCATTCTACGTATTAGAGAACATTAATTGTTTGAACTTCATTTTATTAAACTTGATTCACGATTCTTCGAGAACTTCTTTTTATATCTTTAGGTCAACCTACGTTAATTTACCATGTGATGCCATTGCCACAGAGATATTACCATTTTTTCTTCTGAATAATCTCCGATACATCTTCGCGCATTTCTGTGCATGCAAAACGCAGTTCTCAAATCAGATACGGAAAAGTTCAAATCATATACCGCCAAAAAAACGATAAAACTATTTCTAGTTTCGACATTGCCTACATCTGGATCGTTCAGCAAAAATTTGCGTCGCTTGAGGACTCAAAGAACTACGCGTGATATCTCAATTTCCGTTATTCGAAAAGTTAAAATTATCCCTCTTGATATTTTCATCACCGTTATAAGTTTAAAACAACGTCTTCATAAAGCTAAGGCCAACATTGCGCACCGCATCCGGGCCAACTTTCCCTTCCAGCGCGGCTTGCAACTCATTCGACCGGCGAGGATATTTTACTTCGCTCGCCATTAATCATCCGCAACGTCCGGAGCCTAGTCCTTGACCATCGGAAGAGGATTCACGAACAATGTTTTTAAGCCGAAGGGGGCAATAAACGCTCCTTGTGGTACTCGCTCGCGTCAATGGGCGCGGTTTCAAAGTAGTCTCGGGGGGCTCCCTTTCTGCCCAAAGATTTATTCCTCCCTTAATCGCAAATCCCAGCGCTCGCATCCCGCATCCAACAGCACCCAACACCCCTTTTTCCCCTTTCTCCCACGTCCACCAGAGAAAAGAAGAAGAAAAAGAAACTTAGTGATTACGTGTGGCCAATCTCTCAATCTCCCTCCTTCATAAACAACCCACCCACCAAATATCCTCCCACCCTAAGGCCCGCCAACGATGGCTGTCCCGCGGCCTGATGAGACCCGGCGTCTCACCCCTCGAAACGTGAGGTGCCGCAAAGGTGTGCTTATAAGAGAAAGAGAAACGACCATTTTTCCGCGAACATTTTCTTCCCTAGCCGGTGCCCGCCTCTTCGAAATCCAGTCCTGCCTCCCTCCCGATCGGACCCTCTAGTCATGTACGCGGACCGGCCAAAACAACCGCAGCCAAATAAAGACACAAATCAAAGACTTCGCGGTGTTTTTCCTTTTCCGCCTCCCATCCCTCCCGCTCTCTCTCTCCTGCAATTTACTCTCTCACACATGAACCATATCATGAGATATCTCCTCCGTGCTCTTGTATCATCATTGGCGATGCATTCTTGGGATCGGGGTCTAATTTCATCGGTAACATTTTTTCCGTGCTTCGCAAGCACGCCAACTCTATCTTCCCGATGAAAAAACCCGGTATCTCTTCGAAAAAAAATCGTGAAAGATCCGTTTTATCGCGATCTCGAGGTTTGAATCGCTTTTTAAAACACCGGTGATCAAAAAAAGGAGGTGAGTTATTGCTTCCCAACATTTTTTCAATTTTCTTCCCATCTCTCGTAACCTTTTGGGGAAGACTTTTTCGTGATGTGAGCAATCGAAAAGGGGATGAAACAGCGAAGGGAAAGCACGATTTTAACATTTAATCGAATGAAAATCCTGGATACAAACAAATTTGATTTAAAATACTTTACGTACCCTATTTATGTGTGCACTGAGGTATGAGTGAAAATTGGTATTCATCCTGCCCACTCCTAATTGAATTTTATCAGAAGTATCATTCGAAGGGTCATTGTGCCGTCACTAATAACATTCTGGCCAAGGAGGAAATCAAGCCAAACTACTCCTTATTCTGCCTAGCAAGCCTCATTTCCTCTCCAAAGCTATTTATAGATAATTTTGGAAAAGATGAGGATCCAATCAACCACGGGGACTTGAAGGACATTAGTGCTCTCGGTACATTTAACCATTTGTTGAGCAACGCCCGATATTTTTCGGTAGTACAAACAGTTTATCGAAAGATTTCTAGGAAGATTTTGTTGATTGCTATTCATTGAAGAAAACATTGTCCAAAACGTCGTCAAATCTTACAATGAATTTAAACATCTTCTACATCTACATAAATACCCTGCAAGCCGCTTTTCGGCGCGTGGCAGGGGGTGTAAACATGATGGGTTCGAATCACCTCTTTAGCTTATTCTTGTCGTTTATCGATCGCGGTAAGAGTGAGTCCCTAAAACGACTCGTCCTCTCATCTATTTCTCCTATCTTATGCTCATTGACGGATCTGCTGAAGTAGCAGGTGGGTTGCATAATATCGATTATGTCTGCCGCAAATGTACAATTTCTGAATTTATCAAGCAATCGCAGCCTTGCTTCCAATCTCCTTTCTTTCAAGGATTCCCACCCCGCGATACTGGTGAAATAATTATACGCACCGAATTGGTAAAATAATTACAACTACTAATTAAAAGAAAATCTGCGATCTAGAATAGGATTTGAGTCCTAGCTCGTGTACTTAATAATGTAAATAAACAATTCTATAAAAGAATCCGGACGAGGCAGAAGAAGCAACCAAAGGAGGATGCGGCCGAGAGACGTATCCAGTGCCAGCGGACTGGCATGGACCTCACGGGGTACTATTTTCGGCTGCAATTTCCTCCCTTGTTATTGATAAGCCATCTGATTGCTCTGGATATCGAAACATTCATCTCCGATCGTAATACCCGCTCTCGGGGAATAATTCGAGCTATAAAATACGCGTTTCCTACCTTCGTGGCCTTCGAGGAGGGAATCATTTCAATTTAGTTCGCATTATACGCCTAAAGACGTCCGCTCTTCGCGTTTACCAAATTTCGGGTACTGGTGGTCGCCGAAACCGGTCCTCGGGTCAAGCGTATGATAATCCCCTCGACGTGTTTCCGTTCCTCCCTTTTCGGATAATTTGAGTGCGTTTTGAGTAAACAAAGGGTGGACGCGGATCTTCCATCTTCCCGTGGTCCAAAATATTGAGAAGATCGTCTTTGAGAGTGATTTATGGGATTCCAAACTTGTGATACAAGAGTTACTAAAATGGAAGTATCGGAGAGTGCCTATTTTAATGGAGATTGGTCGCGTTGAAACTCGAGTCGGAGAAGGCTGGATTGGTATAATTCAAGCATTTCCTTTCCTATCTATTTTTGAAATAATACGGTGGGAACTGGCAGGCAGCCCCGATTTTTGAAGCGAATCCGCAGAAGAAATTTTCGGATGATGAACTACGTAAAAACCCGAGGATATAACAAAAAATCACCAAAAATATTACTTAATTTTTCCAGAATGTATAGACAAGACGAATTTTAGCTGTTTTAACGGCTTCGTACCTTTCAGAGGAGTTTCATTAAATTTAGTGACAAATGTACTGAAACGGAGAACATTCTAGCGGAAATATATTCTAATTGTACCAACTCTGAATCATTTTATCACATTCATTATACGTTTTTACTTTTCGGTAAGTTCCTGTGCTCTAAAATTGCCTACTCAATGCTTCTTCTATTTCTCTATAGCATCATTATCCCTTTTTATCACTCGAAAATATTTCGCCTTTGTCTTCCTCTCTGTTTCCCGTTGGATACTACCTTCAGTTACTTTATCAAACAGCACCTCACCTCAGAGTGTTTGACCCACTCATTCCTCTACCGTCGTTTTATCACTTCCATCAAAATCCTCTCTTCTCCCAGATATTTCTTGCTCATAAAATAAGGAATACAAAAGTTACTTACGATATATCCCATATAACTATCGCCATTGCAATCAATGGCTCGCGAAAAGATTGTGGTCATTTCCAATCTATCTGTAGCACAGTTCACTATAGAGTGATAAATCAGTCTCTTGTTTGGCAGCGATGTCGTTTAAAATTGAAGTTGATTTGTGTCATTACTTGAAAAGCCTTACTTCCTATTCAAAGGAGATAAAAAGAACTGAGATGTCACCACAAGGGCAAGCGTTGAAAGGCATATAACGAATCTATTCTGCATAGAGACAGGTAATGCAAATCTCATACAGTTGTATTGCTGTGATAATTACCCCATTCATCAACGTGATGAGAGGCAATGAGATGGAGCCGATAGGCGTTGATAGCAAAATTTCAATAAATCAAGAGTCACACCTCTCTCAATGAACATACATGAAATAATTAGTTGGGCATCACGTGTGCTTAGAAACGAATGGGTGTTTTCAATTGAATCTTGAACTCCTACATAAACCAAACCTAATTAATTGCGAAAAAAACAATAATGAATGTATGGAAACATACAGAGTAGGTTTATTCGATGAAGCATTAACAATGCTTAAAACCTGAAAAGAAAAATATCATCAATAATGCTACAAAAATAAGAACGGAAATTATCATGAACAAGTTGTGAGAACTTTTTAACTTATAGATGTTCATGCAAATATTTTACCTCACAGTTACTTAGGAAATCCGTTAATTTCATGTAACTGACTTTATAATGAGAATGACAATATATTCATAGAAAGATCTTTGCGGCTCAGAACTAAATGAATATCAATTTAACTTTCTAAACTCCCGCAAATCACATAACTTATAACGTAACATAGGAAAGAAACTTCAAACCAAAACCAATTCTTATGGGCAAAAAGAATCGCTCCATTAGAGTGAACGTTTACTACACCACAAGATTACCCCCGACTCTGTATCGGCAAAAAGTAAAATTTTCATGGGTTAGAAAATAAGGAAATGCAAACGTACCAAACATGCGAGAATGTATATATAAGCATTGACCCAAAATATTTGCAAAAAACATTTTAAAATTTTTTTTATTTATTACACAATTTCGCCGAGGATATGCTGAGCCAGGTGGTGACGTTAAGTTACCATAATACTGCGAATTATACTTATTGGCGATCAATTATACCACCACTACCTTTCAAACAATATTAAAAAGTTCTACAAATATAAATATAATACAGCTGTAGATTAACAATTCCGTCCACTAGCTACAATATTAAACAAACTTCATGTTCATTGAACAGCTATACATTTAATACTAACCCCAAACAATACAAAGTATGTACATCTAACAATCTAATATTTCCTCAAAATCCTTATATATAATATATGCAAGGATCAATGCACTAGTGATGAATAGAGTACATAATA
Source organism: Ladona fulva (assembly GCA_000376725.2). Lineage (NCBI taxonomy): Eukaryota > Metazoa > Arthropoda > Insecta > Odonata > Libellulidae > Ladona > Ladona fulva. Next base: position 396,368 of record KZ308574.1, on the reverse strand, counting down.
ACGTTTCCCAAAGATTACAATAACTTAAAAACAGAGCTGTTAAGTAGCTATAACTGTGCAAATGCAACTGCAACCATCTTTGCATTAACGCTACTTGTAAATATTACGCATCCTGTAAGATTTTTCAGGGTTCCTGATAGGTTTTCACGGCTACCGTAGCGGCCATAGACGAAGTCCCTCCGAATATCACCTACCAGGCTATATCCTACTCCTCTCACATATCGTTAACGAAAAACAATTAACTGTAATAACTATAAAAATACAAGAAATACTAAGTAGTTTTAAGTACAATCACATTCCTTCAGCTAATAGATCGCTATATTATCAGGTGGCATTCACCACAACATCCCAAATTCATGAACATGAATTTAAAGAACCGGATTCAAACGCTAAATACAATTACAGAAAGCGAAGGAATAACAAACAGTCGTCATTAACTTTGATCCCGGTTAAAGAATGTGGAGCGAAGTGCCCGAAGCGGAATTTCGATCATGTTCGCCGCAACCGCAAGGTGAGGCAAAGCTTGAAAAGTGGAAAAATAGATGTCGAGAACAAAGCACAATCGTTAGCACGTAACAAGTTCGCTCACGCATCTAAACGAGCTCGCTACGGTTCATGCTTTCGAAGCATTTCGAGGTGAAGTTATACAGATGAAATCTTTAGAAAGGCCCTTCAACCACGCCTCGTACGTAGAGCCTTAATCTCGACATACCCTGCCACTCTTATCTTTTGGGCTTTCCCTCTTTCTAGAACTCGGCTCTTGCGCCAACACCTCGGCTCAAACGAGCCTTTTGCGTTTTCAATTAGAACCTTTACACCAAAGGCAGCGCGCTAACAATTTTGCTGAACGAGGCAGGAAATTGAGAGTAAGTAGGAAAGAAACTTCCCACGGATCCCGCATCAGATGTGGTTATTCTGGTGCATGAATGACCCTTTGAGGACAAAATTTAGCTTCCAGGATAAAGTTTTCATCAAAGACCGAGAGTATCATAGTAGCAGGAGAAGTGTGAGAGACTTCTTATCGGTCAAAAGTTATGTGAGCGCCAGAGAGAATTTGAAACTTTTTATGAAATGGGCGCTCATGTCTGAAGGATAAGAGGATGAAAATACTGTGTGAAGCGACAAAGATCTCCTTCTAACCCGAATTTTATCGCCTCGCATAATATAAAGGAGCAGAACACGGTCACTTCCTTAATGCTGAAATAATAAATCCTTCAAGTGTTTTTAAATTTCAAGATATTTTCAGCCGTGCATTAAATTCACGACACCTTTAGCACTCATAATATCCAACTCCGCAAAAACTATGCAAAAAACTCAAACTACATTATCTAACAACTGATTCTCATCTAAAGTTTTATTATAAGTTTTATAAGTAAATATATATATATATA
>KZ308574.1:359088-394908 GCA_000376725.2 Ladona fulva | reverse complement strand
TACTTATTTACCTAATAAAATTCATTAACCAAGAAACTCATATTTAATTTTTATAGGGAATCTTTGATTTTTATTTGATTAAATAAAAAAATTGCCACTCTTAAATGAAATCTACCATGTGAAGCATGAAGCTGTTGAGATTATCTAAAAATCTACTATAAACATTCAGAAGAATGATGGAAAGCATTCCATCTTCTCACAAACTATTATCTGTTAGTGAACATATTTCAGCTTGGATTTCCATATAAAATTCAACTGAACGTAAATTATCCCCTGATATATATGTACATCCCCTGATATATACATGTATGTACACATATGTATGTGGTGAACATGTGGCTTTTATCCTCATTCAGTGCGGCTCACTTCAATTTTTTAAATGAACTCACGCGTTCACATTTTTTAGTTATAGCCACGATTGCGGTCATTTTTCCAAGCGGTCATTTTTGCAAGCGGCCTTCCAATACTGTAACATTCCCCATCTTTATCATACCCTATGAACTATTACCTGGATATAAGTTGATAAAAGGCACAGAGACGTCTTCTTTGTCACCAACAAATACCTTTAGTAACAGTCGGGTCGCTCTTAACTCACGAAATTTAAAAAAAAACTCCCTATGAATTACAGAAATTATAAATGTTCAGACTTTTTTCCCATATTAATATCAATAATTAGTTATTTAACTTTGGTTTCAATTATCATTCCTTCTATTTAAGACATCAATCATCGTAGTTAGTCTTTGTCATCAATCAATCCTTCTCATCATCAATTTGTAAAATGGGTATTTTTAACATTAATCGATACAATCATAACTGAAAGTTTCGTAAATAAAGTATCTTCCTTCTTTATATAATAGGTAAAGATTGAAAATCATAAGGTTTGTGATATTCTGATGTCCTCAATGAGTACTAATGACAATTCGCTATCCCAACTTGTAAAATAGTCATCAATGAAACAACTAAACTACAATAGAAAACTGCAAAAGAGATGCTGCAAGTATTGATGAATGCAGTACTAATACGATTAACTTGGAGAGTGTGCATGTGTTAAAATCTTACATTAAATGAAAACATACAGCATGAAACGAATTGACTCGTGTTGATCCATGCACAACATGCTTCACGAAGCGATGGATGGCAACCCCACTCATATGATCTTAATTAAGTCCCTCGAAGTTATTCATTGTTTCACGTTATTCCACTCAATTTAACATTGCATAAAAATTCGAGTAAAGAATAAATAACACGTTGTAAAAGCGTGCATCTCGGGAAAGATTCCCGCCCTCGCAGTTCTGTTGGCCGGATCTCACGCCCTCTTGCTGTCATCCGCTTCCTCTCCTCGCACGATATAAATGAATAAATTTATACGCATGCGCCCTCGACGTCATCTGCCCTTTTGTCATTGAAACGAATTCAAATTTTCGAGCGAATAAAGTCCAGAAGAGAGAATATCCATTGTTTCCTAAGGGAGATGGGAGGCAATAAAACTCCGTCTCCGTATTTATGAGTTTAAAACGAAATTAATGATTCTCTAGTTTATCTTGCTATAATTTAGTATCGTGATGACATAATATCTAAACACGTTGTTAACTTCTATATTTTTGCCTCGCACAANCGACAACGACGGAAGGGAAGGTTCGAAATGGGACTAGACCAAGGACAATGAGACATAGTATGATTGGTCTAGCCGTAAGCAGACCTCACACTTAAGGATATCCGTCCTTTTTATCTTTATATTTCCAGGTCATAAGGGTATCTGCTTTGCTCTCTTTCAGATATTACTATCAGTAGGTTTGTGCAGATTTCACACCCCCTTCTTTGAGGGTGATTTCCTGCTGTCGATACTTATTCCTAAACTTAATTTACGTTTTTTAATCAACAATATTTTTCTATTTTATTCCTACTCATGTAATTACCTTTTATTATTGTTTATTAATTATATATAAGTTACATTGACGATGCATTGAATGGAAGGGGAGACCTTATAGTATCAATTTCGCCTAATTTAAAGATGTTATTTATATAACTATTTCATTTATTTATTATTTTATCTCTCAGCCTATACTCATGATGAGACAAGCGTGGTCTCAAACACCAACTTCGTACTCATAAACTAAGTGATTTTCCATGTCAGTATCTAATTGGGGAATTTAACAATCTCCATGTAGTAAACAAAGGCAAGAGTATTCAAATGTCAGTTACAAAGAAAGAAGAAATCAGCTATTGAAGTTATTATATTGTAACGTTCTCTATTTCCGGTAAAAAGAGTAGAATCACAGTTAAGAGGACAGATTCTCATCTTGATCAGCTAAACTCTGAGATATTTTGCCATTCTTACCTCTTTCTAGACTCCATTTTGTTTGAAAACGGCACAGTGATTTCCACACCTTTGAAAATCGAAAGAGTCGGCGCTGAAGAGATAAGCGGACACGACACGATACCACGAACCTGTGGGCTTTAGTTATCTTCCAACGATCAAGAGTTGATGGAGCCATATCTCGGCGTTCGTTATTTCGAATAAAATATTAGCATAATAACGGGGTTCGAATCCCGAAATGTGGGATTGAAAATATCTCAAATTGACAGGGTATTTTAGATTAAGTTAACCATTCACTTATGGAGAAAATGAGGGGTCTTGACATTTGTTTTTCGCCCGTTCTCAAAACAAACTTTCGGGGAATAATTTAAGCATCATGCAATCCGTACTCCAGAATTTTTACAGCAGTTCCAAAACATCCAGACAGCAGGCATGAAAATAAAGGGTGATGACCAATATTAAAGTTTTGTTCCAATTGTACGAGGGTTGGACAAAAAGTAATGTCCCACATTTTTCCTCAAAACTGTTCTTTCCACAAAAATGAAATTTATGCATCTGAAAGAAGTTTGATCTGCTCAATCTATTCTTCCACATAATCTCCTTCAAGCTCTATTGCCTTCATCCAGCAATTCACTGAGGCATGTATGCCCTGTCGGTACCAGTCCTCGCTCTGGTTATGGACCCAGGTTTTCACATTCAACTGCCTTCTGATTCACTCACCCTCCCCTACTCAGCAATCAACAGAACTCCTATCGACTGCAGATGTTCCATAGACTTTGCACAAACAATTGTTAATATTCCCTACCCTTCCTTTCTCCAGGAATAGAAATTCAATCACAACTCGTTGTTTGTAACGTGTATCACGGTTAGACTACATTTTGAAAGATTCCTACAGCTACACTACCAGCAAAAGAAAACAAACTACGCACATATACGCGCCAAACGTCGAAACATCTGAACCTATAATTTCGAATTATTATATAGCATTAGTTTTGGCCGGAAAAAATACGTAAGGCATTACTATCTGACCGGCCCTTGTAAACAGAACTTTATCTCTCAATTGGACAATATTTTAAGTAGGATAAAATGTTTTTGGTATTATCGAGAATTGTGAAAAATACGAGATCACTGCACAGTTATAAAACAAGTACTATCGCAAATGTACAGCGTAATAACAATAAATCATTTTTTACTGTCCCCTATTTTTCCTCCTTAGATTTTTAATCCTCTTAATGGCAATTTCATCGTCAGGTATTAAACGAATGTATTGCACTTGATCAGAGATTCGTCCATTAATTTTAAAACCATTACGAGGGAAATAAATCTCGAGCGTAACAAGAAAATAAATAGTTAGGGATAATGGAAATTCATTCCGTAAGTGAAATTTCAACGATTTAATTCGGGGACGGATGTTCTTAAATTGTAAAATACTCCGTGACTGGGACATTTCAGAGAATGAATCATCCATTTGCTCTAACAGTTGTTAGAGAGAGAAGCCGAGTCAGAAGAGAAGGGTAACTTATGGACGATAGACACTCACTCTCTTAACTCCTAATTCAATCCGAAAATTTCAACGTTGACATTTATAGGTATGAGCATGAAAGGACGACGAAGGCTCCCGAATTTAATCAAAGAAATTCAGGAATAACCGAATAGTGGTCTACGATTGACGATTTTACGCACGTAACTGTTTGATTTTTTTCTTTCATCTCCAAACGTGACCGGAAATACAAATTACTAGTAAGTGCGCATGCAGTGTTCAAGGTAAACCCATTAAAATTACCTCCCCTCTGAATTTCTTCTAAAAGGGTCCTGCGTTTATTAATAGGAGGTTCGGATAAAGACTCGGGTTAAGATGACATGCCATATGAATAAAATTACCTCTGAAACCTATTCATAATTTTTTTTTTAAGAATGCTAAAGAAGACTGCCTCTACACTCCTTTTCTAACAGCGCATTTTTTTTAATTTATCAACTTCTTGTCAATCCGAAGATTGCTCTTCTGATTAAAAATAACTGAAAAATGTCATTGTTAAACTGACACATCTGCATTTGTTACATTGTGTACAATATGTTTTCAATTATATACGGCCAAGGGTTAGCCTTCAATTTCAATAACCCAGAGATTATTGGTTGTAAACCTGAGTAAGGCAAGGGTATTAGAGATATTTCTTCTTTCAAACCATCATATCAATCAATTTCAAAGTCCAATCAATGGATCTTTTTGGCTCTAACATACATAAAATTTACCAGTATTCATTTAAAATCTCTTAAATCTTCATTCAATTGATCAATGTGTACAATTTTCCGAATTAAAGTGATGGCACTCATAATACTGGTAGTAAAACATACAACCATATTTTTTATTCCAGCAGAAGGTAAAACCTCAGAAAATAAACTATCAATACGAGAAACAAGTTATTTACCTTTCAGTAATATCTGAAATCATAGTAAAAACAAAGTCTCTCCGTTAATTGACTTATACAAGGATATATAAGGAAATAGTTTCCTCAGTAAGTCAGCACAAAAGTAACCAATCAAAATTCCAAAGGAATCATAAAAGTAACGGTTATGGAAAATATTGATTTTATTAATGGTGACAAGGAAAGCTATAAAAAGTAAGTGGTGCCGAAGATATCTCCCGGTTCTAATAAGGAGTACAAGGACTATCCCTGATCAAAAATATCCTCGAGATGCGTATTGTTATCTAATGAAACATGGCGGTTAGTCATACTACAGCGATCTTCCATCACCACCACCGCCCAGTATCCAGCGTCGCCAAGGAAGGAAAAATTGATGGAGAACAGAGGAATGCATAAAAGGTAAAAACTCCTTTGGAATAAAGACCATATGTCAGCTGTCTCCATGGTTAGCCACGGCTATATGGTCTTAAAAAAGAGGTGCCGTAGCAGAGGGCGAGGTTCGGAGGAGAAATGGAGATTGGCATCATGCTGAGGAGCGGTTAAGAGGTTACACAGAGAAAAGAACTGGAAGGAAAAGAGGCAGAGATGAGAGGTTGAGAACGTAAGAGACAAAAGGGAGGGAATGAAGCTTTGCGCTCCAATAGGACCTAGGAAATAGACGAGGGCATTGGAGGATGGTGACTCTGGGAAAAAAGTGATTACGTTGAGAGTAAATTGGGATGCTCTGAAGAACTGTACGGATGACTAGCGGAAAAACCTTTTCCAATTTTTTTCAGATGGGGGAGTGATAATGGAAAACCAGACGGGAATTAAATTGGTTATATGATGATAAAGAGATAAACAAGAGACCGCAGAAAGAAGCGCCGAAGATGAGTCGCTCCATTTTTATTTTGTTTACAGTGATGAATATTCATTAGCTAGGTCGTTAAGAATTGAATCGAAAGATGATTCTTTCCGTTCGTGCATTCCAGCTGTTGGCACTTCTTTAAAAAATGACAGCAGCTTCCTAAGAGAAGTCAATCGAACTTTTTCCTTTGGGCGATGAATAGAAAACAAAACTTGCATACATCTGGATAGGCATGGGGTTTCTTATTTATATACTGAGGAGATTTTCTTCGTTCGTTCGCAGATAAAATCAAAATTTTATCATATCATTTCATATACCTACTACATATTTCTGAAAGGAGAAATCGTTATATAGCACATATGTAAATAAATAGATGTATATATGCATAATTTATATAATGTACCTATGTAATATAGTAAATTATCATAATTTTAGCCGTTTTTAATAATAGAATACCATTATGTGAAATCATAAAAGCTAGACAAGGCATTCGCAACCCTCAAAATATTTCTGACTGTCGTGGAAGTTAACTCATCTTCAAATTTACTAAATGACTCATGTTCGACGTCATAATTCATTTTGAAATTAGAAAATGAATTAGGACAGATGGAAAAGATGTAGAATAGAGTATTTAAACATGTGATTCGATGAACAGTGGATTTTTAGGCTAAGAAGGTTAACTTTAACCGCCTTAGATGGGCTCAATGAAATGCATCCTCAATTTTCATTACGCGCATTAACAAGCCACGTAAGTTTTTCTCTGCTGTTTTAAACCACCATTTCCTTCTTCTAGGCCCATTATCCTTTATGCTTCCGTCCTTTCATCATCAACTTCTGACCCTCAACCCATAAATTTATCTGATGCCTCTGGGCCAATATTACATAACCCACATATTTAAAGAAAGTACTATACTAAATGCTATACCTCATGACAGCTATCAAAGCCAACAATTTAAGTAAGGAATGAGAAGTTCACTATTTAGAAAGCTATCTTGAACAAGGATCAAGAAAAAGACACTATGTGTTCGTATACAAACGCAAATTAAAATTAAAAAGGGCTTTGCAAGAGCACTGGATCCTGTTCATAAATCTTTTTGTAAAAGATAAGCAGTAGTTTGTATTTAAAAGCTAAATTGTCAGTAAGCACAGTGCGTATGATGCAATCGCCATGACTCTTTGCCTCATGCGTTTTCAATATCTCATTATTTTAATGATCCGTGTGTAATTTTTATCCAGCATGTCTCCTATTTCTTCGTTACCCAAATGAGTTGTATAAAAGATGATAGATAGCAGAATCAATTGAATTTTTTGATTCACAAATTGGAGACTTTAACGGCCGAATCGGCCTAAGCTCTCTTAGCCCACTTTTATCTCGGAGCATTTTTTATATCACGAAAAATTGGTATCCTCAGGTAGTTTTCAAATATCTAAACAAGAAAATAAAAATAACGCAAAGCCCGTGATCTTGGAAATGTCTCCACGTTTCTAAGAAGGCGATCAGCAATAATTTTCATTAGCCAAAAATATTCCTCCGTCAAGAATGAAATCCGACAGATGGAAACTTACAAATGAATAATTATAAAAAATAACAGAGTTATAAAGTAATTAAAATATGCATTAATGATAATACTTTAATTCTCTAACTGAAATAATCTCTATTATATTTAGTTTTCTTAAGATAGATAGGTATATTTTCCTTTCTATCATGAAATGCCACTCAACTGTTTTTCCTTACAGCTGCGTTATAAATCGATAGTCGTGTAGCATTTTCCTTTCTGTACTATTTCACTGAAGCGTCTCCAAAAATAACTAACAGATTTAATTATTTATTATTTAATATTCGTGAAACATTATGATCGTGATAATTATTTACTTATTAATAACAGTTAACAATAATCGTAATTTGATTATTTGTGAAGACATCATAATCGTGTTCCATATGTTTCTCAAGAATGTCATTATCATATAGCCATTGTAACTATTCTATTCAACGACTTAACAAAATTGCTTTTTCACCAATATACCATGAATTTCTCTCAGTATAGATGTGTATAAGGCTTTTATCAAACGCTATAATTCGCAAAATAAGTGTGTGAATTATGGCAACCGATGATTTCTTTCTTTCCACTCTCCCTTACCTAATAAGGGCTGGGAAATTTTGTAAAGCCATTCTTATCATGGCTCAGTAACGAAAACAATATATTATGATATGCACACTAAATATGGTAAAAACCAACGCATCTATTGGAAGGAAAAACATACAAACTGCTGATACCGGATTGTCCTCATGCCGAATAATAAACCTATAAATAGAAACACCGTGCTTTTTGGAGGTTTCATCTTCAAATCTCTCCCTCTGAAAGACTCGGTGAAGTTGTTTACGCCAAACTATTCTCGCCGTCCAGTCTGTCCTTTTTTTGCTTTAATGCCTCTGACCTCTTGCTCCTGACCTTCCTCCTCATAACCGTTGCGACCACCAAAATCAGCGAAGAAAAATGAAAAAGAGGAATCCGAGAAGAGAGATCCTTTCACCAGCTTCCTATGACCGTTTCTCTTCCCTTCATCTCGATCAGGAAACACGCCTAACGCCCCCTCTTCACTCATATGCTTCCACGTTGGTGATTCTCTCATTTTTACAAGTTGCCATCCACTCGCCTCTTTCTACGAAAAATATTTGACCCTGGGAAACAATTTCTCGGCCGTTGATCTCTTCCCACAAACGGCTAATCATTTCAAAAGTAACCTCTCAAACTTTTTCATCTCTTCCTCTGTAATTTAACGACTTGTCATCTCGCTACCCATCCTCTTCCATCTCTCAATATCTTTCGTGTGCTTGCAAAGGCATGATTAAGAGGGGATTCTTTTTTCTTTGCTTACAGAATTCCCGTGATATAACTGTGTAGTTCCTGTAATGCATCGTGGCTTTTTGATTTATGACATTGGAACAGATTTCGTGTTGTTTCTTTCTGAAACTCATTACATATACGATCTTTTCCACTCGTTTACTGGAACCAGATCTGGATCGTCGAAAACCGGAAAGAATTTTCTCATCGTAGATAAGCATGTTATATATTATTATATTAATTAAGCCCCTCGAAGTTATTCATTGTTTCACGTTATTCCACTCAATTTAACATTGCATAAAAATTCGAGTAAAGAATAAATAACACGCTGTAAAAGCGTGCATCTCGGGAAAGATTCCCGCCCTCGCAGTTCTGTTGGCCGGATCTCACGCCCTCTTGCTGTCATCCGCTTCCTCTCCTCGCACGATATAAATGAATAAATTTATACGCATGCGCCCTCGACGTCATCTGCCCTTTTNGCTTATATATGCTATTACTAATTCATTCTCTAATGTCATCATTATTTCTTTTGTTGTCTTTTCAAAGACAAGATGTTTTTTTCAAAAATCATGTATAAAAACTAGAGAATATGAGACATAGTTCATTTCTAGTCAGAATCATAATTCCTCTATCTTATCCAAAGAATTTTCCATCAATCACTACAATCAGAAATACTTGAAATGGAAGCCTTTTACTGGTTTATAAAATATTCATCTAGATTCTAAATATTTAAAATCAAGGCCATTGATTATGAAATGTTATGATTTAAAATAGAATGTCATTACAATATGATCACCTGAATCAATAGATGTTAGCCTAAAGATATAAACTCACAATGAAGAAATAATATTACGAGTACTATAGAGAAAAATTATGCAGCTGTAATGCAATAAAACTGTAGAGAGAAACATACTACCATTTAAACTCAGAAATAATATACTGAATGTTGCATAAAGCAAAAGAGGAAAAGACATTTAGTTAGACATCAGTTCTGAATGAATCTCAGGTCGTAGAGTTAAATAATAGAGAAATTACGCAACCTCGCCTCAACGTTGAAAAAACTCCCAACAGAAAATAACACAGTACTAACCGATCCTCGGGTAGAATTCCTCGAAATAAATCATACCCCGCTACAGCTATCCCAAAAAATCAACAACGACGCCCCTAAAACTTCATCCCTCTCACGGGGAGGAGAAAAAAATTTAAAAGTTAGAAACAACCCATTACATCTCACACACGACTCGGAGATTTCAATGTAACACACACATCACCCATAAGTTCTAAATCACGCTTTCAATGGAGAAACTCAAGACCTTAAAACTCTTACACGGCCATTAATCTCGGCCAACCTTTCCATGCGCCAACCTGAGCGAATTAGCGGCAGACTCGAAATAGCTCTCCCCAGCACACCCACCACGCGCCCTATCTCGCCGAACATTTCTCATACGATTCTCCAACCTTCCGACTTTCTCCCTATTATTCCTATCTCCTTTCCACCATTTTATCCTCTCTGCCTTTCCTTCCCTAGCTTTTCGCCCCGCGCCCCACCCATTCCACCCCATCGAAGGAAGAGAAAGAGCCGGGGAAACACACTCGAGCGAGCACCAACTCCTTCCCCAACTAAAACAGCTCCATCTTGCATCTTTTTCACCCCGCAACGCCACCCATCGGTCGCATCCAACCACACGCCGTCCCCGCCCCCGACCTAAAGGGAGAAAATGGGATGGAAAAGAAAATAACCGAAGACCTGCTCCGCTGTTGAAGTCCCGGAGGTTCTACCGCATGATAAGTATATATGCCCGCATTATTCATTGCATGCCTGACCTCTACACCTATCCCCTCTGCCCGCGTCCTTTTCTAGACAAAACACATCTGTGGATCTTCGCCTCGAAAGCGACTATTTCCGAAAGGGGAGATGGAGATGGATCGTGTGGGATCTTTGGCTCGAGCGGTGTAAATTGAGATTCATTTTGAATATGGGTGGGACTTTAAAATGGTGAATAGGGCAGTTGTCATGGCTAAATATAGTTTTATAACTGAGCCCAGAGCTGACTTTACCATGCTTAAATGGTCTCAGTTTAACTCCACCGTTATATACTAAAAATAATCGGCATTTAACTAACACTATCAGGTTTATGTATAACTGGGTAAAATCAGAGTTTAGGTATACTGTCATAGAGAGGCATACGACGTAGAATCCCTTCAAAATATATTTTGTGTATAATTTACATAATAGCATTCATGCCATGAGATACCATTACAAAACATCATCTTTCATTATATAAAAAACCAGTTAATACTGAAAACTAACGTTTTCGAAAAATGTTAAGTATTAGTGTTAGATACGAAAATTGACAGGAATTAAGTAATTAATCTTAATTATTACGAAGGTGCCATATGAGAGTCACTGATATATGAAATTTACATCAGTTTCCGGTGCTCAATTAGCTGATATTTCATAAAGTCGATTCAGGAGTGGGTCACCCATAACCGTTTCTGTTCTCTTAGAAAACTTAAAGGTATACCATCCACAACATTTAATACGCGAGCGATATCATAAGTTCATATCGTACGTGACCCTAACATCGACAATAATACTTGTAACCTCGAACCAGTCAACTTCATTTCGATTGATCAAGAAAAGATTTGACAAAAAAAGACCAAAAAGTAAGGAATGTTGACTTCAAACTTCAAAACGAAACAGAATTCCGCCGCAAACCACGGCTGCTCCTCGACCAACCCTAAAATTCGGCTGCGTTAAATCACGTTCTTACTTGAAACTAGTACTGTCCTTCACCAATAACCACAATTCGAAATTTCCTCCGGAGAGCAAGGGTCGATTTGCAGGTGCGTGCGTCAGCGCGTACGTCCCCGAGTGCATCAAGGAGAGCGGATGAGGGAAGACCGGCGGGTGGAAAGGAAGAAGGGGTGGTTGATAAGGGTAAAGGAACACGGGGCGCATAAATTAGATTCCTAGCGATGTTGAGGATGATTTAAGGGCCGCCTCAGGGGTGGGGGAGGGAAGCAGAGTAGAGAAGTATCCGGCGGGGGCGTGAGGGGTAGGATTACGTGGGGGGAGGATTTTTTCGGAGGGAGGAAAAGAACACCGACCGGAGAACGAATCGAGGAAGAGCATGCAGTACGTGAGGGACGAATCCCGGAGGATGAGAATTCAGAGGGAGAGTTGTGGGTGTGAGTGATTTTTTTCGACCATCTTGTGGGAAGCCAAGCAGAACGGATGTGGACCATAGGAGAAAAGGAAGAGGGAATAAAAGGGAAGAGTAGATAGATAGAGAGAGAGGTGAGGGATTTTTTCGAGGGACGTTTTCAGAGGCACCTGGCGGTAAGGACTGGAAACATCCGAGGTTCGTACGGGATCGGGGAAGGAGATTAGAGAAAACTGAGAGGTTTTTGGTGAAGGTCTCGGATATTGCGTTTGTGAGGAAGTTTTTATGGAGAAAAGAGGACGGTAGTTTAGCAGGATGGGAGCGGAGATTAGGAACATGTAGGGGATGGTAGCCGCGCGCGATTAGGGTAAATGGGTGGAGCGCATAAAAAGGGTCTTTCCGGCGAGGGTGAAAGAGATGAAAGGAGTTAACTAAGGCACTGATGAGGTGGTGAGGACGAGGAGAGAGAGAAAGCGAGCGAGAGAGATGGAGGATATATTTTTTCCGAGAACCGCAAGGCGTCTCCCTGAAGGCACGGATAAAGAGAAATAAATCCATCAGGGCGACGTCGCAGTACGCTTCAGGTGCGCTTGTCTCACAGCTCCGTTGTAGCCCTCTCTCGGTGGATCGTTCGAACGTAGCGAATTGCATAAAATGAATCGTTTGGTTGCATGTGATGGATCACCTTTCGTCGCTCGTTGTTTATTTCTGAAGCGCCGCGAGGTCCCTGATTAGAATCTCGCGAGGGAATACCTCCGGAGGAAGATGACGAGGGATGCGAGGACTCGTCCACCACAGACGCGATTCTTCAGCAATAATCTTTATTCTCTTTTTTCCCCTTTCGTTTCTGAACAGAGCGATGAGATTGAGCTGCAATATGATGCAGTTTGCTTTACTGCGTACTGGTCGGTCTAAGGAGAAAAAATTGTTGACTTCATCACAATTTCTCTGAGTGCTTCGATGTCTTCCGACGCTTTCGAGTAGTACCCTCCAGCAATAATCGTTCGTTTGAAAGCCATCGCGATATTCTCAAGTAAAAGGTCTACAAAATACGCGTAAGGTATAAGCTGTTTTTCCTCTTTGCTATAATTCTTAAAAATAACTCCCGGATGTTATGATAGCTCGCTAAAATTCATGTACGCAGTTACGAAACTTAAGTCTCTACCTACACAACTAATTGATATGCTTATATATAAAATAGACCTTATATAATGAAAGATTTCGATGTTAACGGCTGAAAATTTAACCAAAGCCAGGGAAACTAAGATAACGAAAAGGTATTTTTCTTATTTTTAGAACCATTTTGTAAATCTGAATTAAATTTTAAAATCTCCATGAAAGTTTAGAAGAAAAATTATCAACCTGTAAATAATTTGGGCAAAAATGTTTCGATCTCTAGCATTTCTTGATAAATGTATTCCTTTAATCGTTATTTCAATTAATTCTTCGTAATTTATAACCTTTGGGACGCGTAAAAATCTTATGATTTCACGGTGAATTGAGATAATTTGCTGCTCCTTGGTTATTGAATTTGCGAATCAGGGGAGGGGGACGATCGTTCACTAATTTTTGCTACATAAGCAATTTACTTAGGGCAAAAAAAGGACCTGAAAGAAAAAAATTGCAAATTGTTTCTAGGATAACTATACATCTAATTAATTCTTCCGAAAAACAGGGTATATAAGTAGTTGTTTAGAGAAAATTAAGGCAATTATAATGTTGTGACTTTAAGATAGTAAGGACTAAATCGTCTCCTCCTTGCCAAGTTTCTAGATCTGCCCCTGGCTTATTTCAATATTTCGAAAAGGTATGTACTTAATGGTAAAAATGTAATTCAATTACATTTAACTAAACCATCTCAAAATACTAAACCCATGAAAGCGTTTCAGAGAAAATTAAAGAGAGTAACTTTTGGACGCAGAAATGAAAAAGAGAAAGTCTGCCGTATTCAGGAATCGAACCCGGATCTCTCATTTTTTAACTCTACTCGTAAACTACCACGACAGAACACGAGTAATTCTTGTTAGGATTAAATTCCCAAAAATTGAAAAACTATTATTATCATATATTTAGAAGTTCATTACTGAAATATGATTTATAACTGGGAGGAAATGTATTGAAAAATGTACTTCCAAACTGAGATTAGAGTATGATAAGAAGGTTTAAGATGATTCAATACAAGTAATCATATGAGTTTTAGCTTATTTCTGAATCAACCGTGAATTAATTTGTTTTTTAAACTAAAAATAGTAATTTTCAAATATATTTTCTACAAATTTATGAACACTGAATATAGCTTATTACACAACAAAATATTTTTAAATGTGTGAAACTCGAAGAAAATTAAAAACGATTTAACTGGGCTAAAACAATTTATCGCGAAGCATAAATTTATTCAGTTGCATCCCCTAAGTTTGATGAAAATAAATTTAACGGACCTTGCCCAAGTTTGAAGGCCAAGATATAATTTTCATATTCGTAACTCCCAAGACATAAACATCCCCTTCGACCACGCCCCTGCATGTATCCGATCTCGCCCCATTCCATACTTGTTACGGATCATGGACTCGTGGGTCTCGTGGGTGTATTGAAAGATCTAATTCAACATCAAGGTATTGTTATAATAGCCCTCTTAAATAGCATGTCTCCTATTGTAAGTCCGATGAGATACGAGATCGTAGTATAGAGAAACAAAGAACCTGCAGTCTACCATGCCATTCTCTCACTAATAAGAAGAGATTTAGACGATACTTCCCTTTCGACCAAAAGCTTCCAAAAGATTACGTCATTCTCAGGTGCCACCCAAATGCATTTGCATGCTTTAACATCTCAACACAAGGGGGCTGAGAATTCAAGGATGGATTTGTTCGGAATTACCTGAGGGAAGCAGACCTGACCGAACCGGAGTTCATGTTGGGCGGAGCATTAAACATGCCAGGGGGAAATGAAAGGTGCACGCGCATGAGAAATGCTAAATATGATACCTTATAACATTTCGCAGCAAGATAACCATCTGTTTATCGGCGGTTATCGATTTATTGGAAAATTGCAATGATGAAGTAAAAGCTGAGATTATATTGTAGTAAGAAAAATCGAGTAATGGGAAAAAAAGTTCAATATAAGTACAGCTGATGGTAATAACACGATTATTGAAATTGTATCTTTTCCATGAAGTACCTCATCAAAATCGCTGGATATATTATTGCATGTAAACGACTTGAAATGCTAGTTTTTCCATTAGAAAGAGCAGATACGAATGAAAGTAATCGAAAACACTTATTACCAGTGCTTTAACAGTTACTGGAAAATATAACCCTTCCTCAAATTTGCATCCATGTACCATTCGTTTATGAATCTCCTGAATCCTGAATTGGAAAAAAGTTAAAATAGAAGCATTTGACACAGCTAAAAATGAATATCATCATCTACTTTTTTGATGCTCAATAAAGTTGTTCAAAATCTTATTCAGAATTTAAGTTTACATCTCCTTTTTTAATATTAAAAATACATTGCTCCTTGTTATATGGATTATGTTAAGCGACTGTTACACGCCATACATGATTTAGTAATTTTATCGAAATGAGTAGTTTTTTTAAGATATAAGAACTTGAGAAAATCCTCTTGTTTATACAAACGAATATATTCATATGGTGCTATGTATTAACATTAGGAAGCTGAAGCACGATACAGTTGGGATCGACCAAACACCTACCTACGCCCAAGTGTGGTGGTAAAAGGTGTGGTCTACGTCGAAAAGACCATTTACTGAAAATTGTCCTTACGGGGAAATGACTCTGACCTCAGAACACCTTTGATTGCTTAGTCCAGAAAACCAAGTAATTGCGTGGTCGGCGACGAAGGTGTTGAATCAAAGTTTTCCATCTTATCCACATTGGTAAATTACTCACTGACTTACACAAGTCGAATGATTTCTTCTGGTATTTCAAATTGAATATCCCACCACAAAATGCCCATTACCGATGGAGTAGTTCCTTGCGTAGTTACANCGAAGGTGTTGAATCAAAGTTTTCCATCTTATCCACATTGGTAAATTACTCACTGACTTACACAAGTCGAATGATTTCTTCTGGTATTTCAAATTGAATATCCCACCACAAAATGCCCATTACCGATGGAGTAGTTCCTTGCGTAGTTACAACAGGTTTTTTAAATAAATTTCCGTCGGTATTATACAGTTTAAAGAACACTCCAATTGTTAAATTATCATCATGTTATTAAAGTCATGGCATTAATTAACGAATTATAATCTTAAATGTATGCATATTATCTTATGAATTCAACGCACCCTTACCACCCTGATAATCAAAAGAAGTATCATATTGTCTATTTAAAGCATTGAGTTATGCGAAAAATGTTCGAATGAAACAAGCCATTCGCAGAGAAAATTAAAATTCCTTACCTTTAGAAAATATTTCATCAATATAGAAAGGATGGAGAACCCGAAGATTAGAACACTTTGGAGTAATTCTGAGCAAATTAAACTCCAGTTTTTGAAACTGCTTTTCAATGTTGCCCTGCATGGATTTTATCTGGAAAAAACGGCAAAATCTGTACTAAATTCTCCTGGTAATGTAACTTAAATAAATCATTTATTGATAAAAATATTATTGGTGAATTTTATCGATATAGATTTATTTATGGTAATAATAAATAGACCAAAGGAAAGAGAAAGAAATCAAGATTCCTAACGATCTCTATTTTTAAGGAAAGGTGAATTTCTTTGCACGATGAAGTCATGCAACTAATCCCACAGAAATAACAAGTGTGAAAAATAGCGACATGACTGGGACTCGAACTCAGGTCTCCCACTTTCCGGGCAGATATTCTAACCACTGAACTACCATGCTTCTTGTACACTGTTTAGGGAATGCTTTGTGAGCAAGGCGGGCAGCCTCCAACTTAGTGGCACGAACTTGTGCCAATAAGTTAGAGGCTTACGCCTTACTTACAAATTAATTAAGACTCTTATATTACTCTTACTTACTCTTTCTACATCTCGGAGTCCAATATTGGTGCACGTCTAGGTATGCACTAAGTTTCCTATCCGAAACTAGATCCGACCGTTTCCTATGGCGGATAATTGCGAACTACTGACGTACTACTACGAGTAGAAGCGAAACAAAAGCGGAAAACCGATTGGGTTCGATTCCTCAGGAAATTTCAATGACTGATTTCGTACTATCTTTGGGCTCTTCGAATGGTTCGACAACTTTCGTTTAACGACATTCCTATCCATGCAGATAACTGGGTTAGTGTCAAATGGATGTATTATCTGAGCAAAAGAGTGCGTCTTGCATATTCAAATATTGAAAGACATAATTTACAAACTTGAGTTTAATATTATCAATGATAAAAGCCACAAAATCACACTTTTATAAAGAGTGGGAGACTGAAGAGTGATGAGAATCATCCTAATTGAATGATCCTAATTGAATGCTTCAAAGAACTCTTCATGATATTCACGGATGTCGCCGATTTATGAATAAATTGCATTATATTATATTGATTATATTATAGGATTATAATGATAGCTATATGTTAAAAATTTTGGACGAATTTTTAAACCCATGACAACGAAAAAATATCAACATTGGAAGGCTTCGAGAGAATCAACCAAATAAAAATAAATAATATTTTATGCAAATTTATGAATTTAAACTTGAACGATATCGCTAGGTTCCACGAAGTGAAGTCTGAGGCAGTCGATTATATCTAGAATCGTATTTTAACTTTAGTAGATTCTGAAGAATTTTCGCTGTGATTAATTTTGTGAAGGATAGAATGTTGTCTACCTTCGACCTTTAAAGATGCCAAAAAGCCTAAACTTCAACAAACTATAGCCAAACACGAGTGATTTATCAGTTTTCAAAACTAATATTAGAAAGTCGTTATTCAATTTTTACTTTCTGGAGAAAAATAAATGGAACGGAAAATTATCAAAATCTATTTACTGCCTTAAAAAAGCTTTAATAGTAATTATTAGTGTAGTAATTCGATAACTTTTGAGCGTGGTTTAAAAAATTTAGTTTGTCAGAAAGTGATCATAAAGATACACTTATAGTTTTCTAGTATCAACCACTAACTTCAAGAGAGTACAATATTGAATCGAAAATACGTGTATTTGAACAAAAGAATAAGTTATCTTTTCGAAAATTATCCGTCAATAATACAGCGTTAAAACAACTCTTACATGCACATTCGAATCTTTCAGTACTCACAACTTTATTACGTTTAACAATGCATAATCACAGTTATCTCGTGAATTCGTAGTGAACTACATAGCTGTCGTCATGGAGTTTACGCCATTAAAAAGCACAGAATTACAAGAACACGTTTTCTTGTCTTGCATTCCTACTATGAAAATGTATATCCCACTGGAACACACTGGTGTAAATGACGGATAATACATCTCTTTAACGAGGCTATCAATTACGGAGCTAAGGAAATGTTGCAAAGCATCATTCTTCTTCGGCCGCTGAAAATTCAAAAGACATAAAGCAACCTCGAGATTTTTACGTCTCCCTTAAAATATTTGAGCCTTTTATTATCGCAGCATGGAAACCGGCCCCATTCATTCTTTCCGTCTTTGAACAAATATCTAAAAAGCCTCAAATCTTATCGCACCATTAAAAAGTCAAATTTTTCGTCGAATTCCTCAACTTGCCTCTCCTATCCATGCGCGATGCAAGACGAGAGAAAATGTATTCCCTTTCGAACGCGGCTTTCGTTTGAGCGGATGGGATATTCCGCTTTGGAATGGAAGGCGGCGATGATTTAGAAAAAGAACGGACACGGGGAAGATACCCGATACTACACAGGTATGAATTAATGGTCATAAGGAGCATTTAGAGGAGGAGGATTTTTCATCATCTCTCATGTGTTGAGAGTTGCCGCAACGTAATTTATATGAGATTTAAAAACCCATCGCACAAATAAAAGGAGGAAAAGGTATAACGTGAAGGAACCGAGGAGGAGAGATGTAAATACCTGGAGTATTTTAGCTTCCCGTATCTCTTTCCAGATCGGAATTCAGCTGCACTGAAGTGCAAGTGTGTGATAGAGCCCTTCTTTTCGATCTATGTTTCAATAAGAAATTACGGTTAGATTATTAGAAGTTGATTAATTAAGATACTAAATTTTACTACCTTGAAGATGCCATGCATATACATTAGCTCTTTTGATCAATCTATTTATCTACTGGTAAATATCTACAAAAACGAGTTGTAAGGTTATTTGACTTGAGGAAGCTGAAGACGAAGCCCTATTTGATGCTTCTTTAGCTTTAACAAAATTACTTATATTAATCGAATAAATATAAAATAAAACCATTCATACTCGTAATTGGAGAAATGTGATCATTCTTACAGTAATGAGTATTAAAAAAATAATTTGATACTGAGTCTTCAAAGCGAAATATGTACATTCATAGCAATGTTATCTAGTATCATATGAAAATACATATAACAGAAAACAGATATAATTTATGATTATACACTCTCTCAAATCCATAGTGAGGTAATACATTGCCAATAATAAATTAATTTTAAATTATCAGTGAAATGTTGACCCTTAGCTTGGTTAAAAGCTTAGGTTATAGTCCGAATTGAACATTTTTGCAAACATTATCATTCAAAAGATTCCATTCAAACCTCGTTTTATAAAAAATGGGGAGATTGACAATTCCTGGATCAATAAAAATTGAAATAATGGAGTAAAATGAATAAAATGTATATTAGGATGATTAATTGATACTGGACTCAATCCTTAGAATCTTCAGTGACGAAACTTCTTCACTGGAGACAGTAAGGGCTTGGGAATGTCGCTGTAACTCAGCGATGCAATTAATATACGATTTGCAATTTCTTTTATGGAAAACTGAGCTTCTCAAATATTCACATAGATAAACGAACGTAATGGTAAAATAGTCTTCATTATTATAATCCCGTCTTTATAAGCCGATCTTTTGTGTAATTAGACCACTCTCACGATTGAACTTCTTAAAGTGGAACACACACAAACATATCCTAAACAGAATACAAACCCGGGACCGGGGTTGCAAAGCTAGCACGCTACGCTACGCCATCGAGACTGACAAATGGTACTTGAACTTGCACAAAAAAAACCGGTGAAAGAACTCTGAATCCAAGTAGACGAGCAGTAGCGATTGGAATAAAAATAAGAGATTATGGCGGATTAAACATACAAAACATGTCCACGTTTCTTGCATACGAAGCATGATTTTACGAAAAGCACGAAAATTATCATTCGTAGGGATCACCACTAAGGTAAATATAAAACAAAGTTATATTCCGTAAAGAGGATGTGTGAGCGGATACCATCGGGAATAAATTTGTGAGAGAAATCAGTGGTTTATCATCTGAAACATCTCGATGCAGATATGTTTCCTGTTGGAGGTTTTATTTGCGGGGTAAAAAATGTATTTCAAGCTTTCTTCTCCGATCGAGACCCAAATAATAACATGGGTTCGTGTTAAAAATACTAATTTAAGGAAATGTGCAGATAATTTTAAGTAATATAGGCTCCACTTCGTTTGACCAGTGAGCGTCGTTCAAGTGAGTGTCGGTCAAACGGGGAGCTCCCGTAAAATAAACCTAATGTGGAAGCAACAGCGATGCTTGTGAAGCGATTTTGCTCGATAATGAATCTCGATTTATATGTATCTCATTTTAGCTCCATAATGTATTATATCTTACTCAAAATCATATAGTAATGATTTCTGTGACTCATTTGCTGTAAAACAAAACCGTTGATTTTTAAAATAACCCTTCCTATATAATGAAAAAGTATGACTTGAACATACGTACATTTGAATTTAAAATTCGATTGAATGAGAGTCTCCTTACCTTTAGTGCTTAAATAATGAAACATATAACCTAGTCACCATTTCGAATTACGAGGTAGATTACAGAGACTAAACACCAAAACGGAACCATACATTTCTGGATAGATTCATACAAAGGAAAATTTCCTAGCATTTGCTAAAGCATTGCTTAGCTTGGTTATGTTCCTGCTCATAAATTCAATGACATTTGACGATAAATACCGAGAATTCTTTTCTGTAATGAGGAAAAACTATTTCAGTTGTGCGTCATGACGGAAATTATCATCGTATACACTGGCAACCAAAAGGAGTAATCATAAAATATTTATAGTAGAATGGTAAATTTCTTCTCAAATTAATTTTTCTTCTCTTCATACAATATTCTCTGTATACTTTGGGTCTATTTTTTTTAAATTATGAATTTTATTTAAGTTGGAGATTTCTAAAAAATTCTCACATTACCTCTAGATTGATACAACTGATAATGGCAATCGATAAGATGGTAAAAAACTCACGTGTTTGCCCACATGCTTTTATGAAACCTAAAATTGACGCGAATAATAACTAACGCAGTTTAATTAGCTGATATCCTCATCTTTCCACTCAAAATTTTGGAAATTGATATTTCAAGCTCACAGTAATAATCTTAATTAAATACTAGCTGTAAAAAAACAGAAATATAATTTAAAGCTAAATGTATAGGCGGTAAAATTCCAATTATTAGTCGATCTGTTTTAAAAACAGACTCCCGATAAAATCTTATCGTTTGCCAGCTGAAAGCAAACTTAATTCTACATTTCGTATCCAGCAGATAACTTTCAATTTTTTAGGATTCCCAAGTACCTTGGAGGAAGAATTGTAATCAGAATCATCCAACCCCGTTGTTTCATTCGATGTATGTTTTACGTGACTTGGAATACATTCTGGTGAATTTCGTGATGTAATCTGCCCCTGCGTCGNACAAGGAAAATGTCGAATTGTAAACGAAATGGTAAGTTGCTATAATTAGCTGCGTAGTTTCCACTAATACACTCATTTCGTGATATTTCATTGCAACTGCGAGAATCAAATGACTACAGCAAAACAATCATAGCATAAACAGAAAAATAGAAAAACTAAACAGAAAATAGGTCACGTACCAGTTTTCATATCATAATTAAAGTATTTACCACAATTTTCATTTAAAAATAATAGAATGATTATATCTAGGTATATGCAGAATTAAAAATACAACGAACTCCTCTCCAAGAATAGCCATTAAAATATATTGTATACGAGAGAATAGGGTTGAATTCTATGCAATAATTTTGCAGAGCTTCATTTGTAACCATATTAATATTAAAATGAGTGAATGTTTTTCATAAACGTAGATGTTTTACTATGGAAACAGTTTCATGCAGAAATCTGATTTATGACTTATCCAGAACATGATTCTGGAATAACCTTTAAGAGATAACAAAAGGAAGGAAAGGAAAGCAAACTGACTCTCTAAAATGCCCTCTGAATATTTTATACGAGTTTATAGTACGTTATATACCTTTAATGGAAATCTAATCGTTCCTAACATAAATCATACAAATACATGTTTGGACTCATATATTTGATTTGATTCCGTATGAGAACAGTACCACGCGTACTGAATTTATTCTCATAAAACAGAGCAATAGAACGACGATCTTCAGTTGCATGTGCATTATTTCGTTGATATATCGATTAATTGTGTATGAATTTAAATGAAGACTGCATTAGTTCCATATATGGCAGAGAATGCTGTTAGATACCGAATAATTTGCGTTGGTAAAGCATTTGATGCTGACAGCGTGGCTGCTTAAAATTTTAGATAGATCACGTAACAAAGAATTTTGGATTCAATTATTAATTCATCAAAACGTCAGATATCTCCTCATTGTATATACTGTCCAAAGCCGTCTCTAGAATTCGCGGGGTTCCACTTAGAAATTCAAATTTCTTATTAGTTTCCGATGTTCAAGCTTTTCTTGAATTAATAAAATCTACTACTTCGGCCTTGACTTTGTGGTAGTTCTCCATAATCAAACTTGAGAAAAAGAAGAACACTTATACCTTTACGACAGTAATATTTATTAACTCACGACCATGGTTTCGATCTATAAGATCATCCTCAGGTGAATAAATATTACTGTGGTAAAGGTATAAGTGTTCTTCTTTTTCTCAAGTTTTCTTGAATTATTTTTCTAAAACGCAACAAAATATACGGTAGATTTCGAAACTATTTGTTAATGTTTAGAAACATTTAGGAAATAACAAGAGCACATTTCAACATATATTTTTCTAGCTTTAATACTCACACATTTGTCGATACTTTTTTATCTATCAATTTTATCAACTTTATCATGCGCGTTTGACAAAACGACCCTTGAAATCTATCCCCTTTGAGTCTTAACTCAATACTCTCGTCTTAATACTTTATTTCCTGATTAATTATTTCGAGATAAATTTCCACTGGTGGTTCTCAAAGGCTCGTACACCCGGAGGAATAGGGCCCGGAGCGACTGCCCCCACAATTTCCCCCTTCAGACAGCTCAGTTCAGCCTCAGCCGAGATTAAATTAATGCTTATATTTTGGAATTTGTTTACGTATTATTTATATAAATAAATACTATAGTTTTGATTGAACCAACTTAAATTTTCAAAAGAACCCACGAATCATTTGAAAATTCAATTCCAGTTATCTCTAGAATCATAAACATGCTTTTCATTCTATACCTTACCGTTATACATCTCTTCCTGGGTGATTATGTTCTAAAGCATAGCAACAAATACTCTCGCTATCGTAAATTTCCTACAATTGCATGCAAACAGGTATTAGAGGATAATTGCTTCTAGAAAATGGTTCTTTAACTGAAATGATAATGTCGCCATCTTAATCTATGTAAATCAATCTCTACCTACTTCTTCTGCACTTCTTTTCTTCTCCTGCTTTCTTTACCAGAGGCGTGCAACGATTTTATTTGCAATCCTTCGGTAATGAATTTCCTTTAAATGCTAAGAAAATTATTTAATTCAATATTTTATTGATTCGAAACTCTCAACCGAAAAGTAGAGGAAGAGGCCTGAATTTTGATATGATTACATGCTATACGGAGGTAAAAGCGCATTATACGTCCTTGTAGGAATATTTGACCGAAAAATAAATTTATTATTTCCGATGACTAATAATCTAAGCGTTGATCATTACGGGTAGCTGTAATTTTTGTAAAGCACAAAACATTTCCATAACGAATAAACGCATAGTTAAATAATAAAGACTCCTTTATCCTCGTGGAGCGTTTTATCAGGAGCCAAGTTGAAGATCTCACCCATTGGCTCAACTGAGAGCCGCTACCGAGAGATCTCCAAGTAATTGAAGTTTGCCTCCTCCCACGCTCCTTCACACCGGAACCTCCTGCGTGCACATGTAGACTCGGGAGGCCATGGTGTAGAAGAGGTGGTGACAGTAGATTACGCGAACCCCCCCGTGACCCCTCAGGCGAATGACCCCTTTTCCATCCTCATTCTGCCTCTCATTCTCCCCTTAAGGTCACGTGTCCCTCCTTATTCTCTTTCCATAGATCTAATTTCGTCTTTCCCTCGTCCAATATCTGCTTCGGACCAGATGTCGTCTCTACGCAAGAAACTTTCAGAATCTTCCTACTCCCGCTGATCGCGCCCACGCCGCTCGTACCGTAATTTTTTAAGGGAATCTCTGGCGCTCACCGAACGACCTCCTCCGATTTTATGTCTCCCAGACCTTAAATACTTTCATTTACGACCCTCTATCCCAAATAGTACCCTCTATTCCCTCATGCTCTCCCTCACCTTTCATCCCGTGCTCATTCCACTCCGCCACCTCTTTTTAAACGACCTCCTCTTCGCCTCCCCCTCGGCTCTCCCTTAAAAGCAATCTGTGTATCTCTTTCCTTCCTCTGATTTAGCTGCTGCTAGAGATAAATGCTCATCCGCCGCAGCCGTCGTTTCCAGTGCTCCCGACATCATCTGGCTCGGTTTTATAATTTGGAGGAAATCTCTTTGAAATAATACGATGAACTGACGTCCTTTCGGAGAGTTAGTTTTATTTANATATTAATCGAATAAATATAAAATAAAACCATTCATACTCGTAATTGGAGAAATGTGATCATTCTTACAGTAATGAGTATTAAAAAAATAATTTGATACTGAGTCTTCAAAGCGAAATATGTACATTCATAGCAATGTTATCTAGTATCATATGAAAATACATATAACAGAAAACAGATATAATTTATGATTATACACTCTCTCAAATCCATAGTGAGGTAATACATTGCCAATAATAAATTAATTTTAAATTATCAGTGAAATGTTGACCCTTAGCTTGGTTAAAAGCTTAGGTTATAGTCCGAATTGAACATTTTTGCAAACATTATCATTCAAAAGATTCCATTCAAACCTCGTTTTATAAAAAATGGGGAGATTGACAATTCCTGGATCAATAAAAATTGAAATAATGGAGTAAAATGAATAAAATGTATATTAGGATGATTAATTGATACTGGACTCAATCCTTAGAATCTTCAGTGACGAAACTTCTTCGCTGGAGACAGAGTAAGGGCTTGGGAATGTCGCTGTAACTCAGCGATGCAATTAATATACGATTTGCAATTTCTTTTATGGAAAACTGAGCTTCTCAAATATTCACATAGATAAACGAACGTAATGGTAAAATAGTCTTCATTATTATAATCCCGTCTTTATAAGCCGATCTTTTGTGTAATTAGACCACTCTCACGATTGAACTTCTTAAAGTGGAACACACACAAACATATCCTAAACAGAATACAAACCCGGGACCGGGGTTGCAAAGCTAGCACGCTACGCTACGCCATCGAGACTGACAAATGGTACTTGAACTTGCACAAAAAAAACCGGTGAAAGAACTCTGAACCCAAGTAGACGAGCAGTAGCGATTGGAATAAAAATAAGAGATTATGGCGGATTAAACATACAAAACATGTCCACGTTTCTTGCATACGAAGCATGATTTTACGAAAAGCACGAAAATTATCATTCGTAGGGATCACCACTAAGGTAAATATAAAACAAAGTTATATTCCGTAAAGAGGATGTGTGAGCGGATACCATCGGGAATAAATTTGTGAGAGAAATCAGTGGTTTATCATCTGAAACATCTCGATGCAGATATGTTTCCTGTTGGAGGTTTTATTTGCGGGGTAAAAAATGTATTTCAAGCTTTCTTCTCCGATCGAGACCCAAATAATAACATGGGTTCGTGTTAAAAATACTAATTTAAGGAAATGTGCAGATAATTTTAAGTAATATAGGCTCCACTTCGTTTGACCAGTGAGCGTCGTTCAAGTGAGTGTCGGTCAAACAGGGAGCTCCCGTAAAATAAACCTAATGTGGAAGCAAAAGCGATGCTTGTGAAGCGATTTTGCTCGATAATGAATCTCGATTTATATGTATCTCATTTTAGCTCCATAATGTATTATATCTTACTCAAAATCATATAGTAATGATTTCTGTGACTCATTTTCTGTAAAACAAAACCGTTGATTTTTAAAATAACCCTTCCTATATAATGAAAAAGTATGACTTGAACATACGTACATTTGAATTTAAAATTCGATTGAATGAGAGTTTCCTTACCTTTAGTGCTTAAATAATGAAACATATAACCTAGTCACCATTTCGAATTACGAGGTAGATTACAGAGACTAAACACCAAAACGGAACCATACATTTCTGGATAGATTCATACAAAGGAAAATTTCCTAGCATTTGCTAAAGCATTGCTTAGCTTGGTTATGTTCCTGCTCATAAATTCAATGACATTTGACGATAAATACCGAGAATTCTTTTCTGTAATGAGGAAAAACTATTTCAGTTGTGCGTCATGACGGAAATTATCATCGTATACACTGGCAACCAAAAGGAGTAATCATAAAATATTTATAGTAGAATGGTAAATTTCTTCTCAAATTAATTCTTCTTCTCTTCATACAATATTCTCTGTATACTTTGGGTCTATTTTTTTTAAATTATGAATTTTATTTAAGTTGGAGATTTCTAAAAAATTCTCACATTACCTCTAGATTGATACAACTGATAATGGCAATCGATAAGATGGTAAAAAACTCACGTGTTTGCCCACATGCTTTTATGAAACCTAAAATTGACGCGAATAATAACTAACGCAGTTTAATTAGCTGATATCCTCATCTTTCCACTCAAAATTTTGGAAATTGATATTTCAAGCTCACAGTAATAATCTTAATTAAATACTAGCTGTAAAAAAACAGAAATATAATTTAAAGCTAAATGCATAGGCGGTAGAATTCCAATTATTAGTCGATCTGTTTTAAAAACAGACTCCCGATAAAATCTTATCGTTTGCCAGCTGAAAGCAAACTTAATTCTACATTTCGTATCCAGCAGATAACTTTCAATTTTTTAGGATTCCCAAGTACCTTGGAGGAAGAATTGTAATCAGAATCATCCAACCCCGTTGTTTCATTCGATGTATGTTTTACGTGACTTGGAATACATTCTGGTGAATTTCGTGATGTAATCTGCCCCTGCGTCGAAGTAAATTCTTTGGGCATGAGACTAAAATGACAACCACTTCACCAAGTGCACGTTTCTTAGTTTTTCATCTTCTTTGAACTGAATTTTTTTCCCACGGCTTTAAATAAATCCGAATTATAGAGGCTGTTTAGAAGAATGCATTCTATAGCGTCAATCGCGACAAAACTAATGGTGAAGGTTTTCTTATAAATCTAGTTAACAAGAAACGGATGATAAAGAGATAATTTGAGTTACTAACGCTGGAATGTACCATTTAGAAGATATTTTCTCCATTTCATACAGCGGCTGCATATTTAAGACAATAATGAGGTAAATGACGGAATGATTATGAACTCATCATAATATTTCGGAAAAAGTTTTTTTTTAATGCAAAACTGTTTATTTAGAATTATTATTTTAATTTTTAAATTTTTATTTTTATCTTAATTCGTTCCCTTAAGTCAGTGTTTCCCAAACTTTTTCACGCTACCACCCCCTTTGGATTCATCACCATCCCTCAACCGTCATCTTTGAAAATTAACAACTGTACGGCCAAAGCATCCAAAGCAATGGGATAAAATTCTTTTCCATCAAGCACCCTCCCATGGAGACCAGCGCCCTTATGGGGGTGGTATCTCCCACTATGGGAATTACGGTTTCCAGCCCTCCTCTTCATTTCATTATTTGAGACACGTCCCATTTCCATCTACATAACTTCTTCTAGGATCTAGGTCGACCTCTCAAATTTTTACTTAGGAATTTAGGAACACGTTTTTTATGTAGTAGTCATGCCGGAGTGTCTGATTATCTTTGCTCTTCTTGTCTTAATATTTTTTAACAATTCTCTTTCAGACTGAATTTCATTTAGTATCTGCTCATTAGTTTTCCTACCTTTTATTTCCTATCTTTGCTAGTCACCTAGTTCTCGTCACACTCTTCCAAAATTACTAATTAATTCTGCATCTTCAAGCGTAGTAGTTTCACTGTTTTTTAGTATCTTTGATTATGCTTTACGAAGTAAATATTCAGTTGAACTCTGTTTACACTAATTCTTATCTTCTCGGCTTTTTCCTTTGTCTCTCAGGTAAAGGATATATTTTATCCTGATTATACTTCAAACATTATGGTTAAAATGTTCCCATTATTGCATACTTTGAGAGACAAGCAAGCGTATTGAAGAACTAAATTCCTCCTTTTAAAGTACATGCTTTACCGAATCTAACGAGTTATCTATTTTCCCGCGGTTTGGGTGTACCCAAAATTTCTTATTTGACGTCCCGTCCATATTTTTCTAGATAGTTAACAGTTTTTACTTTTCTTTGCCTTCCTACTTGCATCGTACATACATTCAATCACCTTATTTACCAATCCTTACCATCCCAAAATTTGAATCATCCATTTTTTCTATCTCTGCTTAATTTTTTCCATCCAAGACCTTTGTTTTAGCATAATCTCCCGCATTTCCTCGTTTCCTTTGACTAATTTTTTTCAGCAGCAACTTTTATTCTTCCTTGAAAGTCTTTTGAGCTCCTACCATTCTAAAATATCTGTTCAATTTTCGTTACAGTGAATCGCAAACCAATAAAAGCACATGAAAGTTTTGGGTTCTTCTACATTTATATAACGGGGATATCGGTATCTGCAATGACAGCCACCGATTTAAAAAGCTGCAAACACCGCAGATTTGTACCAACCGTCCCGATTTCGAGTCGGCCATTACAGTGCGGGAGCGCTTTCAACTGGATTACTTAGAGCGAATGGGTAAACGCTGAAGATGAATGTTGACAGTCGACAAAAAGAAAAAAGCGAGACACAGTAATGAGGAGAAGCTTTTTGAGTGAATGGAACTCTGGAATAATTATCTCGACCCAGCGGACTGAAAATCGCCCTTCTGGGGGACGAGCAAACAACCAATCAGGTAGTTCCAAAGCAGCGTTCGGCGGTCATCCCTCAGACTGTTGGTCCTTTTCCTCGCATTAACCGTCCTCCGTGATGACAGAGTGGCAAAGTGCTCATTAAAAGAAAGTAGGAGATGAAAGTCATAAGTGGGAGGGGGCTTTTCGGTTATGAGTAGATCTACGTGTTGAGAGGACGATGGCCCGAAAGAGATAAAAATTGTTAACAGAGCGGCGGCAAATTAAGGCTCTCCACCATGTTCTCCCCGGTCCTCCTCGTGCGTTATAACCCTAGGGTTATCCGGAAAGAAAATGTGGAAGAGATATCATTTTGTGCGAGCACGCCTGCACAAAGTATATTGGATTTTGCTTCTCTCACGTGTATTTTACCCGCCCTCGAAATGGGTAATTTCCGACACATGATTCCAGGTCCTCGGAAGGCTGTTTCTCGTTGTCCTTCTAGAGAGAGACAGGTGCGACGAAAAGATGTCGGGATTAGTTACCTACACTTCCACTTATTAGATGTGCCCTGAATGGAAATGAATCGGGAACCTACCCTTGGGGTGATTACGGCTCGACCTATATCATCATAGGTTGTTTTGCTATGCAAACATGAACTTCTAAATTGAAGGGTGATGTTAATTCCAGATGCCGTGTCTTTCGGGACGTGCTCGGAGCGTATGTTTACTCAAGGAATTGGATCCGAGGTGGATAAATTGACAGCGATAGAGGTTCCACAAAAGGATGGATAGGCCTAATAGGCGGTCTAATTAAGTGGGTGTGACTTAGGAATATAATTAATATCACTCACTGCTCGATCTTCTGGAAATGCCTCGGAGGCTAATGGGTGACTACCATTCTTATTTTTTACTCAATAATTTTTTTCTGAGAAACAATTGAAAGTGAGCGTAGGGACGAATCACCTGCTAATAATCTTTTAATTTAGAGGTTGACATAGGTAGGAGAACATGTTATTACCTTTCAGAGAAAACAGTTATTCCGAATTTCAGGCGAATATTTCCATTTTCTTGGAATTTTGAGGATGAGAGGTTCTAATTAAAAGAAATGGCAAACTTCATTACATTTAAGAAGAGTAAAACTAGATTTACCTGGTGTTACTTGCATTACATCCACCCACATTCCCATGAATTCTATTTAATTGTTTTTTAATCCAGCTATCGGTAAAATGTCCTTTGAATTGAAATCCTTTATGAAGTGAAACGAAAGTATAAAAATTTTAAATCTATAATCCTAGTTTACTATATAAAAGAATGAATGGAAATGAAAATTTTAAGAAATAATATTTACTATAATTAATACATGTTCCTTAAAATCGTAATGGAAGGAAAAGTAGAAGGGTTAGAAGACGAGAGGGTAACCAAGTGTGCTCATTTCACAGTGTTACATAAA
This sequence comes from Ladona fulva, assembly GCA_000376725.2. Classification (NCBI taxonomy): domain Eukaryota; kingdom Metazoa; phylum Arthropoda; class Insecta; order Odonata; family Libellulidae; genus Ladona; species Ladona fulva. The sequence continues at coordinate 364,558 of KZ308574.1, read as the reverse complement.
TCACGGACTGAAACTTCGAAGGGAAGTAAAAACAATGGCTTAAAAATGGACAAATGGCTGCAGCGAAAAGGATTGGCCTTTTTCAGGAAAAGTAACAAATAAAATTTATATAGCCTATAACTTATGAAATATGATAAATGATTGGCTCTCTCATATATCAAAGCATTATAGGATGTCGAAGATATTCAAATCAAATCTCATTTATAATTTTTAAACTTAAATTGTTCATTTAATTACGGTAAGAGTTTTAAAGAAATACAACACGTTATCTACAGATTTAGCACCACCACTGCAGAACTCGGAACGCTACCTATCGTTTTAATACAAACGACGTGCTATTTTTTGTTATATGAGAACAGCTTTTAGTGAGTAATTTTCTCGTTCAGAGTCACCCCACTATGAATACTTGTTAAATATTTGGTTCAGTTAAACAAAATATTAGATTAGATTAACAGCCATACGCAAATTTTAGCCGATCCGCGGCTTCGGCGATCGCGAAACTAATGGCACAGCACTCCTTCCTTTCCTCTCCTCCATATTCGTTAGAATTTCTTTATTTATCTATCTGATATTTCGATCACAAAACGTAATTTCTATCTTCTTCATCAATAGAGCCTGTTTCAATAACGAATGCTCGTTCGCTTTCTCGGTGCTTTACCTCGTGAGAACGCCACATTTTAACAATCTTAGGTGTGAACGGAAGTAAGTTTAAAGAAAACGAAGCAAAATAATGTAAAAAAATACTCATTTACAACGAAATCATCAACGAAGGACTACTCGAATACTTGCGGAATAACCTGAAATCTGGAAAAAGATCCACCAGGAGAAGTTTTTCGACCGCCACAAATTCTTAAGCGTGTAATCTTCATGGTGAAGTCTGATTGAATCCTCATTTCCTCCACATTAGCTCAGAATATCTTTGGTGTAGGAATTAATAGGCAAGGTAAGGAGTGAGATAGTTTTTCCCTTCCTTCCTCAATGATCCAACTGGTCACAACTTCCATATTATCACAGCCATGAACAAGACAGACAATGTAAATTAAACATATATATTTCCCTCTATCCTGTGCCAAAAGATAAATGGAAAATGCCCCAGTCAACAAGTTGGTGGTAAAATAAAGGCTTTCAAGATCCCAATGTTGAAGAAATCAAATAGACGTATGAGAATGCAAATCGCCAAATAAAAGGGTACCGTATCGTGCACATTTTTTGGATAAGATTTTCAGATTTCAATGTGCATTATAATCGTATTGAGGATTAATGGATGGTTGAGGACTGCTCAATATAAATGTCATGCAACATAAAAAACAATATAATGACGGGTAAAATCACATTTAATAAAATAAGTATTCATACTACAAATGTTAAATGACTCTTTTGTGATGGCATGAAATAGAGCTGAATTATGATTTTATTCAGTATTTCAACCTTTATTCAGTATTTCATTGGTAACTATGTAAACTATTACTTAGTAAATCTTAAAAAACTAAGGAATATCCAAGAATTATGCTGTAAGATTAAGCCAGCATTTAAGAAATAAGTAGGTGCATGCATATCCGAAAAAAGCATATTAAAAGCGTAAGAAGAGAGCTTAAGGAAGCTGGATTTGGAATATCCAGTTGTCCCACTTATCCAAATGGACTACAAAGGCGAAAAAATCGCAAACGAGGGCGACTGAGATAGTATATTTGGAACTAAAAATGAGAATAAGGAGGAAGCAATGCTCTCCGAGTTCCACTTACGTCTTCCAAGACAAATGAGCTTTCCATAGGTTTTAGAGACCGTGCCTCCTACACCGGCACAATAAGGGACTCGCATTGAGAAGAAAAGTGCCCCATCATAAAATGGGAGATGATGTTCAAACTCGACTATATTTGCTGCGTAGGCAGTAAGGTGTATGGTCGTTCCGCTTGATATGGGTGCATGAGGAGCTAAAATGACGACAGAAAAGCTTAAATCCGATATAATAAAATAAATTACTCTCTTAATAGCAGTAAGAAAAAATATAGAAAAAGCTAGACCACAGAAAATAAGTAAGTTTAAGCAGTGTATTATTGTAGTACTTTCACAAACTAAGCTATCTCGATGTATATAATTCGGCAGCAATGAGCCAAAGTAGATCTCCTCCCTATGTTTTGGGGATTTTAAAGGTTTGAAGTACAATCCTTCGCATTTTTCCCTAAATTCACAATTGCTGATATTTATTCTTGTGATTTTTTTTATTTGATAAGAAAAAATACATATTATAATAATGATAAGGAATAAATAACTGCCTTTCTCTGGTAATTTTTTATCAATTTTCATTCTTTCTCTTTAATCTCACCAACCAATCTTTATCTTGCAAGTTTGAGCAAAGTATTAGTATATTGAAACTGCGCTGCCACTAACTGAAATTTACAGAATAATTTGACAAACACCACTACGAAAATCATTCATTTAAATTCCTTTGAATTCTCTAGTTCATTTTGAAATAAAATCCTAGTTAACTATACTATAAATAGTTCTTAGACAACATATGCTCCAAGCAATCTTTCATAGAACCTAATAATACCTAGTAGTTTCTATTTCACGCGAGTGAAAATCTATTTCACTAGATTGCGTCTATTTTATTTCACACTAGGCAAAAAACCCTATTCCGCAAATTATTTACTGCATCCACATAAACGTCACAAGTTATGCATAAACGGAATCTTCGCCAAATTAACTCTAATTGTATACACCTTCACTATCAAAGTCGTTCCTATATACTCCATATATGAATGAAATTGGACATTGGATTTGGAGAGTGAATGTCATTTTTGTTTATTTATATTGATTGCAGATTTTTCACTTTTCAAAATTTCAAAAACAAAATTCTTTCGTTATTTGTAATATGTGCATAAACAAAAATAGGGTTTTTAAATACAAACTTCTTTAACCTAGCAACCGTAAACTGAAGACAAAAAATGAAACCTAACGAAATATGTTTGTCAATTTTATAAAATTGGGCTTATACGAAGCATCTAATTATGCCCTTTGCGATCTTATTGAATAACAGCAGTTATGCTTTCGTTAAAAGCCTTGACGGTTGAGAGATACTTCCAGGAGAATATTAATGGAAGATAAACGTGGTAATAGGATTTTAATAACATAGGAGAAGTGGACGAACATCAATCTACAAAAACACAAAGGAATCGGATGAAATTACACTTGGACGAAGGATACGCACCAGAAAAAAACGTGTGTGAAAAAACAAGATGGTCGCTCACCGAAAATGGCTACCAATCCATTTCCGCTTCCGGCTCTGGTGAACATGGAAAATGCTATTTCATCAGACGAAACCTCTCTTCTTAGCGGATAGTCATTTGCTTCCCCACACCACGTGACAGCCCTCCAAACGGAAGACTCGCCGAATCCATTTCCAACCAACAAAGCTTCAATTGGTTCAATGAAAACCGCCTATTCATCCCTTAGGGGGGCCCTTGTATACAGTTCTGAGCATAATAAAAAACATGGCGCCACGTACACTTCCGGCCGAGTAGTAGTCGGAGAAATGGATTATAATGCAAACTCCACGGTCAATCATTTGTTAAAAATTCGTGAGGGAAGGACGCCCTTATCGAACTCCAGAGATGTATTGTTACGAAAAATTAGTAACGGTCGTTAAAAAACGGACTCATTGTGGCGCATGACGGGTTGAAATTGAAATTACTAAGACGGGACCGTTTGACATACACGGTTAACACTGTTCCCTGGGGGAGGGAAAGCAGGTATATTAATCAACTTGGAAATATGTTTAATTGATCGATGCTTAAATTGGAAAGATTTACGACTGCTTAAGTCTTCTTTTGATAAAATTTGCAAACATACATTGTAGTCTTTTCTTGCTAATCTTAGAAACATGTTGTCTGTGATTCAGAGAATGCCATTTAACCAACTGAATTAAATACGCGAAAACCTGCAATACATCACGATACTTTTGAAAATTAGTCGACGAATGTCTTATTTTCATCAATTCAAGATCTCTGACGTGTATTTGAAAATTCTGCAGTTTAATTAGGAATCGAATAATCCCCATCTTCAAATTGTAGCGTAACAGGCACAGTAATTATGGCAATAAAGCATGACTATTATTTGATGTAATAAAATAATAAATTATCATGTTATGATTTACTGTCAAGGCAAAAGATTTACCAAAATGATTTTATAACGATGAACCAACAATTTACTTTAATTTTGAATTATAATTTCTAATTTGCCTGTTATTCATCTTAATTTAACATACAACCTTATTAAAAATTATTAGCTATTTTTCGATACAGAACGATTTGAGAAAGAGGTTAAGGAGATTTTCCAAAAGAATTATCGGAGGTTTGCAGGATTTCATTAAAACCGCCTCTCAAGGGCTTTTCAAATTTGTAGTAATGCCTTTCGATTCGCCAAAGTAACCATGGCGGATATGAGATTGGGATGGCTTCGATCATCATTTGATAAATTCATCCAATAGTTCCATTAAGAGATGGAAGTTCTTTCAAAATTTTAGTGGAAAGTGCGTGACTTTTATCGCTCTAATTAAAAAATTACATACGCCTTCGTGTCACCGAGGAAGCTAAGTGATAGAAAAAGTCAACGTTAACAAATGACATACTTAATCCGATTGAATATCATTCAACGAGTTCCTTGGATCGTTCATCGATTTGAGTGCAAAGGGTGATCGATGCACTAAAAGTATGTTGTAGCCAAGGAAATAATCACATAAAGTTCAATTTGTTTGACAATCTGGGGGCCATTCATGATTTAGCGACATCGAGAGGGAATAGTACGTTTAAAAATGTCAGTGTTTGCGTTCTAAGCTAAAATTTGAGTCACTCTCATTTAGAGCTAATGGAAATTCGTCCAATTACGAGGAAACGTATTTTGCTGTCAAGTTAATCAAGATAAGTATCTCTTTGACATGTCAGCTCCAAAATAGAGACCAGAAATTGGTGTCGTCAAATTCATAATCAATTTGTGGTCTATCTTTTAGATGCTAACGTTTTTACAAGGAAAATGTCGAATTGTAAACGAAATGGTAAGTTGCTATAATTAGCTGCGTAGTTTCCACTAATACACTCATTTCGTGATATTTCATTGCAACTGCGAGAATCAAATGACTACAGCAAAACAATCATAGCATAAACAGAAAAATAGAAAAACTAAACAGAAAATAGGTCACGTACCAGTTTTCATATCATAATTAAAGTATTTACCACAATTTTCATTTAAAAATAATAGAATGATTATATCTAGGTATATGCAGAATTAAAAATACAACGAACTCCTCTCCAAGAATAGCCATTAAAATATATTGTATACGAGAAAATAGGGTTGAATTCTATGCAATCATGTTGCAGAGCTTCATTCGTAACCATATTAATATTAAAATGAGTGAATATTTTTCATAAACGTAGATGTTTTACTATGGAAACAGTTTCATGCAGAAATCTGATTT
>KZ308574.1:331642-358488 GCA_000376725.2 Ladona fulva | reverse complement strand
TTACGTAACGAAACGTTCAGTAGGAATTATTACAATATATATGGTGATTTTTCCATGACTATTTCACATCAACTTCAAATATATCTCGGTGAGATTTACTCCTCATTTGGTAAATTGTAATTTATTGAGTAATTTAGTAGATCAATCTAAATTATAAAAAATAATTTTAGACGTTATTTAGACTCATCACGTATAAGAAGGAAAAGTGGTCATGAGTAGCGACGTTTAGATAGATGAAAATAAAGATCTGCATCAGTAACGTCCCATCTCGCACCGCTGGAAGGCCTTCGGGTACCCAAATAAATTCATCCCAACCCGCAAAACTTACCTTAACTAACTTCTTATAAGTTAAAACTCAATCAAAGTGGAAAAGCCTCCTGCACCAACTACATCCCGAACCTCGACCACCTCTCATGAAGCCCTCCAATCTTCCTTTCTTTGCCTATCCTCCATCTTATTCCATCCTTCACCTCTCCCTCCGGCCTTTCACATTTCTCTCCAAGCGACCTCCCCCAACTCCCCCATCGCATTACCGCCTCCCATCCAATATCCCGAGGCAGGCTGTCGCCTCCGCAGTTGGGGTCAGAAAAAAGAAAGCATCGAGAGCGTCAGGAATCATCTAAAAACCGCCTTTTGGCCAACTCTAGAGAGAGATCGTCCCTTTTGCGGTGGAACCTCCCCCTGCGCCCCCTCTGCTTCCGACCTATCCGCCCCCAACTCTCCCCGCTCCTTCAATTCCGACCAACCGCTTCCCAGGACCTTTCCAATTTCGTGGTGTCCATGAGCGGTTTCGCTTTATTGAGAGAGGGAACGAGAGAGAGATGCCGAAATGGTACGCCTCCCTCACATGCCGTAAAGTTTCCTCCGCTTCCTTCTTCTCCGTGAAGATGAGCTTCCGGTTAAGGAGAAAAAGTTACGTTCGGCAAAAAGGGTAACAAAGCGGCGAAGGATGAAATAAAAAGGAGAGGGTTTATTGGGAACGGATGCTTCCACGAGAAAAATTTGCCAGCAGATGGGAGGAAGCGTAATAAGGTGAAGGGGGTCCTCAAACTTTTTTATAGTCATTTGGATGAAATTAACGAATGACGACGCATCCGGTAGCTCTGGAGGAGTGGCTTAAGCAGCCTTTGCAATGCGCTTTGCTCGCAGATAATGGTTTCCGGGAACGGAACGTGGTCGCTGAAATTGACTTGGGACCTTTCCTATGCAAAGGTTACCCTAAAGTTAATGACGCAATAAACAAAATTTTATTGAATTTATTCTAATCAACTGGAATAATTAAAATGACTACAGCTAATTAGTTATGTTAGAGAGAATCTGAAACTGATGAATATAAGCATTTTGTTTCCTACAGTAATACATTTGCGCTAAAACAGAGCAAGCCCCTCCATTGGTGGAATTGCCACAGAACGTATCTCAATTCAAGCAGAGGAAATATAGTTTTTCCGAATTTGAATTCAATCGACGATGATTTAAATGTAAAATAAAGTATGAATAAATTTAAACGTAATTTTGCAGAGAGAATTTAAAGTCACAGCATTTCAATGCGACTATGAGCAAAAATTCATATATAACTCAATAGTGTTGCCATTGGGCTCCCTGGTAGAGAAGTGGGCAACGCATTTGATTTCGGTGAAAGCGGTTCTTAGTTCGATTCCCGGTGGGTGCCAACGTTCTAAATGACCTCAGCTGTCGAAGCACTTTTAACAATAACTAATACAAGATTGCCATAAAAGAATGGAAAATATCTTTATAGATTTCGAACTATATATTTCAGAATTTAGAAATATTTTCATAGAGACATGCCTTCCACATGTTATGAGCCTCTATGCGTACTTGATGGTATTTTTATCTACCATTTCTTTTAATTAGTCATTGAATTTACAATCAAGGCTTAATGAAAATCACTTTCGAAGGAAATAGTGCGTAATGCTTTATGAGCATATCATAGGTAACAAAATATTGCCCCCAGAGTATGTATAATAAAATCTATCTATCTCGTGTTCCAAGAAATAAAAAGTACTTAACGGCATACCAATCTCAGCTTTAAACAAGCCCCCCATACAAGAACAATTGAATACCAAATGCCTCTCGCTTCCCTCAGCCATAAAGAAAAACGACTTTGTAACCAACTGCTGTAAATGCGTAGCTCGAGCGTGAACCTTTTGTCTGTTTTAAATGACTCCGCCGTTACCTTCTTGACTCATAGGACTCCAATTTCACCCTTCGAAATAGAAGCCACGTTCCTATATTATGACTTCCTAAAAGGCTTCTCCTTCATATGGGCATCGTGCATCTTCGTTCCTCCGTTCAATTTACGTCCTTCCATTCCTCTTAAGAAGATCACCCTATCACCTTAGCATCACGAAGCTCCCAACTACTGGCTCTCTAGGCCATGAGGAAGACTGCACGTGCGACAAAACTGGTCCTACACTAAAAGGATTAAATGCAGTTGCAAATGGATACCCTTCCCAATAAAGCCACCCGCCAATCGTCATTAATTATGCTTAGAATTAGATTAACAACGACAATGAGAGTTTCCAAAGTTTTAACTCTGTAACTGCCCTATTTTACGCAAAATTTCTATTGGTGTGATATATTTTTATAATAATTTGAACTTAGAAATAAATGCACTTAAATAAAACTTAATTGTTCGGTATGCATGATGAAATATATATAATTTATCATCTCCTTGCTTTTTGGTTAGTTATATAATTTATAATGTAGTACGTATTTCAAAAATATATGAAAATTTTTCGCATGTATGCTAACTCTGAATATTCGCACTGACAAGTTTAGTACCGATTTTTTGTATGAAGCTGCCCGATGTCGTTATTTCGTTAATGGTATCAGTTTAATTCAAAACACTAGTTAATTAAGCAGTAGGCTCAATTTATTGGAGGAATCTCTTTTTAATTTAGTTTATTAGAAGCACATTTGTCTATTATAGATAGCCGGACAAGATCATGTAATCTTTTGGCTAACGCGAGAACTATGTATATATAATTGATATGTTTACTTTCATACCTCTTTGTGAATGGTATTCTTTTATATGCAACTGAAATAAATACAAACACAAAAAAAAATACTAATCTTAGAATATATTGATGGGATACCACGCAGAAATCAATAGCAATAAAGGCTTTACGGAAAAACTTGAACCAGAGCGCTTGCTTTCTGTGAGATAATTTTTACGTAACGAAACGTTCAGTAGGAATTATTACAATATATATGGTGATTTTTCCATGACTATTTCACATCAACTTCAAATATATCTCGGTGAGATTTACTCCTCATTTGGTAAATTGTAATTTATTGAGTAATTTAGTAGATCAATCTAAATTATAAAAAATAATTTTAGACGTTATTTAGACTCATCACGTATAAGAAGGAAAAGTGGTCATGAGTAGCGACGTTTAGATAGATGAAAATAAAGATCTGCATCAGTAACGTCCCATCTCGCACCGCTGGAAGGCCTTCGGGTACCCAAATAAATTCATCCCAACCCGCAAAACTTACCTTAACTAACTTCTTATAAGTTAAAACTCAATCAAAGTGGAAAAGCCTCCTGCACCAACTACATCCCGAACCTCGACCACCTCTCATGAAGCCCTCCAATCTTCCTTTCTTTGCCTATCCTCCATCTTATTCCATCCTTCACCTCTCCCTCCGGCCTTTCACATTTCTCTCCAAGCGACCTCCCCCAACTCCCCCATCGCATTACCGCCTCCCATCCAATATCCCGAGGCAGGCTGTCGCCTCCGCAGTTGGGGTCAGAAAAAAGAAAGCATCGAGAGCGTCAGGAATCATCTAAAAACCGCCTTTTGGCCAACTCTAGAGAGAGATCGTCCCTTTTGCGGTGGAACCTCCCCCTGCGCCCCCTCTGCTTCCGACCTATCCGCCCCCAACTCTCCCCGCTCCTTCAATTCCGACCAACCGCTTCCCAGGACCTTTCCAATTTCGTGGTGTCCATGAGCGGTTTCGCTTTATTGAGAGAGGGAACGAGAGAGAGATGCCGAAATGGTACGCCTCCCTCACATGCCGTAAAGTTTCCTCCGCTTCCTTCTTCTCCGTGAAGATGAGCTTCCGGTTAAGGAGAAAAAGTTACGTTCGGCAAAAAGGGTAACAAAGCGGCGAAGGATGAAATAAAAAGGAGAGGGTTTATTGGGAACGGATGCTTCCACGAGAAAAATTTGCCAGCAGATGGGAGGAAGCGTAATAAGGTGAAGGGGGTCCTCAAACTTTTTTATAGTCATTTGGATGAAATTAACGAATGACGACGCATCCGGTAGCTCTGGAGGAGTGGCTTAAGCAGCCTTTGCAATGCGCTTTGCTCGCAGATAATGGTTTCCGGGAACGGAACGTGGTCGCTGAAATTGACTTGGGACCTTTCCTATGCAAAGGTTACCCTAAAGTTAATGACGCAATAAACAAAATTTTATTGAATTTATTCTAATCAACTGGAATAATTAAAATGACTACAGCTAATTAGTTATGTTAGAGAGAATCTGAAACTGATGAATATAAGCATTTTGTTTCCTACAGTAATACATTTGCGCTAAAACAGAGCAAGCCCCTCCATTGGTGGAATTGCCACAGAACGTATCTCAATTCAAGCAGAGGAAATATAGTTTTTCCGAATTTGAATTCAATCGATGATGATTTAAATGTAAAATAAAGTATGAATAAATTTAAACGTAATTTTGCAGAGAGAATTTAAAGTCACAGCATTTCAATGCGACTATGAGCAAAAATTCATATATAACTCAATAGTGTTGCCATTGGGCTCCCTGGTAGAGAAGTGGGCAACGCATTTGATTTCGGTGAAAGCGGTTCTTAGTTCGATTCCCGGTGGGTGCCAACGTTCTAAATGACCTCAGCTGTCGAAGCACTTTTAACAATAACTAATACAAGATTGCCATAAAAGAATGGAAAATATCTTTATAGATTTCGAACTATATATTTCAGAATTTAGAAATATTTTCATAGAGACATGCCTTCCACATGTTATGAGCCTCTATGCGTACTTGATGGTATTTTTATCTACCATTTCTTTTAATTAGTCATTGAATTTACAATCAAGGCTTAATGAAAATCACTTTCGAAGGAAATAGTGCGTAATGCTTTATGAGCATATCATAGGTAACAAAATATTGCCCCCAGAGTATGTATAATAAAATCTATCTATCTCGTGTTCCAAGAAATAAAAAGTACTTAACGGCATACCAATCTCAGCTTTAAACAAGCCCCCCATACAAGAACAATTGAATACCAAATGCCTCTCGCTTCCCTCAGCCATAAAGAAAAACGACTTTGTAACCAACTGCTGTAAATGCGTAGCTCGAGCGTGAACCTTTTGTCTGTTTTAAATGACTCCGCCGTTACCTTCTTGACTCATAGGACTCCAATTTCACCCTTCGAAATAGAAGCCACGTTCCTATATTATGACTTCCTAAAAGGCTTCTCCTTCATATGGGCATCGTGCATCTTCGTTCCTCCGTTCAATTTACGTCCTTCCATTCCTCTTAAGAAGATCACCCTATCACCTTAGCATCACGAAGCTCCCAACTACTGGCTCTCTAGGCCATGAGGAAGACTGCACGTGCGACAAAACTGGTCCTACACTAAAAGGATTAAATGCAGTTGCAAATGGATACCCTTCCCAATAAAGCCACCCGCCAATCGTCATTAATTATGCTTAGAATTAGATTAACAACGACAATGAGATACTTTACGAGAAAGTAAGTAACTAAAGATCTGGAAAAATGATACATAGACTGATCTATGATGAAATTTAATAATGGAAACTTTACCAATGAAGTCAATATATCGTGGTTCCTGACTTATGATCTGAGCTATGATGATTATGATCTAAGCTAGATCTAGATGATTAGCATCTAGTGGGTATTAGAAGGGAAATGTACATTTTAGCTTCCTCGCAAATAGATCATTATTTTTTCATGATTTTACCAAATATAAAAGTTGCACGCTAATGCATGAACTGAATGCACTTTTTCACTGGACCGACATTTGATAAAAAATGAAGGCTCAATCTGTAGACTTTAAATTTTATTCTTTAACTCAACCTAATACATCGCGGAAAGAATNTTGATAAGAAAAAATACATATTATAATAATGATAAGGAATAAATAACTGCCTTTCTCTGGTAATTTTTTATCAATTTTCATTCTTTCTCTTTAATCTCACCAACCAATCTTTATCTTGCAAGTTTGAGCAAAGTATTAGTATATTGAAACTGCGCTGCCACTAACTGAAATTTACAGAATAATTTGACAAACACCACTACGAAAATCATTCATTTAAATTCCTTTGAATTCTCTAGTTCATTTTGAAATAAAATCCTAGTTAACTATACTATAAATAGTTCTTAGACAACATATGCTCCAAGCAATCTTTCATAGAACCTAATAATACCTAGTAGTTTCTATTTCACGCGAGTGAAAATCTATTTCACTAGATTGCGTCTATTTTATTTCACACTAGGCAAAAAACCCTATTCCGCAAATTATTTACTGCATCCACATAAACGTCACAAGTTATGCATAAACGGAATCTTCGCCAAATTAACTCTAATTGTATACACCTTCACTATCAAAGTCGTTCCTATATACTCCATATATGAATGAAATTGGACATTGGATTTGGAGAGTGAATGTCATTTTTGTTTATTTATATTGATTGCAGATTTTTCACTTTTCAAAATTTCAAAAACAAAATTCTTTCGTTATTTGTAATATGTGCATAAACAAAAATAGGGTTTTTAAATACAAACTTCTTTAACCTAGCAACAGTAAACTGAAGACAAAAAATGAAACCTAACGAAATATGTTTGTCAATTTTATAAAATTGGGCTTATACGAAGCATCTAATTATGCCCTTTGCGATCTTATTGAATAACAGCAGTTATGCTTTCGTTAAAAGCCTTGACGGTTGAGAGATACTTCCAGGAGAATATTAATGGAAGATAAACGTGGTAATAGGATTTTAATAACATAGGAGAAGTGGACGAACATCAATCTACAAAAACACAAAGGACTCGGATGAAATTACACTTGGACGAAGGATACGCACCAGAAAAAACGTGTGTGAAAAAACAAGATGGTCGCTCACCGAAAATGGCTACCAATCCATTTCCGCTTCCGGCTCTGGTGAACATGGAAAATGCTATTTCATCAGACGAAACCTCTCTTCTTAGAGGATAGTCATTTGCTTCCCCACACCACGTGACAGCCCTCCAAACGGAAGACTCGCCGAATCCATTTCCAACCAACAAAGCTTCAATTGGTTCAATGAAAACCGCCTATTCATCCCTTAGGGGGGCCCTTGTATACAGTTCTGGGCATAATAAAAAACATGGCGCCACGTACACTTCCGGCCGAGTAGTAGTCGGAGAAATGGATTATAATGCAAACTCCACGGTCAATCATTTGTTAAAAATTCGTGAGGGAAGGACGCCCTTATCGAACTCCAGAGATGTATTGTTACGAAAAATTAGTAACGGTCGTTAAAAAACGGACTCATTGTGGCGCATGACGGGTTGAAATTGAAATTACTAAGACGGGACCGTTTGACATACACGGTTAACACTGTTCCCTGGGGGAGGGAAAGCAGGTATATTAATCAACTTGGAAATATGTTTAATTGATCGATGCTTAAATTGGAAAGATTTACGACTGCTTAAGTCTTCTTTTGATAAAATTTGCAAACATGCATTGTAGTCTTTTCTTGCTAATCTTAGAAACATGTTGTCTGTGATTCAGAGAATGCCATTTACCCAACTGAATTAAATACGCGAAAACCTGCAATACATCACGATACTTTTGAAAATTAGTCGACGAATGTCTTATTTTCATCAATTCAAGATCTCTGACGTGTATTTGAAAATTCTGCAGTTTAATTAGGAATCGAATAATCCCCATCTTCAAATTGTAGCGTAACAGGCACAGTAATTATGGCAATAAAGCATGACTATTATTTGATGTAAAAACATAATAAATTATCATGTTATGATTTACTGTCAAGGTAAAAGATTTACCAAAATGATTTTATAACGATGAACCAACAATTTACTTTAATTTTGAATTATAATTTCTAATTTGCCTGTTATTCATCTTAATTTAACATACAACCTTATTAAAAATTATAAGCTATTTTTCGATACAGAACGATTTGAGAAAGAGGTTAAGGAGATTTTCCAAAAGAATTGTCGGAGGTTTGCAGGATTTCATTAAAACCGCCTCTCAAGGGCTTTTCTAATTTGTAGTAATGCCTTTCGATTCGCCAAAGTAACCATGGCGGATATGAGATTGGGATGGCTTCAATCATCATTTGATAAATTCATCCAATAGTTCCATTAAGAGATGGAAGTTCTTTCAAAATTTTAGTGGAAAGTGCGTGACTTTTATCGCTCTAATTAAAAAATTACATACGCCTTCGTGTCACCGAGGAAGCTAAGTGATAGAAAAAGTCAACGTTAACAAATTACATACTTAATCCGATTGAATATCATTCAACGAGTTCCTTGGATTGTTCATCGATTTGAGTGCAAAGGGTGATCGATGCACTAAAAGTATGTTGTAGCCAAGGAAATAATCACATAAAGTTCAATTTGTTTGACAATCTGGGGGCCATTCATGATTTAGCGACATCGAGAGGGAATAGTACGTTTAAAAATGTCAGTGTTTGCGTTCTAAGCTAAAATTTGAGTCACTCTCATTTAGAGCTAATGGAAATTCGTCCAATTACGAGGAAACGTATTTTGCTGTCAAGTTAATCAAGATAAGTATCTCTTTGACATGTCAGCTCCAAAATAGAGATCAGAAATTGGTGTCGTCAAATTCATAATCAATTTGTGGTCTATCTTTTAGATGCTAACGTTTTTACAAGGAAAATGTCGAATTGTAAACGAAATGGTAAGTTGCTATAATTAGCTGCGTAGTTTCCACTAATACACTCATTTCGTGATATTTCATTGCAACTGCGAGAATCAAATGACTACAGCAAAACAATCATAGCATAAACAGAAAAATAGAAAAACTAAACAGAAAATAGGTCACGTACCAGTTTTCATATCATAATTAAAGTATTTACCACAATTTTCATTTAAAAATAATAGAATGATTATATCTAGGTATATGCAGAATTAAAAATACAACGAACTCCTCTCCAAGAATAGCCATTAAAATATATTGTATACGAGAAAATAGGGTTGAATTCTATGCAATCATGTTGCAGAGCTTCATTCGTAACCATATTAATATTAAAATGAGTGAATATTTTTCATAAACGTAGATGTTTTACTATGGAAACAGTTTCATGCAGAAATCTGATTTTCTGACTTATCCAGAACATGATTCTGGAATAACCTTTAAGAGACAACAAAAGGAAGGAAAAGAAAGCAAACTGACTCTCTAAAATGCCCTCTGAATATTTTATACGAGTTTATAGTACGTTATATACCTTTAATGGAAATCTAATCGTTCCTAACATAAATCATACAAATACATGTTTGGACTCATATATTTGATTTGATTCCGTATGAGAACAGTACCACGCGTACTGAATTTATTCTCATAAAACAGAGCAATAGAACGACGATCTTCAGTTGCANTTCGGTACTAACTGGGATGGCAATATCAACAACCTCCTCCCTGAGATCCGTAGTGAGAAATTTATTAAAAAGCTTCCTACGGTAATCTAGTCTTCTACCACTAAGCGAATTCCATCCGAGAGATTCTATCATAGCTGAAACACTGCTGTCAAATCTGAAGTCACCCTTAACAAACCTAGCTGCCTTACGTTGAACCATCTCAAGGCTGGAAGTTAATCCTACTTCGTGGGGATCCCAAAGCAGTTGTATTGAGCAAGTATTCAACTATTCTGAGTAATCAACAAAATTTGAAGCAAAATTTTATCTTCTTAACCCTCATGAACTTATTTAAAACCTCACAAGTTTCACGACATTCTAAAAAGCTATTGACCTCAACCTCGGATAAAATCATGTTATTAATTTAGGCACATAATAAGCGTCAAGTAGCCAATCAGATTGCGCAAAACAAGTTGCGTTTCAACATTTTTTTATTACTTCACGCTGAAAACAATTTTTTTCCGTCCGAAGCGTAGATTCATACCCCTACGGTAGCCTTACTCCTTGCACGAGGTGAGAAAAGTGTGGAATATTTTATCGCGCGTAGAAGAATAAAAGGAGAGATAAATCTGATGAGAGAGGTTGAAAGGATAGGGTGTGCGATGTATGGTAAATGGAAGCAGAATGAAAGGTTACGTGCGATGCAAGGAGATGCGTAGAGATTGGATGGGGCTGATAAGATTGGATAGAAAGAGGAAGGAAAGATGAATAGGAAGAGGAGGGGAAAACGCTGGAGAGTTAGGACCGAACAGATGTCCCTGATGGACCTCGTATTAACACTTGCTTCTCCCACGTCTTATATCATCCCATCACCTTCCCTTAACGCACCACCATTTCCCCCATCTCATCTTCCCCTATGCTCCAATCCTCGCATTCATTTTTTAATATATTTTTACGCTCGGATGGAGGAAGAGCGGTGACTGGATTTTTCCTGTCAGTATTACTTCGAAGGCACCAGGTTAAATGTAGTGAAACGTGCCGTTATAGTTTCCATCCTAACCAGGAAGCTGGTCATCGACGGCGCCTTATGAAAAAGATAAACGGAAGTACGAAATTGCGTGTTAAGCTTTGAAAGCTTAGAGAAAAGAGTGAGGGTTAAAGGAAATTTGATTCACAGCGGGTAGCCGAAGGATGGTGTAGGTAGGGAAAATTGGCTGCGTTTACAAATAGGAAACGGTTACATTGAATTGAGATTCAGACGAACAGAAAAAGATCTCGCATTGGTGAAATATTAATATGCTTGAATAACTGTGTGAATGAAAAATCTTGAAGAACCTTTTTCTCTAACATTTTTAAACGTAATATCTAGCACAATGGATGGGAATGTCATTTTCTTAATAGCACTTTGCCTGATTGTATGGTATATCGTCACCTAGGAAAGAGGATACTATTCAATAATTAGGTAATTATAAATAAACAGATGCAATAAAGCTTCAGTACATAACATTCGATGACATTTAGCAAGTTAAATATCAATATATCAACATAGCTATGTCAGATCTCCTAAATTATACCGCGTATAATCTGAAATGAAAATGAAATACCGTAGGTATATCTTTCAAAGAACAAGCAACACCTCTTGAGCTTGAATGTGTACCGTAAAAACCCATTAAATAATCAATTATATTATTTCAGACCTAATTAATTTCTTGTCAAGAACGTAACATAAAACCAAGACACACGAGATCTTAGAATTCGCTGTCAATTTTACTTAGTCTGTAGTTTTCCAGATTGTAAATCATCGAGGCAGTGCGGTATACTTCAAATCGGACGTTCTTTCTGCAATTATTTCTAGCCAAAACTTACATAATAAATATTTAATATAAAATGTACGCCCTTTATTATTACGTATCAATTCTATTAATGCTTTACAAAAATATATATAATACTATTTATCGTATCAACGATACGATGTTTAAATAACTCGCTTAGATTTCTCGTTCAATTCCGATTCCAAAACTTTCTCATGGATTTACCGAAGCTTAAACCAACGTGCAAACGGAAAGAGTATAATTGAGGCATAAATGCATAAATTCCAGAGTCGAGATAAAAATTATGTGCCCTTGAACGACCAAATTTCCGCCCTCTGAAACGTAACACCGACGTATCGACAGAGCGAATAATAAATTAAGTTTTCCGACGCGTAAAGAATGTCCAAGGAATGAGCGCGAGCAAAAAATTAATTTGAAACGGAATAGTTCTTTCGCGCCGCGTGTCAAAAAGACGCCGTGGGCACGCGTTTGGGAAGAGGCCTCTCAAGGAATGGTTGCTGGTAATTAGGCTTCAGGGAAAGCAGGTGCTGAGACTGACGGCGCGTGAATGATTGACATCCGAAGGAATCTAAACCGAAGAAGTCAGAGAAACAGAAGCGTTTTGTAAGAAGGAAGATAAGGAAGCTATGACTCGAGGGAAAAAAGTTGGAATCGGACGGTGGAGAAAATTTGCCAAGCATCTGCTCTCAGACAAACCGCGTGAAATTCTACCTGAAACGTTATCCTCTACAGCAGATAATTTGGTCTCAAAGGAATTTCCACGAGAGAGGACCGTACTAAGCGTTGAACAAAACGATACAACTGCGCGCATCATAAGGCTGGCCTGTTATGTTTTCCAACTACAAAGTTTTGTTGCTCTGTAACATTCGGAAATATTTTAGCGAAAATCTCTTCCCTTCTTAAGCCTTAAGTGTTTGTTGTCAGAATTGATAAGATTGTCTTTATTCTCATAGTGTGGGTGTCTGCTCAGTTGAGAAAAATGCTGATACCGGATTTTTTCAACCCTTATTACATTTGATTAAAAATAGAAACTAGTTAATTAACGATTGAAGAATGTTGAGATCATCTTTCCCTAACGTTATTGGATTTTGACGGTATATAAATATTACAAGAAACTTGGGCAACTATATCCTTTTCGAGTAAATATTTATCTGTTACGAAACCGCAACTATGAAAAAGGATAGATTCATTCTATAACCCTTGTTATCATCTTCTGGCTTCATCTCAAGGAATCTCACTAGGAGAGATAAGTAAAAATCTGAATTGTAATTTAAAAATTATCACAGAACAATAAATTTCAGATATAGCGAGCAGTAGTTAAAAAACGCTCCGTTTTCATTTTTGATGGAACATTCATAGAAGGAAAGGTTCCTTCTATAACCCTTGTTATCATCTCCTGGCTACGTTTTGAAGAATCCCATCGGCGAAGAGAAGTAAACATCTGAGCCGTAATAAAAAAAATTATCACAGAACAATAAATTTCAGATATAGCGAGCAGTAGTTAAAAATGTTTCGCTTTCATTTTTGATGGAACATTCATCAACGCGCACCAAGGAAATCATCGTGAAATATTGGGGGTCGCTCCACATGCTAAAAAGTAGGAATGCGGCATCTCATGATTGATGAAGCCGGGATTGATCAACCGAATGGAATTTCGCAACCATTTGTAACTTAACTTCGCGACAGATGCGACGACTTGAATCGTAGGAAGTGATTCCGGAGGCATTCGGAAGATGAAATGTCGCGCGTTAGGTTGCTGCGACAGCTTCGCATCTGAATGAAAGATAAGACTTTGAAGCATCAGCGATAATGCTGAATAGATTTGGGAATCTCTCAGTTTGAATGACGAAGGTCAAAATGGAGGCGAAGGCGGATGAATCTACTAATGGAATACATAATGGCGAAGCTTGGGAATTTTTGTAGATGATACTTTTCATTAGCGAGCGCATAAATCGAGTAGAGCTACTGAAAGTACCACTTAAGAGTGGGGAAGGACCTCGCGGGAATATAACGGTGTCCAAGACGTGGAACAGATGCGCGAAATGGACTGCTCTCGTAATATGAAATATGATGCGAAATCATGGAAGTGTTAGCGAAGCTAATGACAATTTTGTTGCCGCATATTCGCCACTTGATTGTGGATCGTCTTAACTGCAATCAAATAATTGGCAAATACTTCTTTCAAATAAAATGCCGATTTTTTCCAAAGCATGCATAATGGCGTTCATCTAAAACAAATTCATCAAAAAGTGCGCCATCGAACACAATAAATATTAAAGGTAGGAATATGAGGTACGCTGAAAGATCTTTCTTGGATGTTTATTGAAGTTTTTGTTCTCAGAACTTTGTTTCGATAACACCTGTCGACATAACTTCAGATCGGAAAATATATGTATAGTGAACAAAACGCTAGATATTTTCCAACAGTTCACAAGTAACCTAGTATATTTTTAGCATGGAAAATAGTTGAGGACGCTTAGCGTACTTTATTATTAGGCTACAAATATCTGTAGAATTAGGTGATAAAATCGTAAATTTAGAAGATGTTTTGTAGAAATAGAGAGAAATATAAGATATACTATGAACTGAATAATTGAAAAAGCTAAAATCGTCTGAATAAAAACCGTATCCTCCGGATTATAGGACGCCATTTTTTCCAAAGATTTCCGTATAAATCATCCTGCATGTTAGATTATCTACGCTAATGACAGACTTGGCCTAAATACTACCAGGTGAAGAGTTAACAGCGATGAAGTGCTGAAACTTTGACTTTCAGAATATATTAAATACATTTCAATTCTTCTACAGAATTACCTGTTGAAACGTATTTTTTATTATTATCAGTGCTGAAAACCGAAGCGCTAACTCCGAAAGGTGGTGCTCTGCATTTATAACATTTGTACATTTCCCTGATGAACCCACGCCATGATGGTCTCGCCATATAGCCGTATTTGTGTTCATCGTTCTATTGAAATTCACTTCTTAGTTTCAGAAATAGTGCCGTTACCTTGAACCATTTTCTTTTTCTAAAGTTTATGCCTTAAATTAGGGCATAAATAGCTTTTCCTGAGTCTTATAAACTTGAAAGAACGTACCTTCCTCAATATCAAAAATGTACTTCGTAAATGATAACAGTGAGAAATATTACGTAGCCTCTAAAATAGAATCGTTATCTGAAAGCTGAGCAAAAAGAGAAATGTTCATCCACAGTGCTAGAATATCATATCATTGATATCAACTCCTACAAATACTCTTGTAAATGTGCACTTAGGCACTGAAATGGAACGGAGTGCCGGGTCGACAAAGTCTTCCTAGTAAAAACTCCAGGACTTTTTCATATTTCCGGAAGAAGAAGATGGCTGGGGTCAAAATGAACCAGCTCCATCCTCTTTTTTGGAGTACATTGAGCAACTAACAGTAGGGGTTTTTCTCAAAAGAATCATTAAGAAACTACCATTTAAATATACTCCAGTGAAAAAAGTTTAAATGCATTCGACATCCACTTATCAATGACCTTTATTTATACTCGAGGAGCCCCGAAATATATATTGATAGTAAATTCGCCTCCTAATGGGTCCTCACTCAAGGCAACAAAAGCAGCATTCATCCTTCCCCTTCCTTGGTTTTCGTAGAGAAATTCAAAGCGAAAAAAATCACTCGAAAGAATAATTTCCTTCCCTATGTGAGCAGACATTAACGACGACAAGGGATGGATTAGGAGGAGGAAATGTGCATGAAATAACGTTATTTCCCCCGGCAAACATCCGTGAGACCATAAAAAACTGCGCGGAGGTATGCCGGAGGAAAATGAGACGGTTGACGCGGGAATGGAAGGCATGGATGCAGAGAGAGGGACAAGAATAAAAAAGAGGAACATAAAAGGGTAGGATGTGGAAATGCTATGGAATAGGGAGGTGAACGGGATGAGAAGTTGAGGTTGACATCCATTTGAGAGATCGTGTGTACATCCTCGTCAGGGTACATATGGATCGGACGTGAATGGGGAATAAATGGAGGCCTCGGGTAAGTGGGGGGAATTTTCAGGGAGATTTTTCGGAGGTATATGGAAAGCAATAGGAGAGAGAGCGTATTCGAAAAAGAGACCCTTATACGCGTAGAACGAAGACGCATATGCGTGCGTGCTTGTGAGTAGGTGCGTGTCGGGTGAGCGTCGTTTTTGCGTGGCCAATTTTTTCCACCGAGCGACGGGGAGATGGCAAAAGGCCGCCAGCAGAATACGTAAAGGGATTTATCTTCCGAGAGGAAAGAAAGGTGCTAGGGAAAGGGGCGCGACCGGAGGGCAACAATGGGATGAGCTGAGAGGGCCTGAAAAGAGACCCAAGCTGACTGGAGAGACAAAATAAATCCTGAAATGGGATTGATGTCAAGGGTAGAAAAGGAGTGATTGAGGTGGGAAGGGAAAATACATAAGCAAAGCGGGTGAAGTATGGGGCTTGCGGAAGCGGAGGAAATTCACGGTGTTACAAAACTCGAGCAATGTCGCAAATCTTCGTACCCACGGTCTTGCTTCCATTTTGGCGAAGATGGAAGTCGGAACATATAAAAAGAAACCGTGGAAAAGGGACGCGTCATATCTTTGCAGCTAACGTCGTGCAGGTGCAGCCAAAGGGACGGATTCTCCACGCTTTCCATCAGGGGCGTGACTGATTTTGATAGAAAAGAGACACTGATTCCCCGTGCGCCAAACGATTCGGTCGTCTCTGGTCCGTAAGATTGAGTTGGACTGAGCAATGACGTCGTTTGCGCTTTTTTATCTTCGGACGTTTCCGTACGGCTTTATTACGCTACTTGTCCGTCCCCAAGGACGCGCTTTCATGATCTCATGTTATTAACACGAGTGATGTCATTTAGCTACACCGGCGAAAATGAAAACATACGTGACGAATGAATTTTACTTCTGAAACGTTCGCTGGCGATTCCTTTCACTTTCGTTTTTTTGTCAAGGTGGGCTGGCAGTTATGTCATCGCGCTATCTTAAAATATTCATTGTTCATGTGTGGTAGGACTTTCACGGCATCTTATAAATTTTTCAGTCTCCACCGCACTCAGTGAAAGAAAACACAATGTCACCATGCAAGTTAACGGATAGATTTGCTGCTTTTGTTGACCCGTACGCTGTCTATTATAAAATCAATTCATACCTAGAGTAGACAATGGATGTTTAAATAGGAAAACTTTCCTTTCTTTACTGGCAAGGAAAAAGTAGAGAGGTAAAGCAAAAGGTAGATTATATAGGATAACGCAAGGAAAGGGGTTAATTGTAAGTGGTATATGTATAAATGAGTTACTCAGCTATAAATTCGGTAAAAGAAATGCACGGAATTTTATAGCGCATTGAATTGCTGAAATCTAGAAGCTCTTAGGGTGAGTAATTATTAGTATTTCTCTTCTTTAATGTAACCATGGACATAAAAGGATGAAATGAGGATACTCGTAGTGATATAAAAATCATATGAATGCTAGCTGGCATAGCGCCTCTCAGTGACACTAAGCGACATCAGTAAGATTAGTTCCGCTACCGAAAACGAACTCGTATTACAGTAAAAACGAATGAGCCATCCTTGCATAACATTAACTGTCTCTTTCATTTCCCTTTGTTTATCTAACGACTCCCATCCTGAGAGAGACACATATATCATCATTAAAAAGATGCAGAACGACAAATTTATTAATCTATTAGCATCATAAAGTCGGCGGAATTCCGACGCTAACCATTTCATTTCTTTCCCCTCCAGTTTTTAAAACGCCATTACGACCTCGGAACGTGAATTGGCAATAAGGACATCAATTATTTCACTCGTCAACGACAATGGACTCTGTGGAAAGATGCGCAAAAGATCATAAGGCAACGCTCGCGAAAAAATTTGCATAACTCCACCGCAACATCGAATCAATCCAACCCATCGGAAATTTAATCCTTTCCTCCTAGTGGTAACCTCAGGAGAAGCGGAGCTATCTCCCTCCACTGCGTAGGGTGGTAAGTACTTCATCTTCGGAGGGAAATGTATTTTTTTTTCCTCCTTCGGCTCCATTAAGACCCAGGCTCTTTTAATATATCCGAGCCGCCGGTGTAGTGTCGTGGGTGGGCCGGTGACCTCCTCAAACCATCGTCCCCACAGCACTTTCCCATTCCGAACACCCTCTCTTTCTTACACTATGACATCAACTGGAGAGGGGGGAAGCGTTGTCGCGCGTGAAAAGTTCTTTTCCTCTTCCTCAGCCCAACCACCTCGTGCCGGGGAGTAAAAGACGCCGCGGGTCGACTAACAAATGACCGGCGACTTGAAGACTGTCGCGTTGGCGAGGTAAAGGTGTGAGATAGGAGGAAAACGGGATATGGGATGGAAACAGCTCCCAAGAGCACAAAAGATTCCCGAGGGAATGGTTCTTCTCCGTTCCTCTTCGCGTTCCTTTCAAGCGAGCATCAGTTTTGAACCGCATATTTTGCCATCCCAGCAATATAAAGGCCGAATAGATTACCAATGAAGAACTTCAATGAAAAGGGGCAACTCTGTAGAAATCTATGACAAATAAATAAAGCACAAATCAAATTTTGATAAAGGAGACCAAGCCCTTGAATATCCTAGATTACGATTTTGCGCGGAAATTAGCAGCGAAGTATTTTGTTGTCGGCTCTTGCTGAGTCATTTGATTCAAAAGTATAATTTCTTCCCTGAATATTTGATTGAATATTTACTAATTTTAATGCGAAAAATATTTCAGAAAGAAATTCGATTCGACTTCATATAGAAGCGGCAGGACAGAGTATTTTAATATGCCTCATCAAGTCAAAAACAAGCGTGTCTGGATATTTTACATTAAATTACATATTTTGTAACAACAAGTCCTTGGAAGTATTTTGTGAGAGATAGATTGTTTAGTCTACTAGTGAAATTAACTAGTAATCTCTGAGCTCTTTTTGTGTTTTGTCAGAATTAGTAAATTGAAGGATGGTGGGGATGAAATAATGGTTGAATTTAAATTGATTTGTACTGATGAATAATAATTATTTACATGCCACAGAGAGCATTTTCTCTTCGACAATATTGTGGTAATCATCGAAGTACTCATACTGGTCTAACCCACTAAAAATAGAATCATTATTTTTGAACTTCTATCGCATTAAATTTGTTAAAATTTTAGATGTAAGGAAATCGATGAAAATCATCCGTTTATAATTTTTATTGTTTCAATTATATAACAATTTTTACCAAATTTCAGATGAATTGAACGACGAAATTTTTTATCGTCAAACTGCTCCAATGGTAATAATGATAATAAACTAGTGGTAATAAACTGTTAAAAACTACAACTTGTCTATCTTTCATGCGATAGCTTTCCCCCAAGTTATGCCTTCTAGTACTGATTTCATGGCGATAATTATGATCGAAAGGATGTTTCATAAAAAAATGTACATTTATGGAAAATAATAAAACCTCAGGTAGTAATCTCACATATTCCTTCGTGAGGAGCAAGAACCGCTGAAGACTTAAAGAGTAGGTTGGTACTCGACGCTGGAGAAGAGCGGAAACAGACGAGAGTGACGATAGAGAATATGGGTTTTATAAATAAGAACGTGAAAAAAGTAAGATAAGAATAAATAAAAGAGAAATATGATCATCGTATATAATAATGTTATTATTCATAACAAACCGGCTCACTTCCAGTTTTTCATTTGAGAAAACAACGAATCTTAAAATCAACATAAAGGGAAACGCCTAGTCAAACCCAAACAGAAAATTAGTACAAATATGCGTGTGGGTAAAAAGAAAGTTATGATTACGAGCGAGTGAAAAGAAATGAAATATTTTGACTCACGGAAGGGGTAGAAAAAGGGTGAAAGGAGAAATTGAAGTGGACCAAAGTATTAGGGAAAACGTTTATAGGGAAAAATAAATGAGCAGACCAGGGAGCCGGAACGAAAATTCTGTCAAAGTAAGGAATGAGTGATCGTTAAGTGGTTGGAAGGGCGAAAGGGAAGGAAGGAGAAGAAAACCGAAAACAAATTTCAATTTTAAATGAGAATGCAGTTGTAAATGTCTATTCCGGCTGGAAAGAGTGATCGCGGGATGCAAATGACCGAATAAAATATCCAAGTTTAAAACGAAATGCCAACGCACCTGACGTCGTGGTTTAAATTCACTGAGAACAGTTTCAAGGATGTAAATGCAACACTGTTTTCGGTCTGAACTGAAATATATCTGTGGAGAGATAAATTTTCATTTAAAAATATACTTCGCGTCCCATGAGACATTTATGCATTGTCTAACTGCTGAAGTGGTTTATTTCTGAAACGGGTTAGCAGCTAGAAGGAGCGAGTTGAGTTTGCGATGAAAGTTCGCCCTCAAAGCTTAACGTAGTATCTCTTTATGGCTTTTGATAGATATTTTCAGCAGTTTGGTAAAGAGTCAGGTCTTAACTGTAAGCAATATTCTAATTATCGGTCACAAAATATAAGTGTAAATTTGACAGTTGCTAAATATAGAATAGTTTTTAAGAGAATAAAATTATTTCAAGATTCTGCGAGATTATCGATCTTAAGTATGAAACAAATAAGTATATTACTTTTCTTCTACTTATTGTTAGAAGAGTAATATTTATTTTCATCTCGTGATGTTGTAGTTCTACACTATAAAGGCCTTATCGGTAAAATTTATTCCGATGAAAGATTTACTATCCTCGTTGCAACTGAGTTTGTCACTGATGGCAGAGATAAGGATGATATCTGCTGAGTAACATTTAATACAGAACTTACAGGAGTATGTTTTCTTCTGTTATCACAATGCTACTTATCCCGATCCTTTGGAGATATTCCTGTTCACTCAATTTCATTCGTTCTTTATAACATCCATTCGTTTTCCATTTAATTTTCATTCCCGACCACACATTATAATATTTGATTTCTATCTTTCGCGGATTCGCTCATCCTCTCCAGAAAAATATTCTCATTTGTAAAATATTCATTTTTTTACTTACAAACTCACCTTTAATATGTCTGGTTAACGAAATAAACCTCGTAGTATTTTGCGATCTTACACTAATATAAGAAGATTTTCATAAATTCGTAATAATCTTCTCAGTTTTCATCTTTCGACTGATGCAACGAGCCACTATTCCTCATATGCTTTTAGAAAACGGTTAACCCATATATTCTCTGTTTAAGTCGTTTTTCTTCACTAAGAAAAATTCGAGCGGTTAAGATTTTCCCTAATACTTCTCAAACCTACTTACATTCCGAAAATGTATCTCCATTACTTTCAGACTCGTGCTCAAAGAGCTACTTTCGCCTTCGCCTACATTTCGCCTGCATCATTCTTTTATAACCACATCTTTCCTCTGATGGCCTTCATGTTAGATATTTTATTTTAATCTTTTGGTTCCTTCATTTGCCTTTTCCATCTATTTTAGGATTACTAGTTTGACTTAAAATAGCCCTCAACCCGCTTTGTTGGTCTCCTGACACTCCCAATATCCCACGAATTTTATTTCGCATTCTCACAGTTTAGTACCTCATCCTTACTGTGCTGTTCTACAGCATCCATGATGACCGGAATTTCTGTTTTCGTGAGATCTCCAGAACATAGAGAATTTTCAATTTAGCGTATTATCAGTGTTTTCTTCATACAAATGTTTTCTAAATCATTTTCCGCACGTTTCTACTGCTTAAAATGAAAGTGAATATTGTTGAGCAATTCTATTGCGATTTTTTCCATTCGAATAAGTAAAATCTTATACTTGTAATTTACTTTCTTTGTTTATGAGCTAGAGCGTAATTTATGCTCTTATAAATAATTTCATTCCACCAAAGTATGAAAACGATAAGAGAAAATTGGGGGACTCCTTCGCATATCTAATTACGAACTTTTTTTATAGTATTACGTAAGATGTGGGAGCTGCGTAAGCTTGAGTAAACTTTCTCTTAATTGCATAAATCTGACTACTGATACTTCAGATAATATAATCTGAATATTAAACGTATAATTATTATACATCAATAATTTATTCCATAATATGATAACATTTTGTATTAAATGATACATTTTACGAATAGAAATACTCCAATATCAAGTTGAAAATCCTCCCATGAAGCAGTCCACTGTAGCCTTGAAGTAATAAAATTCTGCTCCGCTACTCGTTGACGTATAAACGGTAAACTTGTACGTCGTTAAAAAAATATCCTCTTAAAATCACCGCATAAATTGGAATCCAGACTCTGGATTTGATCCCATACATACAGATTTAAAAACGTAAAAAATGTAAAACGAAGAGTCGGAATAATCCGAGCGTCATTTTCTTTCCGGTTAGTCTTTATATACAGCCAAAGCAATCATCCTAAATAAAATCCCTTGACAAAAAATCCTCGCTCACCTGCTTCTCTTAAGTATGCGCTAAGGCCACCCGCTTTATATTCAGCCCAATACCAATGAATCTAAATTTTACGGTGAACCTAATGAAGATTAGATTCCGACTCGGACCACTTGGTAGTCACCTGGCCTCTAAGTCCAATAAAAATGGTGGAATGATCCCCAGACCATCCTCAGCTGCGGTCAAACGTCGGTGGAAGCCAAGGAAAAGGATTTTCAAATAAAATACATTCCGATAAAACTGGACCAATGGGATAACTTCTGCCACGGAATCCACTTTCCCGCGATCCATCGGAAACTTAATGGAGGGATGGAGCTGGAAGGAATCCTCGTTTCTTTCCACCAATAACGAGGCAGCGCTTGAAATTAACATCACGGTGCCCAATCGTAAAGAGCTGAAAGAGGAACCACGCCTCAAGTAAAGTAAAACAACTGCCGGATGCATAGCCTCTCCTCAGTGAGTAGGAATTGAAGGGACAGCTGCGCGGGAACGAATACTCTCAAGGGGAATCGTTATATCAGACATCTAATTGCCCGAACCGAATGATAATTAGCGTAGCGTAGGGATAAATGGATGGAAAGAGCTCTGAAGAAGATGCCGAATAAATTACGACCGGGGTATAAAATGGAAGAAAGATGGAGGCGATCAAAGGGGACTTTTCAGTAAAAATCCGAGAGCAGCTAGAGATAAGAACGAAGTGGAATCTTAGGTAATGCGGGAGAATGCATTATTCATAGAACATATAAGCAGGTATCGTCGAAATGGAACAAGGGCCTAAGAGGATAAAGGTAAGCCAAAACATCCATTAAAAATCCCGAGCTATAACATTCAGATGGAAAGAGCGAGTTATGTATGAATAGATTACGAAATCTTCGAATAGAATTTGAATTATACGAAATCCTAACAACATCAAAACAGCGTCAAACTACCATTGGAGTCATTCTGCGCACAATTTTGCTGTAAAATGCCATGACGACTGTATCAGACCAAGTCAACAAAATTAAGTGATTGTCGAGTAACATATAGTTATTAAGGTACGCGTAATTTTATACGACGAAAACTCATAAAGTTACGAGGCGATATCAGTTATCCAATCAATGCTCCGGATGATCTTCTTCAGAGAATGATTTAACCAGCTTTACCATTAGAATTTCTGTAGTAAAATGTTTAGAAAGAAAAGAAACTTTTTTCAATCAAAGCTAAAGTAATTTAAGATTCTCCTTTTTGAAAGAAGCCTCTCAAAAGCACGGCGTACGCATAACACGTATTACACATTGCAAATTTGTACAAAATATTAAAATATGCTTTGGTGAAAGAAGCCACTCATTTTAGAAGTAAGGAGGGATTGAGGCATGCAAAGTGAGAGAAGTTTTATTATCAGAGTTTATAGCAGATTTACTTGAAGGGACGTGAATTTAGAAGTTAATGGCATCATTGCATAGAAGACTGAATAGGAGCGAAAATGTATTTGTAATTGGAAATTTTACTTCGAAATTTATAAGCATTTCCTTAGGTAAGAAATTCACGCTCATCCAGAGAAATTTTTGAGTATATTTTTGAGTATATTTTGAATAAGTAGCTGTCGGTGGAGAACCAGCAGTAAAATGAAGGTGGAAGATTTTATGATACAATAATTGTTAAAATTGTTCACAAAGTTATTAATATGCCATTATTCGCCGTTCAAAACAACTACTAATGGCATTAATACTGATCTTGCAATTGAAATTATTTCTATTAAACTAAAATTTTAAAATGTATCGACATTCATTCTTAAATTTAACCATCTTTATTTTAATAAAGGAAAAGAGCGACGTTGCCTTTTCAATACTGATTTTATAAATAGCTTAACTTTTATCGAAACCTTCCATTTTATAGTCATTTTCTACGTGTATTAGAAGAAAAAGCGAGGATTTACGTTGGGATTCTTTCGTTTTAAGCGCAAGTTCCAAGTCTAAGTTCCATTAGCACTCATTCAAGACGAAGGAAAAAAAAACAGTAGAAAATTATCGGCTGCCTGAAAAATTCCGCGAGTGAAAGAGCGCGCGATTGGATTCACTGGATCCTTACACCTGTAACTACCTTTTAATTACTAATCTGTACCTGGAACTCTCTTAAGGCCTCACGCACGCACTCACCCAGCAATCTGCGTCGAATAATAGAGATCGCCCGGGGGTAAGTAGCGGACACAAAAGAGCGATTCCTTTTTAATTTCGACTCCCATTCCGGGGCGAATACCTCCCTCTGTACCTCAAAAGCCTATGACCACCGAGTTCGCTCAGAGCTAAAAAGACGGACGCTGATGAGAAAGGCGCGAGGTAGCTAAAGGAAGAAAGGCAAGAGGTAAAAAAGAACGGAATGAGCTGTGGAAGAAGGACCGTAAGAGCGTGTGGGCTGTTAAAGAAGTTCAAAGGCAAGCGATAGCGACCGAGAGATAAGGATCCTTTTGTTTTCTTTTTTCTCCAAACCATCCTCGTGCTTTTCCCCATCCCTCGGCCTCTTTTACCTTTCCCACCCTTGTAAAGCCATTCCTATAAATCCGTCACCTCTTTACCTGAAAAAAAGTACACCCGTCTCGCTTCCTTTATAACCCATTCGTTGGATTCCCGTGCGTGCGTGTTTATGAAACCGTAGAAGCAGAAGTGGAGAGAAGGGGCGGAGTGAAATAAACGATCGTAAATCCAGCGTTTTCACCCACCTTTCTCTCTATTTCCGCTCGTCACGACGCGGTCCTGGATTAGCCACCAATGAGATGAGTCGAGGGAGTGGCGCGTAAGAGGAGGATATAAAGACAATGGGAGTGTGACTGAAGTCTTTATTGCTGAAGGGGCTGGTGAGGGAGGGGATTATGATGACTTTTTAAAGGCGTTAAATGCGTGTCGGTGGAGAGTGGGAACTATAGTTACGCGCGAAGTGGTGAGAGGAAGAGAAAATCCCTGCGATGATGCCAATAAGAAAGGTATTCGGCTCCGGCGTGAGAAACTTTTCGCCCACAGGATCGATGAACTTTGACGAAACGATGATCACGAGCGTTTCCAGTTTCTTCGGACGAAATTTATAGACGAAGTTGCGACTTAATTCCCCTCCCAAGAAATATTCCTCATATGCCCATTTGTCTTCCGCTGGATGAAATCAATACGCGAAGAAATTATTTTACGCATATAAAATATCCTTGAATTGAGTAGGTAATAACCGTTTTACCCGATGAGAGTACATCTAGCAGAGGATATGAATACGTTTTAAGAAAATCTACAACGCGATGTTTACTTAATTATTAAACTTAATGTTATTATAGGCAAATTTATATTTAATTAGACGACCTACGATATGCAACAACCTGCTAAGATTTTAAGACAGTTGAATGAAAATAATTACTAATTAGATGAAATGTAAATTATATTAATGATGTATCCAGTTACTTTACTTAACTATGACATTATCTTAGAATTCAATAACTCATATTAACCTCGTAATAATCATTACCCGAGCAACTTTCCAGCGCTCTTCGACACTCTAATACCGAACGCTGAAAAGGATAATTGTATTTTCAATGCACTCATACATTCATAATTAAAGCCTTTCCCTCGTGGCAAACCCCTCTAAAAATGTATTTATCTGCTGGCTCACGCACAAAATAAATATCACCCCAATTACCAGAATAACGTGATGGCCATTTCTAATCTTCGTTTGTTTCACGTTATTTGAAGTACACATTCCTAACAAATTACAGCACATTAAAAAACACATAAAACCCATTTTACGACTATAGCAATTTAATTAAGCTAGAAGTCCTTATTTTCTTAATGAAAAAAGTGTTTCGTAACGTGAAATTGCAAGACTCAAATGCTTAGAATGCGCGTTAATAAATTTAATTATTTGGATTTCTGTCAGGAAAACATACAAGGACCATTTTATAAGTTTTAAAAAATGTTTACGAATTAAGTTGAATTCTTTTTTTAAATAGTGTACCTCATTATACCGGTATAGCAAATGTGTGTCGTAGCTCAAATTTGCGGAGGCAGATCAAACGTTATGAGAGACGAGAGGATACCATAAAGCAATACGCAGGACAAAAAAAATCAGAAAAGGAAATGATATATCTTAAATAGCAAATAATGAATAAGTAATAATTTATATCGAAACGGATCATTCGATCTAAGAAAACAGAATCTCCTAAACGTAATACACGTTGAAAACGGTTAAGTGTGATCTAGCGCAAGATCTTGTGCTAGATCACCCTTACCCGTCCTCTATGTTTATTAACCTGAAGGAGGTTTCCTTTCCAACACTTTGTGTGGCCGGTGCTCCTATGAAGCCATGACAGCGAACGATGCCACCATGTGGATGAACTCACAACGTCCTTTGGCCAGAAAGTCTCCCGAATGGCTTGAAAAAATGTTCTGAAAAATTGGGAGAGCCGGGTTCAATTTCCAGTCCCGTCAGATTTTTTTCAAGTCCATTTTTCATCCTTGGGGTTAATAGACGTTTAAATAGCGTGCATTTACATGGCGAGGAATTTCAGTCTTTTACATGAAACGTACTAAAATCATCTGAGACTGCTACCGAGATTTGGTTGAATCGATCTTCATATTGCCTAAGTTTAGTCTCGAGGTGTATGTAATGATGGTCACTATTAACATATCCGTGATGAAAAATGTGCATCGGTTTTTAAAATCATCTACGGAATGTATCCTTCAATATAGATAATTCATTCTTAAGAGGGTAAAACAGAGTTAAGACATTAAATCCTAATTCTTTTTGTTCAGAAACAACGGCGAGGGAAAAGTGAAAAGGAGCATGCAATGTCTACATGTACAGCTGAGTATAGTATTTTTTCACCTTGGGTAACTAAGATTCTCACACATTATAATGAATGAAATATTCTACATTAGATTTTTTCAATTTTTTATATAATAAATTATTCCTTTAATTCCGTTAGCATACATTTAGAATAATTTTCATACCCTGAAGATATTTTAATTTGAGGATCACTTGTGATAAAATATTCTCATATATGTAACCC
>KZ308574.1:302861-331486 GCA_000376725.2 Ladona fulva | reverse complement strand
TATATATATACAAGCTGTAATTAATTTTTTTCGTTATTTCTGCTTACTCGAGGCTTTTGAAAGAACTTTATAAGAAGTCTCAAATTAAAGGGAATTCGACGAAAATTCATCCTGGACTAACGCCATATTTTAATGAATGATCTGATGGACAATTAAACCGAAGCAATGAGTCCGACGTTGAAACAAAGGATCATATAAGTTATCTTTCTCAAGCTTTCTCTTAGAAGAAGGCGATAATTTTTGGGGTAAGGACTATCTGTGATTCTACAGCCGTGAGAGTAGGAGATTTCAACGCCTGATTTGAAAGTCGAGGAAGTTAACTAAGGAACGAAACGACCATAATGTTAAGAAAACCGCGATGAGTGGAAATTATTAGTGCGAGCGTGAGAGTCTGTTTCGAAGGAAACTATAGCAAATGACGATGGCATTAATTTCAGGTGGGTTTACTCGAAAAAAAATATCAAAATCCTCTCGGTTATGCCTGAGATCAAGAGCTGAGTGATTGTGACCATGAGGTTTATAAGCTGATACCATTTAAACTGAAACATAAACAATTATCACTTTAAAACCTAAACAACATTAACTTTGTATTTATAAATAATATGCAATACCTGGAAGCGGCAAAGAATATATTTTAATAAATGGTAGTTACATTCAAAGATTGAATTCTCCTGAGAAGAATAAATAATTTCGTTAAGGAAATACCTAGAGAAGAAAATTTTACAGCTATCTCCGAAATAAGCAAAGCATTAGAATAAAAACTGTCATCATTATGAAAGACATTATTGGTTGCCCAAAAAAACTAAATGTCAACGCATTTTCGATTTTCTGAACTCATTATATTCGAACTGAAAATATATCGACAAAAGATATGCATTTTAAACGGATTGTAGTGCTCATGTAGCAACATTAAGTTATTATTGTTCAATTATACAGCAATACATTGAATAATCGATAAATGTAATTTTTATAAACTGCGACTGAATTTACATGAAATTTAGTTCAAAGTGATTTCATAAAAGTTATTAACTCTTCGCCAAAGAAGCCAGCCAGAAGAATTTATAAGGGGGACAATATTATTAAATGCAGCGTCATGCCGATTTCGGGGAGGCAACCTCCTTAGGTGCATCTACAAGGGGAGACCCGCATTGAGATTAAAGAAATTTCTCACTGTCGGTCTTTTCATTTTGCATTAAATATGAATTCCAAAGAGAAATTTCTCACTGTATTTTATGCCTTTTAGAGAAAGCTGATAAAAATTCAAATAAAATTCACCGAATAGGAATAGGTTGAACATAGAAGGCTCCGTATCAAAACAAATCTCCTGATCCATCCCTAATAACAAGGATTCAATTACCACCTTAATGGGAAGATATTAGTTTAAATCTCTGTAACTCTAATTTTATACAACATTGTCTGCACCACCACCTTCCATTTTCAGTGAGAAATTTTGCCACAAAGCTAATAAATCACACAAGATTATCCGTAACATGACCATACATTCTCGAATCCGTTACGCGTAAACTTTTTATTTGCGTAGACCTAGCGTTCGTTTCAAATTCCTTCCACATCCTCAAATAAAACGATATGATTTATTTTTGCTCCTGGATGTTTTTGCATTCTTTGCTCCTCAATGTCCCATTACCATTCACGTCCATCCTCGCGAAGAAAGGCCAAGCAGCAAGAGCTGACTCGTGAACTAGAAGAGAACCAAAGAAGAGTACCAAGGGGGTCGAAAACCCACCCACTTCCCAGGTGCAAGGATCGACTGGATGAACCCGACCCCTTATAGTTAACAAACCACCCGCGACGGAAAAGTTAGCAGCCAAGAAAGGGAAGCATGTGTACGAAGAAAAGTCATCCGCAAGGACGATGTGAGTTATCGCAGGAAGAGCGAGATAAGAGGATGCGGTAGTCGTCGACAAAAGACGCTGGTGTGAAAAACTACAAATAAAATAAAAACTACCCGGGGGCGACAATACGCAAAAGGTTCAGGAAACGGCAAACCCGGTAAGGAACTCAGGGGATACATGATGCATTCACCAAAGGCCTAACCAGGGCGAACTCCACGCAACAATGGCCCCAAATACAAGAGGAAGAGCAGCGGCTCGTGGGGACAGGAGGGTGGAGATGAATACCAAAAAAGGGACTCCTTTCGCCTTTTAGGGATTTCTGGTCCAGAGTTTTGCGGAGTTGGGGGAGGAAGATGGAGGGCACAGGGGGGCAGATGTTCGAATCCCCTCTTCCCGAGATCACATGCCTGAAAAGAAGACACGCCCCCTCTCTTCAAGGAAGCAGAACAGTATCAGGAAGTCTTGATGGTGATGTCCACCGCAGCCTTCAACCGTTGTTTATCTGCTAAAGCGGTGGGCTGTGGTTTAGCGTTCCGCGGCGTAACACGATAATTTCACCCCACGGAATAAGTTATCCTCCCTTTCCCTATCCTTTCCCGTTCCTCTCCTTCACCCTCTGCACACGCGCTATACATCCCCGTGGACCGGTTTCAATGCGGTCAAGCACTCAATTTGGATGGAAGCGATAGGTAACATCTGTTCCTTCAATCGAGAGATTTTTTGGAGAGGTATCTCTTCCTCAGCTTTCACGCTATATATATATTCCCTTCGTTTCAAACACTCCACACGCGAAATTGAGAAATTAAAAGAGTGCCTAAGGGTAGAGTTCCATTTTTCTTCTTTTATTTGTGAATAGGGTGAAGAGATTTTTCACCAAAATGCTCCTAATGGACGTAAGGGAATGCCTACTTTTATATCATAATATCAATAGAAGCAAATAAAATACGCAAGGACAAATTTGATTCATAATTTGGGATGGATATACATAACGGACGGATATGTGCAGTGTTAAAACTATAAAATCACCACGAAATCACCACAAATATCATAGCGCCAGATCTTGGCACTTGCATGAATTCTTTTCACATTGTATACGTTAAAAATATATGGAAAAAGTCGAATTTCTTATGTATAATTAACATTCTATTAATCTTTGTCGGCCCCATTCCATGTTTATCAATGACTTCACAGAATATTATTTTTCAGTACTTCTTAATATTTTACGTATTAGCAAAGGATAAAGAAACCAATGGCGCTATATATTAAAAACTACTGAATTATTTCCCAAAATATAAGAGGAAAATTTCAGTAATATTCATTCACTATTATCGCCCTCTGTACAGATGCAGAAAGTACGCTCTTCATAGACAGATGGGGATGATTTATTTCAAATTTAAGCATTCTCTCTTAACCACTCTCTATACTCTCTCTGCGTATAAAATGCTGGAAATATTACGTCAATTCACTTTTTAAAAAATAAACTAAATAGTGGTTCACACAGATAATCTACTGAAAACGGAAATTATAGTGTTGTATTTGGAAAGTATTTTTATATGAATAGCATGAAACAAAAAATGAATTTGAAAAATTGTCTGTTTCACGCCATTCATTTAAAAATACTTTCCAAATACAACACTGTAATTTCCGTTTTCTGTAGGTAATGTGTGTAAATCACTATTTCATTGGAATGTTATGTGAATAGAGTAATTGGTGACGAATTTACATATATATATAATATGTGACAGTCAACACTCAATACCCAATAAAATATTCACAGGCATAAGGAAATAAATGAGCAGTGCTTGAAGATGGAGGAACATTTTTAAGAAGAAAGATCGATTTAGCTTCTCCAGTGTCTAGCTTGGCTAGAGCTCTTATTACACCACCACAAAAATAATTTATTGCTCAAATTTTTCTCTGGCCACTGATATGGAGATTATTTATGATAATCACATTATATAGTAAAAATATTATTACTGATAATCAACGTAAAAACGTCATTGAAAGAGTTAGATCCTTCTCATTGTGTAGAATATTATTTCGCAAGATGTGGCTGGTTGAGAAAAAAATATATAATTCCTTATATGGTAAATATGAACACAGTAACTAGATGTGCATCCCTTTTGAATAAAGCTATCCCATTCAAACTCTTAAGTTGGAGATGACATTTGAAAAATTACCTTGTCTGCATATTGCCTTCAGAACGAGTGAAATTCAAAAGATATTTAGACATTTAAATTCAAAAGATATTTAGCATTTAGCATTAGATTCTTGCTTAATGATATTTAGCATTTTCGAAAGTGATGTTAAGAAATTTTCTTGATCTTTCATATAAATTCTTCACACTTCTACTTTCCAGGGCTTTTCCTGGTTCATTCACACATTCTACAATTGTTTTTTTCTATCTCCATAGGTATGTCACTTCAGAACATATATTTCTTCATACATCCATTCTTTCTTTAATATTTTTATTTTATATTTATTTTTTTCTTCGTTCTCCTTTGTTCAGCGATTCATTCACTTAATACGACCAAATTTTCTTCGGACTTCATGTAAGTTTGGAGCCACTCACATTCTAACATCGTTTCATTCACATCAAGCTTTCCTCGCTTCAAAACCACTAACACAGAGGCTCTCAGATATCCAAGTGGGCAGTGCTTTTGACTTTGGTGAAAACGGTCCCGGGTTCGATTCCCCGTGGGTCCTATATGTGTGAAATGACCTCAGCTGTCGAAGCACTTTTAAAACTATTACTACTACTAAATTCCTAACTGCATTTAATGCAGTTGAATAACATAATCACAGACTTAACGTCGTTATTATACACTACTCTGGAAAAATTCTGAGCAATTAATAGTTATTCACATAGGCTTAACTTCTTTTTAAGTGTAGTTATACATATATATAACAAAATCAACTGACGGCTAATTCAGTTTGGTTTCCTAAGAGTCTATTTCTATGTGGAAGGAAATGAATGGAAGACAAGATTATGACATAAACCTCAATCTTCAGAAAATCAAGTAGAAGAAAAATTTTGAACGTTGTTTGCGAATTCCCATTCAACAAATGACATCGGAAACACTCAAAGCAAGAATTTTGCATCCAATTTCCTTTCTCTTGACTGATGCCCATAACGAATCTTAGGAAACTGAGCGGAACGTTTTGGTCAGATCAGTTAAAGAATCTGCTTCACTTCCTCCTCCCCTCACTTCTCCTAGGCGTCATAAACCAGACTACTGACGTCCAAACCCTCAAAATATTTTCCCACAAAATTTTCCAAACCTCTACAAAACCCATGCAAAACCATTTACTTCCCACCACCATTATCTCACTCCCCTAACAACCTCTCCGTTTTCCAGCCTCACCTCGCTCGGTCACAACAGGCGACGAGGTAGAAAGGCAAAAAGTCAGTAAGGCACCGAAGTCGGCGTTTCTGAAGACTTGAAAATGAAAGGACATTCAAAAATTGACCGTACGTTTAGAATAGAGGGAGAGAGGAAAAAAAAATGGTTCCAAATGAGAAAATCCTATTTACCGCAAAAAGGAATACCCCTTAAAGTTGAATGTGCATTTAGCGTGCGGGAAGAAGAGGGGATGACTTGTGTTGTTGTGACAAGAAGCGTCAGTGCGTGAGGGAGTGCCTTCCACTCCGGTACACCCACCCACGCCGAGATACCTGGCGGCCGACGTTCTTCAGAAGTGGCCGACGGTCAGTGAATTTAAAAAAAGAAAAGTGGGTATGTGTTTTGGTGAGATAGGTGGAAAAATTAAAGGGGAGGAAAAGCTCTTTCGTTCCGTAAAAGGCAAGTACTCGTTTTTCATCCTTTCAGAGACTTCCGCAGTCGTCGTAAACGTTTGGATATTTGGTTTGTTTCGGTTGTATGTGCCTTGAGGTCCCCTCGACATGCGCATTTCTCTGGTCAAGTTCAGTTTCTGCGAGATTCCATTATTCACCGAAAATGTTGGCATGCTCACCGAAATGGTTGGTCGGCTCGCAAAATTACTGGAATGTTTAAAAACGCGTCGAAATTTGGTTTTAAGCGGGTTTCTGCGGGTTTTTGAAAAATTTTACATCGAGAAGGAGTTACATGATTCCAGCGGTCAGCTAATTTGCATTCGTAAGAGTTGTAAGGATAAGATTTAAAAAATTAAAACCTTATAGAGATAATTCCACTCGCAAATGTTTCACGGAGTATTGTCTAATACTTAGAATACATTTAATCGGCTATTCTTAGCAATTTATCAAAAATATGACAACAATTAGATTAATTTAAATTAAAGAAAATGTTCAATAAAACCTGAAAAAAAAACTTGAAGAACTAGTCTCGATAACCCCCATGAACAATCTTAAATTCCAAGTAAATTGGAGAGAAATTCCCCCAAAGCCTATAATTACTGGATCTGAATACATATATCTAGGATTTAAAATTGTGTGAAAATATCCGAACACTTCGTAGGTTGAAATTGCTGTTTCCTCTATGGATTGGGTAGTTGAATCCATTTGAGTGTAAAAAAATAAGAGAATTAAATTAGTAAAAATTAAGTTATAAAAAGCTGTTTCCGGTTCAAAAATTGATCGGTTGTATTAGTTAAGAAAACGAAATATTTTACATCCAACCAGAAAACAAGATTTTCTGAATTAAAGTATACCATCTCCACCTAGCATGACACGTGTTATAATTTTTTTACGCTGAGAGTACGCCAATATCTTTGATGGCAATATTAAATAAGAAGGCGGAAATTCCTAAACAAATCTCCCAAGGAATGGAATGGTTCAAAAGAGAAATAAATTAGCGGACGGATATCGTAAAAGAGGTTAAAGATTAGATCGCTGGAGAATTTACGAAAAGAAGAAATTCTTCGGAGAGAAGAACATCTTTGGCTGTAATGTGGAGTGGAAGGAGTAAAAGGTGCACGAGGTCAAGAAGTAAAGAAACTGTGGGAAAACACCATGAGAATAGGATGGAATTATAAGTTTCCCCTACGTTTGGACGGGGAAGAGAAACATGAGAGAAGGAGATGGCAGCCAAATAGCGGCGGAGGATAGGAAAAAGTAAACTCAGCGAGTTGGAATAGGAGCAAAAAGTAAGAAAAAAAGATTTACGCCCTTTCCCCACCATCCCCATCTCCAACACCATCTTTCTCTCTCTCTCTCGTTTAACTTCGTAAAGGCGTAGTGTTGTGAGGCTGGTTGTCACGGGAGACGACAGACAAGGGCATTACCTGGAGCCCACCCACACTGACCGCCACCTTAGGCTCCCTTTTCCCCATTCGGAGGCCGCCTCTTTACCCACGAGATACGAGGAGGGAACAACACGAGAAGAATGCTCGATAAGGAATGGAAGAGGCCGAAGGAACAGAAGAAGTTAAACGGCCTAGGAGGTACCCCGGACATTTTTTGGTAACTTGGAAGGGGGTGTGATGGTGTGAGTGGGAGAAGACTAACCTTCGGTTATGAGAGCTATTAAAAGGGGAGAGAGAAAGAGAAAAACCAACTATCGTATTTTCTAAAGGTATAATTAACTTCTTCATCGCGAAAAATCTGTCGAAAGTTGACAATTTTTAAGGTAAAGAGAACATTAAATTGGGATGAAATTTCCCATTTTATAATTTCTGCTACGAGAAACTACTAATTACTGCTACGTACATCTAACACTAAAACGGCAGAAGATGGGTTTGATTCTTTTAGCACCGTAACAGTAAATCATCGGATAGTGAAAAATAATGAGAAATCATATATGAAAAAATATCTACGAACCTCCTCCAAAAATGTATATGATTTTGCAATAAAAAAGGAAAATAAAAACTAAAATTTTAATAAATGAAAAGCCTGCCATAATGTTTTCTCCTAGTATTTGGGATTTTATTTAGTTACATCCATGTAAAATATTTTTTTGATTTGCACGATAGATATTATCCTTTTCAGAAATTAATTTAACTTATTACGGCTTCACTCATTTAGTTCACCGCGAAGAAAACTTCCGTCGGAATTGCCAAAATATTAAACATTTTAGAAATTGTGATTTAAAACAAATTTTCAAAACATATGCCTCCCATATATGGAAATATATTTCACCGAGAAGCAAGGAAGATGTAGCACCGCTCTCATAATGTTTATTTATTAATCATCCATTGTATTCATTAATAAAATATTACGTTGATAACAAAATACTATATGGAGACAAAGCTTTATCCAAAATCTAATAAATAATTTATAGTACACCTTTACCCTCTTTTCAACTTTAATATCCCCTGAGACTAGCCGTTGTATTAGAGTCAGAGAATGTTAATCACTTTTTTACAGAAATTAGAACGAAGTAAAAATTGCACCTTTTTTCTGCCCTTAAGTAAATACTTTTTGATTTGTTCCGTCTAATTAATCCATGTAGCCTTTTACTTTTAACCCCCATATTTAAGTCAGCAAGTTAAATTCTTAAGGAGGATCCGCAGCTCCTTGGAGATATGCGATATTCTCATCAACATCTCGGGGAATTTAGAGTCGTTGGCTTCAACATCAGATAAACAAAAGGGAAAAGCTAGATGGAAATACTACGTTCTTTCCACTTTGATCCTCACGAGTCCGTTGACTTCACCTACTATGAATATCAAACGTAGTAGAATTTTCTCCGTCCGGTTTTGCGGAGGCGTACTTAAACTGATATTTTCCTTGTAACGTGACACCCGTGATCAATCGCCAACGCTATCTCTCGTCCAGGACGAAAATTAGCCTCCGAAAAATCATTTTCCATCCACTCGGAATAGCATTAGGCATTCTCGAAACCCGAAACATCCGGAAGTGCTTGGTACATTATGCAAATAAAATAATGAAGGATGAAATCAACGCGAAAGAAAAATTGACCACCCTCCATTCACTAAGTCCGACAACGGAACGCTCGTTTAATAAACCAGAATTACGACGTCCATCGATCATCGAGAGTCACTTTCCTACGATAATTAATCCTCTTTGACGAATTTCCCTCTAATCTACGGAATGTAAGAAGAGCTTTAATGGCCCCAATTTTTTATGGACGCCAACTATACGACCCTTTCTTTGAGGACTTATTACGGGTCGCAAATTACGTAAGTACTGCCCCTAAACAGGTTCTAAACATCACTCGGACAAAATGATATTCGAAAACTGCTTAAGCTTTGTTTATGTCCGTCTTCCATTGTGCCGTCGGTCACAGAGGGGAAAAATGTCGTAATCTGAGACGCATATCTATCGTAACGGATAGTCCCACATTAAGAACTATTACGCGGTGAAACGGCTGGACCTTGGAATAGCTACGGAATATAATTAAAGCTAAGTATGGGATTCCCTTTCTTTTCGGCGGCGATAAATAAGGCGAATTCGGGGATAAAACAAGGGGAACAAATTCTTCCTCTCTGGTAATGACATCATATTTTACATCCCTAGCCGCCATTACTCACGGCTCTTATCTCTCTTCCTTCTGTCTGCGAGACTTTATATATTTTGATCACATTCCTCTTTTCCACGTCCCTTGCGCCTCGAGGGCCTTTTTTGAGGAGCGTTTGTGTGTCCGTGTGTCACCCAAAACCCTTACGGCTTGACCCCCGCTGAGAAAATTGTCGTGACCTCCCATTTTTCTTCCCTTAGTTCCTCCCCCGCTCCTTCGACACGGGGGGAGAAAAGAGAAAATTTTTGGCTCGTAGGTACCGTCCTGTTCGCGACGACCGTAAAAGAATCGGCGAAAACTCTTTGAAGCGACGCACCTGCGGGAACGAGAATAATGTTCCGTGGCCACGGGTTGGCTCTTGCCACCTTAGAAAGCGGACACCTTTAGAAGAGCAACTGAAGAACCCTTGTGGCACCCCTAAGGAGATGCATGAAGCGTTTCTCCGACTGATTGGAAAATTTGTTTTCATCTTTAAGGTGTTTAACTGGTGTCCGCGATCTCCAGATTTTCGATTGTGAAATTGCATCCGCAGTTGCTGATGAAGAGCTACTACGTACAAAATTGTTATTTGTAGACTTAAATTGTGCTGATATACCTGAGAGGGCTTTAGAAATAAGAATTCCGGATCTGAAGGCATTTTTGAACCAAAAATTATTAAAAATTGATCTTGGAGCCCACCCACACTGACCGCCACCTTAGGCTCCCTTTTCCCCATTCGGAGGCCGCCTCTTTACCCACGAGATACGAGGAGGGAACAACACGAGAAGAATGCTCGATAAGGAATGGAAGAGGCCGAAGGAACAGAAGAAGTTAAACGGCCTAGGAGGTACCCCGGACATTTTTTGGTAACTTGGAAGGGGGTGTGATGGTGTGAGTGGGAGAAGACTAACCTTCGGTTATGAGAGCTATTAAAAGGGGAGAGAGAAAGAGAAAAACCAACTATCGTATTTTCTAAAGGTATAATTAACTTCTTCATCGCGAAAAATCTGTCGAAAGTTGACAATTTTTAAGGTAAAGAGAACATTAAAT
This sequence comes from Ladona fulva, assembly GCA_000376725.2. Taxonomy (NCBI): domain Eukaryota; kingdom Metazoa; phylum Arthropoda; class Insecta; order Odonata; family Libellulidae; genus Ladona; species Ladona fulva. Next base: position 321,186 of record KZ308574.1, on the reverse strand, counting down.
TGGGATGAAATTTCCCATTTTATAATTTCTGCTACGAGAAACTACTAATTACTGCTACGTACATCTAACACTAAAACGGCAGAAGATGGGTTTGATTCTTTTAGCACCGTAACAGTAAATCATCGGATAGTGAAAAATAATGAGAAATCATATATGAAAAAATATCTACGAACCTCCTCCAAAAATGTATATGATTTTGCAATAAAAAAAGGAAAATAAAAACTAAAATTTTAATAAATGAAAAGCCTGCCATAANCATTTTATTTTCAATTAAAAATATTCTGAACTCTGGAAGAAAACTGGTTCATAGATCAATGGTAAGGAAATAGATGGTTAAGATCTTAAATGTGTCTGGCCTGTGAAACTTCGAATACCCAATCCTTTCAAAGGATTAAAAAATACCAAATCCTCCAAAGTATTCTCACCTAATTTCTCGTTAAATAAGATTTCGTCGGGTAATATTTTCGCTAAGCACAAATAAGAATATTTTAATTTGATTATATTTAAATTAAAATACCGTTAGTTATAAAATAAACACATTAAATTTACATCGTTGAAATAGCTACTCTTCGGCAAACAATACAAAGCACCACGAATAATTCCTCAAATTCTTTCCTGAGCTTGATTTATATCATCGTGCATAAAGAGGTTTCGGAAATACGCAAAATTAGTTAGAATGAAGGTTAAGGTTTAATGGAAAAACATTTGGAATAAAAATTTACATGGCAAGGAACATTATAACAATAAATTCTCATTTAACGTGAGCATAAGACTTCCTCTCTCCCAAATATTTATAGTCAATATAGACTTTATATTCTCAACAGTAAAATGTTGAAAACGAAGCACGGTATTTTAGTTAAATATTTTCGTCCATTATACAACAGCAATTTAACTTCTCCACAGAAGTTCTTTACGACGGCCATTCCGTAGGTGAAAGGTCCTTATCTTGAAATTCTCGTGAAATATGTATTACGTAGTTTATTACATCTGCGAACCTAATGATGCGACAGATTAGCCTCATTACATACAGAGTTCGTGCTAAGGTTACGTAACCATTCAATAATTCAAATCAATTATTTAACGAAATTCCTATTCAGCGATTTTTATGAGCATGTTTGTGAAGTACGATGATAATATAGGAAATATTTTATGAGTATTTCCACCTGATAAAACCTTATTTTTAACAAAAATCTTTCTTTCCAATTAAATGTGACTAAATTTTAACGTTTCCACAAGATTATCTTTTTTTATTAACTTTACAAAAAGTAAAAAGCATAACCACCTTGAACAAAATTCACCCCTCCACGATCAAATATTTGATTTATATACTAGTACTAGTCACTATGCTATGTGATATCTCTCCTTTAGAAGACCTTAGAGGATCATCATGGTAATTATTGGCGAATATCTAAATCAAAAAAGCGAATTGGTGAAAAAGTCAAACTGAAAATACCTATTAGAATTTTACGGGAGAAAACGGAAATTTTAATCGTCCCTTTAAACCATAATATCCAAGTAAGATCAATGGGAAAACTATTCAGTATCTTTACTCCTGATTTTATCCATATTGTGGACTCGATAATGAAAGCTCATGATGATACTCCTCTTAAGTTATGAAATATCCCCTGCTTTGACTACGAGTGTTTTTAAAATTTGAATGTTACATCGAATCATATTGATATCATCTAATCCAGTGATTCCCAAAGTGGGCGATACCGCCCCCCCCTAGAGGCGCTGGTCTCATACAGGAGGCTGTTGATAAAAAAGAATTTCATCCCATTGCCAGTTATCTTTCTTTATCAATAGCGTTTCACTGGATTTATTGCATCGATACAATATCCGGAAATTGCCTAATAGTAATTTGGTGGATTTTTATCATTGCAGTGTTTATTTACTTTTCATTATTCTCTAGTATTGGCCGTAAATATGTTAATTTTCATAGGTGTTGGGGAGGTGATGAATCCAAAGGGGCGGTAGCGGGAAAAAGTTTGGGAAACACTAGTCTAATCTATCCACATAAAAAGCACGTATAAGAAAGAAAGTCTGTACAAGCTCCATCATCGATTAAAATTTCATGATAAGAATCTAGAACTTTAGAAACTATCCTAGTTGTGAATGAGTTAAGTTTAGCGTAAGCATGTCAAACATAGCACCACTGAAGAGAAAACAAAATCATACGTATGAAGGTCCGGTCGGAAAATCTAGTATATTAGAGAAAAAGGAAAACGACATGATGAAAACAGAGCAATTCAGAGTGATAAAAATTGAATAATTGACTAAAATTAGACTATCGGTACTATATCGGTATCAGTTCAGAGAAATAATGAAAATATTTTCAGCCTCATTTGTAAATGATGAGCTACACGATGTTACACGAGAGATATAAAGTTCTCAAAATGAGCAACAGATAGATATTAAAACCCCTGTACACCTATAAACCAAGCGACATTTTTGTTAGAAACACCACGCAGCAAGGGAATCACGAGCAATTTTCAATTTAAAATGACATGCACAAAGAAACATCCTGAGTTCAGAACTTTTGCAAGGTGAACTAAAAATCAGTCAAACACCTCTATTCACGTCTACCTTTCCCTTCTAACTTCTCAAATAACCAGTCAATAAAGAATAGTAAACACTGGATACTACCATTGAAAATTTGCTGCCAACGAGATAAGTAAAAATGACCACCTTTGGCAATACAATCCCGAAAGGTATAATACCACCACCATAGAAAACTTCCCGACGAGCCAAACTTTCAGACGCCAAAGAAATGTAAAAATATTCTTTTGGGGCAGAACTCGAGGGACGTTGAATGGCCGGAAAGACAGCAGGTCTTTGGATGTGATTCAAAGTCGGCCATAAGGGGGCGGCTCGCTCTCCTCCCTGTCACGGACCTAACTTAGCCCCTCATCCCACAGAGGGCGCCGGGGAACGGAAATACCTGCACCCCGCATTTATATAGAATACCACTCTCGTCTGGAATCTCCCCCTTTCGGGATTTTGTAAAGTCCCTCCTCCCCATCAAGCAGAGAAGATTCTCAGTGGTGGGATAACAGAGGAATTGGTAGGCCGTAACCCAAGAGGTGTGCCGAGAGCTCGGCGGGAGGTCGTAACCTCCACCCGTTGACGACGTTATGCGAACGGACAAGCGTATCTCGTTTAGCCGCTTGATAAAAGACGAGAGAAGATGTCTCTCGTGTATCAGCTTTTCGGTCTGGATTGGACGGGAACGTTTTTACAGCCGGTTGTCCCGGAGTATTTTTCAAGTGTTAGCCCCTTGTGGAATGTATAAGAGCTCTTCTTAAACTCCTGCCTGGAGGTATTAAGACGAAATATTCCGTCATAACTTACTGTACCATGATATTAATATGGTATATGACGTTTATATCCCGGACTAGACGAAAATTTACGTTGAATCCGCTAAAACGGTTCTGCTTTTGATCGAACGAGGAGCGGGGACTTTCCAGCCAATGCAGAAATGCAACCGAGCTCAGTTGAGGGCACGTGGGGGTAGCCTATCTCTCACGGCATTTTTCGGGAAGAGGAGACGGCGGGTGATTAATTGGACTCACGGATTCGCCCGTGGAGAACAGCAACGTCAAGTAACCCTTCAATAGCTAAGGAAACTCTCGCCATAGATATTGAAGGCTAAATGAATATGCCGATTACATCGTGTCTTTGGAGTTCTGTTCATAGACGGTTAAATATATCAGTACATGAGGCTTGAATGATCAAGGAAATCTACCACGGCTATTATTAATTCCATGAGAAAATAAATGAAGAAAATTACTTGACTTGATGGCTTGACGCGGTTCGTAATTAGAATGGCGCGTGTCACTCACTACCTTAAATCTAATAGCAAAATCAGCCACTTACAGGGATGGATTAGAGAAACGTAGAACTTAATAAAATCTAAGACGAAGTAGTTTATTATACGAGATGGCATTTTTTAAAGTTATACGGAGGTACACGGAGTGCCATTTCCTCCGTTACATAAATTTTTAATGGAAAATATATCTAATGTTTGTTTGATTTCTGTTATTTCGTAGCCCCAACCATACTTGGAACATAAATTAAATACACTTAATCAAGAAATTCATGCCGATTAAATAACACTACCGAGAGACATTTCAATCAGCACAGCTCAGTGCCAATTCTTCTGCATTTAGTTCACTCTAGCAAGAAATGTTTGCTGAGAATTTATGGACTTACAACAAATAACGTGAACATATTGGCTTAGATGCAAAGCTTAACTTCTAATGACTTTTAGGAATATTATAATTGAACACAAAGTTTTGAATAAAAGCCCAATCCTGAGGACGCTAAAACGATGGATAAAATTTGACCTTGCGTGATTCCTCGTCCAATTCATTGTCTATTTTTTGCTTCTCAGTCTCTATTTATCACCTAAAATAGCTTTAACAGATAGGATCATTCACAGAATCTATTTATAATATCTACTTTGGCTCTGCAACCATTAATTATCGCCAAGAACTGACGCACATAACTATGATGTAATCCTATTCTTGACTTTAGTGGAATAAAAAGCCACATGAGATTGCTAAGAATTTAAACGTAATCGTCCAATTAAATTAGTAAAAATTGTAACAATTAAAACGTGAATTTATTGTTAAAATATTATCCATAAAAGAGATAGGCTGTTCAGTGTAACACCAATACTATATATACACAATATTCAATATACACTAATAAACAATAAAAGGTAGAACTAAAGATATTCGGAGTGGATCTTAAAAGACCAGATCGCAATATCAGCAAATTTGGACAAATGATGGCGTAAGGATAAAATCTCTTAAGCGTGAGGGAATACAGCTGAACGACTAAAATAAAATATCCAAGTATGAATTCTTTCGCCCTTATTTCATAACTCAAAGAGCATCCGCACGATTTTAACGGTGAAACACAATCTCAGACCCGATTGTAAATGCTGGTGGAGATCATGACTCATAAAATTTTTCGAGAATAAAACATTTACTAGATTGCGGGTGATATTACACGAAAAAGATGCAGGCCTATTCGGACGTAAGAGATGTTTTTTATAGCTTTGGCTTTTTACGATCAGTATGATAAATATGATGAAAGCATCTTGGATTTGATCGTAAAACGGTATCAACACAAAATGGGCGGCTCGACCTTTTCCGTTCTTTTATATTCCCTCTCACAACGCTAAAGGATTAAAAGAGCCAAAGAGGCGAAACCGAAATTGTTTTCGAATGGCTTAAGCCGAATATGGGAATGTATGAAATCACGTCGTGTGGTATTCCAAATCGGGAGAACTATTCAACCACTAATGCTTTTACGTCAAATGAATAAAAAAAAATACTTTCCGGACATTCCTGTGAGAAAAGACTAGTTTAGGCAACTTTGTAGAATTTGCTTTTCACAGAAATGAAATTAAGAAGCAAAATCATCCTAACTTTTTCATAAAATAAATATTCTTCATTGGAGCTGCATACAGTCCGATATAGTATTCATTTTAGATCATATGATAGAAGTTCAAGTGGGCTTTATTGAGGAAATAGCTTTTAGAATTACGAAATTATTATGCGTGGTTTTTACGCTCTGAAATTCTTGTTCAATTTATCCCCACTTCATTGATAATCAGAAAATTAAAAGATACAGTTATATTTTAGACTACAAGTTCAAGATTCCCAGGGTATGCCACCAGTTTTTCCTATCTACTCCATTATTTATAACAGACAATATAAGCAGAACCATACCCTATAATATAAGCGTTCTGATTATTCCGATGGGAGATATTCCACGAGATGTTGTATCTCGAGGCAGCATCAGCATGGAAAATAGCTTCCATCTTACTCAGATATTGATTTTTTTCTCCACGGAATCAAGTTCTGCATTTTTCCATTTTATATTCCTTTCAGCGCGACTTATTGAAGTATCTCTCAGCCTCCGATTCAGAAGAATTGAAAAAGATCGCTCTTACTAAGCTCACCAGCCGCATTCTCGTCATTCACCAACCTTCCGATGAAAATCCCACGCAGTTTTTTTCACGCTCGAACTTAAAATCTGGTCCGGCTCACAAAGCAAACGAACTTAAATCCCTCGGGACACTTTTTCAACTCCCCCTCGCCCGTAAAAAAGAAAAACACACACGAAGGACGAAATATCCATCGCGATAAAAGAGTTAAAAACCTCCGCGCCGGATCGCCGATTAAAGACCCTCCATTGTGCGGATGAAATGGCTTCCGACGAAAATGACGCAAAAACGATTAATTCATTTTTTCTCTCTGATAAAAAGCCGACGGTGCCCTGTGACCATGGGCGGATCGGAAACCACAAGAGGCAACCGGCCAATCATCGGACCCGCACGGTTGAGTGAAGCATAGAGAGGAATGGAAAGGGCGTAAATAATCCTGGAACCACCACCATTCCCTCTTACGTCCCTAATTAGGCTGAAGATCATCGGACCCTGCGGGACCCCTCTGATTTGAGAGGCGGCCCCTAGTTGTCCTTGGGCAAGCGCGACTCCATTATGAGGGCCAATCATCTGAGTCTCCTGTCGTGATCCCGAATTCTCCTCTCGCCGAGGACGATGCGTTTTTAAAGAAGCATCCGTGGTTTCATGTATCCCCTCTCGACGACCTCCACGCTTAAAAGAGCCTGTTAAAAAGGACACTTTCATTTGAGACGGAAGGAAAATGTTTATTTGTCGGTTGGCTGTTGTCAGACCGCTGCCTTGAAGATATCCGTAGCCAATTGATTGATATACTAACGGTTGGTGAAAATATATCAAAAATGATGAAAGGAATGAAAATTCAAAGCCTTATTGTTGTTGGCACATAAAATTAAACCAACTCACGCTGTTAACCGCATCATCAATCCTATTGTCGTAAACATCTATTGGATGTAAATCGGTAAACCTGTAGCGATTTAAAAACCCCAAGTCATTTAAGAAAACAACAACATTTATGTCTCTTAAACGAATTATTATTGCTGTCAAAAGAAATGTCAACGGCTAAACTCTCGGAAATAATTCCTTTCTGCAGATATCGTCAAGTTACGAATAGAGTCCCGATGTCCTTTGTATGTCTCTTGAGATTGGTTCCGTTCGAGAAGTATTATGCCAGTCTATAAATACACACGTACAATAAAATATCGCTTAGCAGAGCAGTCATATAACCTCTGGATTATCAATCAAATAATTATAAGATTAATTGACTCAGAAATGATCAGTTTCAAAAATTAAACCAAACTTGCTAATTAGTTACGTTTATTCCAAATGAATGGTTTATGTTTCTCCTATAGTGTATGCACTTTAATAATACAATAATATCGACATACAATGCAATAACGGAGAGCAAAGCTATTCAATGATGGAGCTATACGAAACACTGAGTAGTCTTTACTCAGTTCATCCGATGAATGTCACAGTTTTTGATGAAAATTCATTAGTTTTTGAGGATTGTGTCATTTTCACTAGAATTAAAATTTTTTAACTTTTTCGTTCAAAAGTCAAGAGTTATCTGATATACTTTGCAGTCATTGTCGTGAGATTTCTTCCCGCTACTTCACGTGTGTGCGTCAAAGATGTGACTCAACGTTCCATTTTTCAGCCGGGTCTTGAAAGTTGACCGATCGAGTTAGAAATTCTTGCCAAAGACGAAAGAGACATTGATTGAGACAAACTTCTATTGACGGGCTAGCTGCTCTGACCTTAGTATCGTATTCTATACCACTTAAAAAATCATACAATTGAAAACGGTAGAAATAAATACTCAATTCCACCTCGACAAACATATCGCTCGGTAGGTCAATAAAATCCTGCTTAAATCATCCAATGAGACCATCCAATCATTGAAGCGCCCCATGTAAGGAATCGAGTAAATGCACTGAAAGGGTAAAGAGGGGAGAAATTTCCCAGAATCCTACGCATTTAAAACCCTACTGACACTTCGGTGAGAGCGTGACAAACTAGACGGATAAAAGCAAAACCTACCGCCCTCTTTTGAGAGAAGAACTCCGGTCCCGGCTGGAAAGGGGAAATGGCCAAAATGTCTCCCATTTTCGAACCCCAAAGAAACTTTACGACGCGGCAAAGCGCAAACACCGCCCCGCAACAAACGAACACAAACAAGCCGATACAATGACTTCTAGCAGTGACTCCGGTCGCACGCTCGGCCGAGACTCGCGCTCTCCTTATCTTAGGCAGAAAGAGAAAACGAATCGAAGAGAGGGAAGGAAAATGAGGAATGGTGGAAGGGCAACGCGGCCACCGGAGTGGAGAGGATGCCGACTCTGCATGGGGTTGCCCATTGCTGCTGCACCCACAATGTTAAGGTACACCGCAGCCTTCAAGCGCTATTCTCCCTACCGCAGCGCAGTGTTGAGAATCGTGCGAAGATCTTTTTTCCCTCACTTTGCTATTCCGCTCCGGTGTCCCGAAGAAGTGTTTCTTTTCTGAAGGGAGAGGATTTTGCCGCGAAAAAAATGGTCGCCATTATCCGGAGAAGGAGGAAGGGAGGAGGAAGGTGTGATGCGTTGGAGGCATGAGAAATGTAAGATGCTTCGAGAAAAAATTAATGGTCCTTGAGCAAACACAGGTGAGGGTGTGTATTCTGAGGATGGATTTGCTTCGAATTTTGACAGCTTGAATAAACGGGGTCATGTCATCCGTTATCACCGGAAAGTAGGAGTTTGGATTCATTCGCGACTCGACTGAATTCTTAGATTCCAAATATTTTGGACGTGCATAGAAATATGGTGATTTTATTTATGAATGTAAATAACTTGGATTTACAGTCCACAGACCGATCAAAATCTAAATTCATCCAGAATTAAAATGAGTTCCACAGAGTAGAAGATCTTTACGTCAATTAAATTGTATTAGAGTTAGAAAGTGATAGTATAGCGATTGCGATGAATTATCCGTAGAAGTATTGATTATATATAATTATATAAGTACTTATTACCTGTATTTTATCGGCAAAAAAGATCTGGAAAATGAATCGAATGCTGTAGCTATTGAGTATAGAGCACTCCGCGAAAGCAGTGAGCGCAAACAACTGTAACGTTTAAAATTCCCGGTAATTCACGAGCAAGTAACTGATAAATCGACAAAGCTAAAGTGTACATCCAAAACATCTATAGGTTGAAACTTTGTGTTCATTCAATCTAACTGAAAATAAAATAATTTCAAACCCAAAATATGATTATTCTAAAGCATCATTGGTTGGGAATTTGGGAATCCCTGAAAGATAGGAGATTAGAAGCTAGGCTTCAATTACTCGGTAAATTTCGAGACAGTGCGTTTGTGGAGGACGTTATCAATATTATGCGACCCCCCTGCTACTTTGGCCGATCTGATAATNTTTTTTAAGGATTAGATTACTATCCTTAATTCAAATTTATGCCAATCTTAAATTATTCTTATCAATCTTTTCACTGAGGCTGAATTTAATATTCTAAGAGGGACATATTATTCCTTTCCCGATATGCAATTCAAGAAGCGTCAACGTACACGTCGATTTTTAGATAAACATTCAGGAGTAAAAAGTAAGAGTATAACCCAAATCCAGAAGAGGATTTAGAAAATCTCATCTTAGCAAAACAACCTCGAAGAAAGATTTGCGAATACACAGTAACTCACAGTAAGAGATCAAATAAGGTCGGCAGAGGGTATCTGGCACGAATAAAAGAGCGCGGATTAAGGCTTGACTCCGACACCGTGAGTAAATCTGGATTATCTCTCTCCAGCACCCATCCTTCCCAGTGACCGCCACACACGTCGCTCCACACGCTTCTTTGTCACCTATCCTGTCACTGATCGCCTGGGGAGAAGACGAGAATGGCCCATTAAACTCCCAGCGCTCCCCGAGGACCCGAGGTACACGTGGGTTATCAAAAGGACTGTCCTCCCATTCCTAACTCTCGAAGACCATCAAAGCCACCGACCAACATGCCGTCCGAAGGAGAGGTCGTGTTGTCACACAAATGTCGTGGCTTTCACGCCCTCCCTCCACCCTGCGGTGCATCCACGAGCTGACAGATATATATATGACTACGCGTCCCAGGATACGCCATCTTGAAAGCAATCGGTAGATGCGCTTGGCTGCGGAGGACATGGGAGACCTCAATGCTCGTTCGTTTTTTAGGAGAGATAAAGTAAAAGGTGGACTTTACCTTTTCCGGTCACCAGGTCGCAGGAGTGTTCAGAGGACGCCGTCTTCGTTTGAGAGACTTCGGTAATGCTTTTTGGATGGCCGAGCCGGAGTTCAGACGATGTGGTGCGAGTAAGGGTCGTACATTCTGCGACTTGAAGTTACGAGAAGGAAGCCAAAATGAGCTACGTTTCCTGCAAACGATATTCTTTTGTTAGACTGTTTTCATCAATCCAAGAGCAATTGAAGTACAATGAAAGTATGTCTCGTAAAGTTCTATATAGATACTACGATTTGAATGAGGATGATATTACTAAATTCATTCAGCCTCACTGCGAAACCCAAGTCGTGTATTACACATTCTTAAGATATGGTAAAATAACTGTTACAATGTAAAGAGAGAAAGTCATAAAAACACGATACTTCGACATTTTTCATGGTACACACACATGATTAAAACACAACAGTTCGTTTTGAAATAAAGATTTTAACTAGAATAAGGAAGAAAATTATCTCAGGCGACTAAAGAGTGAGCCATAATAAACCCAAAGCGGGATATAAAAGTAATACTTAGATGAAAAATCAGTAGTGTATCATACCTCAATACAAATCTAATTCCGTAGATGCTCTTGATGTATGTGCCCCAAAAAATGCCGGAGTTTGTATGCTCAATGATGATTCGATAACGTAGGCACATGCATTGGAGATTGGCTAATTATTTAGGACGGAGTCGCTTGCTCTTGCCTTCGAAATTTACCATCAATGAGTCAACAACAAGAATGCTGGTAAGATTGCCCAACCAAAAATATTATGCCATCGCTTTCGTACTTGATAATAAACTCTATTTGAATGATTATCTTTTCAACAGCTCAGTAGCCGACTCTGCGCTGACTTGCGCTATTCCCTCATCACTTAAAACGCTACTGCAACCGATCAAAGCATAAGATTTTCATTCTCCCATCAGCCCCTTTTCCAATCCCTCTCAGACAAACACCGTCCTTCCCTTATCCTAACACCGTTCCCTTTCAGAGCCCATTTTTCTTTATCCATCAGGATCGGCTGTGTTTTTACTAAATCACCATGACATAAAGGACTGCTTAAGACATGGGAGCGGAATGCAACGCTTAGCCGAGAAATGTGTATCGGATGCCAGGGAAAAAACCTTCGTGGGTTTTTACGTCTTCCATTTCCTCTAACCTCTCCCAGCTTAAAAACAAGCCCTAGAGACACCTCACGGATACTTCGACGAATTTAATGGCACTTTTATAACTTTAGAGAAAAGTTAAAGCAAGCAACTCTACGCTGGAATCAAACCCTTTCGTTTTAGAAACCGAATGCGTGTAACAAAATGAGTTCTCCCTAAGGTCGAATACAAACATTCACCGACGTATTCGTTTATGGAACGATCTATCACTCGAGGAACATTAAGACTCGCATCTGTTGAGCGCATTAGGGCTCCGAAAAACGGCCATCTCCTTTGCAGGAGAAAACTTTATCAAGTTTCCGTAGAAAAAACTATCCATTGTTTATTTCTGATATTACACATTATGACTTGGGGAGATGCGATCTTATGCATGCCGCAAAGGAAATACATTAACAGCTTTATTATTGATTTTCTGGGATGTTATCCGCTTAGAGAATATTCTTTGACATTAAATATTCCCTCCATATGTTGAAAGGAAACAGTTCAAAGTCGAAAGTATTCTGTCTTGTATGCTCCACCATCTTCGGAAAAGAATAAGAGGTTTTTTCCGTCTTTTTCAAAATATTGATAGAATTTGCTGAATCCAAGTATAAAAAAGGAATATTAGCATATTTTCAGTTTTATTATACTTCTATGAAAATATACGTTTATCTAACCATAATATTGATAATAATTAGGAGAAACTTTTTTTTTCAAGTTTGAAATCAAAGTTACGAATAGTACATATTATTTCAGTAATGGAGAATTTACCCATTTGATGTAAGCAAAAAACTAAAATAACTCTCGATCCTTTTTCATCATTAAATCTTAAACATGGATTTCGAAAACAGAAAATAATGCCCAGTATAGCCTTCTAATGTCTACGATAGCCTTATTATTTTGATAAAATAACTATCCACTCAAACAATAAGTTAATCCCTTACTCCATAAGTACCCCAATTTCTTCTTGAGGTTCTCTATTTCATTACTCAGAAACTGTATAAAGTTGCATGTATTAAATATAGGAGAAATGGTTTTGATTCCACATAACAGTCTCAGCTGCAAAAAGATTGCTGAGCAATAATGATTTTCCGATTACGCAGTCTCCTGTTAAGCTCAGTTTTAGAGAGCTACTTCCCTTCATGTAGAAAATAACTTCCGTATCCCTAATAAAACGTTAATTCGAAAAACTGTAAGATTAATTTCATTGAAAAAAAATATTTTCATTGTATTTTTCCGTGAAAGCAGGACGCGATCACTCCCAAGAAATATTACATAGCCCCCAGCCAACTTCACGACCGTACATACATTAACACATTTTCTTGTATATTAAGTTTCTAAGTGGATGAGCATATAACTATCATAACTTAGGATTATAAAAACATTGCGGTAATTAATTTACTACTGATAAAAATTGCTTTAAATATTAATTGACGGCAAATATTTTCTTGGTTTTCACTACACAAGATTGGCATCGGCCTACAGCTAAAAGGAGATCAAAAACTTCTCTTCCATAATATTTTCTCCATCAACGTAAACTCCAATGAACTTCATTCAAAGCCTATCCCTCCGGTTGTGTGTTTTCTAAGCTTTCAGTTCATTTACTAGCGGCCCGAGGCTGACAAATGATTACACTTTCTCTCACCACAAGATGAATTTCGTACAAGCTTCTTCATTCCTGTACGAGTGTTTCTCTTATCATTTTAAGTTCACACGATCAATGCTGAGAAACAAAGATGAAATATTTTACTCCCTGTTCTTCGTCAAGGATGTAATAGCGGACATCGAGATAGTAAGGAGACATTCTCGAGGATGTTAAACGACATTATTGATAAAGTAGTAAAAGTTACTCTCTTATAGATCGTACTGCCCATATTTTAGGAAAATGCTTTCAATGAAGAAATGTGTATTGTAATGCTGCCACGAGTGTACATAAAAATATTATGTAAACATATAAAGATAAAATCACTGTTAATTAATCAAATTACAAGGCTAGTGCAGAGCTAGAAATAACTTATAATAAGGAATAACCCGTGACGTGACATGTAAAAACCTTGTCTTCAATGAGGCTGTCATATGTATAATCTCTTCGATGGCCAATTTTCCTTGTTATTTGAAAAATAAAAATATTTCTCCCGATTAGATATTAATTTACTTCAGCGAAAAGTAATAATAAGGATAAACTTTTTTCAAGATGGAATACAAAGTTACGATAGTTCTAAAAGAGAAATGATTAAAAGCAAAAGAACTCCTATCGCATCTTTCAGATTTACAGGAACGTATTGTTAACATTTACTTTAATATGGTTACACTCTACCAATGGTATTCTGCCCCGAGTTTTGGTTTTAAGCAAGTCTTTCGGGTGGAAAACTTGAATTCATCGTATTTGCAACATTTTCCCGATCGCCATCTTAATTTTATCGCCATTCAAAGATCGAAACAAATACTCCAGGACAATAAATGTCTTCTATCTTACCTTAGCTATTCATTTCTTCAGATGCGAAACCCAAAAACGTTGATATGTGCTTTGAAATAAATCAAACTACAAGGATGGTGCACGATTTCGGTATTAGCCCCCGCCTCTGCTCACGAAGCGGGAAACAGACGTCAAACATTCCATGCTCCAATTGACACCAGTGAGGAATGAGGTTAACTGCGATGCCTTCGAAAACAGTTTTCAGCAAGGCTACGACGATGTTCCATCTCTCAGTAAGCACGAACTCCTTACTTAACGACGGAATTTTTATCGCATGAATTTTCGGAACAGAACATTTGAGCATTAAGACTTCTATGAGCTCATATGTAAATTTTGTCCAAGCTGGTACAGGTCTAAATACTTGCCAAGGATTATATATTTATGAAATCATCTCCAATTAACTTTCAAAATTTCACTTAGATGTGATAAATAGAGTAAACGCGTAGGCATCGTAGAAAATATATCGCCCTTTCCCCCCTCCTCATCTTGGATGTTACTAAGATTCTTCATTATAACTTAGTTACACTTTCTACCATGACATTAATTATTTTTTTTGCAAATAGAATGTGACACTAGCTGACTGTTCCTTTAAATTTATCAATTAGAGACAATGAGAACATCAAATTCTTAGATACATTTTATTAATAAAAATCGGTTCAAACTAGGCATTGTTAAAATGATGTTCCGTGAAATATTATGTTACCAAATTAAGAAAGAATAATCACTAGCATAGCAAATAATAGACCAGTCGCAATATTTGAATAAGAACTATGTCTCTAACTAATTGTCCCTTTGTATGAAATGGTTTGCAGCCAGGAAAAATCCAAAGTAAAAACGGACATGAAATGAGTATCGCAGGATCGGGACTCAAATTCGGGTCTTCCCCAAGATATCTCAATAGCTACAGCAATCGCCCGGAAAAGGGGAAGATCCGGGTTCGAGTACCGGTCCTCTCAAACTTTTTCATGTCCGTTTTACCTTAAGAAATAACAACTGCTTGATTATTAAATGATAATTAATTTACGAAATTAAGAATTTCGTAGAATTCTCTTGGTTAAGAATTCTGTCTTGATAAAGTTTTAAACTGGCTCTAATTTTGCGTGGAATAATTCGCAGCACGATAACCTTTTAGCGGTAGACACGAATATTCATCAGCATCGTGCATTTACAATTCTGCAACCTGATTTCATTAGCACAACGAATATGTACTCCCAAGTACATATAATTTCTGATACTTCCCAAATACGATCATGGGACACTTTCATTTGAAATTTTTCCTAGTTAGAGCACGATTCACCACATAAATATTATTTAAAATTTCCCGAAGTAGCTCATGCAAAATTTGAAGGACGTACATTTCCACTTATATCTCGTAGTACATACTTTTGCTTAAGTCGTATGTAGATTAAATCCGTGGGTACAGCAAATAGCCCCAAGTTGCGGGCAAGGGTAAGGGAGATGGAACTAGGTCCAAACGAGGGAGGTGAGATTGGCCGTAACGGCATATTACGAGGCGAAGGGATTGCCCGACATTGAAATTCATACGCTCTCCCCCGAAAGTCTCACTCCACGTCCTCAGCCAATGACGAGGCTCATTATACTAGTCGGATCCCTAGCCAAACCCCTTTGGGACCTCGTCGCACGATTCGCCCGAGCTTTTCCCAAATGATGATTTATATTTAAGTGCTCTAGAGGGTTAAGGCGTTTAGCTGAAGGGGTTTTTATAGTCGGCGATGGCCTCACAAATGATGGGCTTCAAAAATATCGACCCTCATCTGTTTGTTTCTCTCTGTGGGGGACCCTGAGGGCTCTCCACGACGTTAGGTACTTCCGGAGAGGGCAGATGGCAGGCGTGTCTGCGAGTGAAATGATTGACGGGGATTCGGAGGACAGGGGGTGTTTGGAGAATGTAAACGTCTCGAGGATGAAAAATAAGAGAAAAAGCTACAATGTGACGTACCCTTTGGTCACATAATGGAAAGATGTCTGCCATGGAGGAAGAATTGTAGGGGAGAAAATAGACTCTGCCTCCACAAGAACATTCAGAGATTTCCCCACTAGAAGCCTCACGTTTCAAAAAGAAATAATATTGCCCATGTCGAATCGATTTCACTCTCGTGTTGGTTTTCTATCCTGAAGCTTACATTAACACCGATAGCTAAATTATTTTTCTCAACTCAATCAAATTCGACGTTATCCACATAAATTGCCAAATAATTTGATTAGCTTTATTTTTGAGAAAATCTACTCGCAGACGTAACTAGTCATGAATAAAATATTGTCAGTAAAAATACCAAAGGTTTGTGCTCTAGTCTCATTAGGATATCTAATAGATACAGGGAATATTTGAAATTCCCTAGGAAGAATTCTCACTCCAAAATTATGCACATACATGCCTGTAATAAATGTCCACAAGGCACCTAAGAAAATGAAAACTTTGTATAATCTCTTCGATGGCCAATTTTCCTTGTTATTTGAAAAATAAAAATATTTCTCCCGATTAGATATTAATTTACTTCAGCGAAAAGTAATAATAAGGATAAACTTTTTTCAAGATGGAATACAAAGTTACGATAGTTTTTTTGTAAGAGAAATATTTCATTACTAATGTTTCATTTTCAAGCTAACAAACCCAAGAATGACCTTTGAATATGGTGAAAAAATAACAACACTACTAATGCGAAATAAAATTTATGTGAGCCTGAGAACATAGAAAAATATAATATAATATACTTTCCTTTATGGTTAGCGTTTTGAAATTGCTCGAATTAGAATTCAGAGTTGCTGATAATATTATTTAATATTTATTACCAATTAAATCTCATTTCTTACTCAGAAAAATGCTTATGAATAGCCATAACCCTAATTATTTACTTCATGAATGAAAAAATAATAGAATAACGAAA
Organism: Ladona fulva; assembly: GCA_000376725.2. NCBI lineage: Eukaryota > Metazoa > Arthropoda > Insecta > Odonata > Libellulidae > Ladona > Ladona fulva. The sequence continues at coordinate 304,482 of KZ308574.1, read as the reverse complement.
TTAGACGAGTCACGTACTGCCGACTAAATAGCGATTGCACAAGGAAACTATGGCTTATATTACGAATGTGAAACAAGAAGTAGAAACACCGAGCAAGTAATTATTTCTTCCATCATTATTCCTTCCATAGCGTCTTAGTACACGACAAATTATTTCACTTTCCTTTTCTCCAATTAACTGATCAAATGTCTTTTTTATGCGCTTCCTTTAGCACATTAATACACGTTCCTTTCCATCCAACTAATATTTAACATATTTTTCATATTCTCATTCCCGTTGCTTTTAGGCAAACCTCTTATATTCCTTGCAAATATATTTTTCAATGAGCTTTTTTAATCAACGTAAAGCAATTTATGGTTATATTTTAGTATCTCTTTCTATTCCAAATTATTCTGAAAAAATATCCTTCGCACGGGAAATGTGCAAAACAAATTTATAAGGTAAAAAGACTCGCAGAACCGTAAAAAAATTAACAGCGTAGTCTTTCTAAGTTCATTACGAAATAAGCTTTTCCTCTTACACAGCAAACGAATCGAAAACTACCACAAGAAAGAAAGATTTTGTTTCCTTAGTTACATCCAAATTCTTTAGTTTTTCCCATTTCCTCATCAGTACCACATTTACAACGAAATTCTGAAACTTCATTAGGACCCGATAGGTGATACCGTTTGGAAAACTTTGCAAGAAATCCATCCCCATCACGTGGAGTTCTTCGGAAGCTGTAAAAACAGGTGGAGGAAAGAGGAGGTGGTTTGCAAGATCTGGAAAGGGATACCATTCCATTCCCTCCTCAGATTCCGAATTCTATATTTCCAGGCGAAACTGATTGGTCGCCATCTCCAAGCCAGTTTTCTGGTAGGCTCCTTCTCATCGTTCCCAAAAATGCGAAGAACAAACGAAATATTCTCGAAAAAAGTGGCACAGCAGCGGCAGAGATTTAAGACAGGAAACATCCATCCACAGGAGAAATATCAAATTCAAAAACAAAAATCCGGCGAATAGCATGCCCTCGATAAAATGATACTCCTCCCTCCGGAAGAAATCAGTTAAGATGCTGAATGGGAATATTTTCCCTTCATCTTTTCGGTTCCATTCGATGTTTTCTTACAACCTCTACGTGAGTTGAATAACCGTACATTATTATAGCGGCTGACATCAGAAATAAGTCAAATTCAAGCGGATATAAAACGAAGACATTTCTTGGTGTTTTTTAACGAGGAAACGATTCGTGTACATCTGGAAACGAAGGTCAAAATGAAAATAACAAAACCTACGCACGAAAACACTTCGTTTTTTCTTCCTCTTGGTTTTGGGAAAAGACTTCCAAGGTATTCGGATCCCTCCCGATTGAGGAATCGTGAGAGACGATGGTAAAATCCATTCGTGGTACTGTATGGATTTCTCGACCTATGGTCCACGGTATTCTTTGATATATTTCCATCGAAAATGAAATAGTCACTTGTGTCCGCGAAATTTCTATTTACTTCCTAGAAAAACAAAGGATTATCATTCAAAAGAGATAATTATGTGCTTTCTGCCTTGGGGAACGTTTCAATATTAACAATGAATCCTTCAAAATATTCTGATTGAACCTATAAGATATTTTGTATATATTTATATA
>KZ308574.1:244806-302536 GCA_000376725.2 Ladona fulva | reverse complement strand
AAATAAAATATAAACTAATGTATATAAATAACTATATTTACTAACTTTCCGGTATACAGTCTGTATCATCATATTTAATAAATGTATATTCTCTGAATATTTTCTTTGTGTATTGTTTGAGTTTTAAATCACAAAAGTAATTTAATATATCTTAACGAAGAGAATTCCCTTCTGACAAATATGATTGTTTTAAAAAAATTATCCTTTACTAAAGCCTTCTTTAATAAATGCATTTCTGAAGTTGGGAAATAGAACAAATTACGATAAAAATATCAATATTAAATATTTGGAATATGAAAGGGAAGCATTTCGTTTTTATTTCTCTCATTGTCTTCATTAGGAATTCTAAAAGAAAATATTACAAAGAAGACACAACTGATCAGAGTTTCGAGATTCAAATCTGCGAAATCTCTTTCAGATTGACAACTGCTAATAGATATAATTTTCAAGGTATCTTTTATTTACTGCCGCGCCATCAATGTAACAATGTTAACATTGAATATCTTCCTGAAGTTTAGCCTTCATATCATACATTAGCACTAAATATCACCATTCCATCCGTTTGTTCAAACTATCAATCAGTACCAATAAATTCAGATATTAATCCTTGATAAGTGTATACGAATTACTTCTATCTATCGACGCATACTCGAGAAAGATGGAGTGAAAGATTCTCCTGCTTTTTCTCAGGTTTGTAAGCGGAAATCAACAGAATATGCAAACATCTACGTACATAAGGGCCATGTAAATACTCCCCGTACCCCATTAGCGAAGCGGTTATCTTAAGTTCGGATTCCCTGATCTATGCCATGATGAAACAATATGCACAACGTTCATGAAGTGAGATAAATTGTAAACATAAATCACTATTGAGTAACAAATATATCAACTTGATACTAAATTCTTAGAAAATACACATCGGATACGAAGAGCTCAGAATAACGATACCAACAACTCTGATATCGACGATAGCAGTGGGCATTAGGACGCGAATAGACGCACGATTCTTTGCATTAGAAGTAATACATTTTTATTGATATCTTAAATCTTTTTGATGTAATTTAAGATATTTTAACGTTTAGCGGAGCTTCTTATAGTTTCATGTAAACATCTGATTAACAATTAATCAGAAAAATTCTGTTATAATTGAGGTATGGACTAATTTTAATGCTCGTACATCATAAAACCTTAATCTTCTGGAGTTTGTGTACTAATTAAAACGTCTATTCAGTACCATTAATATATTTTTACCGGTTCATCGAAATATTTTCAATTGTTCAATTTCCTGTGATTCTCTTCACGTTTTGAAAACACTATTCTTTCTCAGCTCATCTAATAGCTGAAATCATTGCCTACTCATTGCTCTTCTTCCATTTCCTTTGATTACATTTATTTCCATATATCTTCCTGCCCTATCCAAAAAGCCTTCTTCAATCTTAAGATTCCTCTAACATGACTTTTCTACTTCTCTAATTCTTATCAACTCCTTATTCCGGATCTTTTCTTTCCCTTAATTTTTCTGCACATTCCTTCCGATGCACATCTCAAAACTTACCAAGTATAGAAAATCCATTTTTCTTTATGTGAATCTCTTTGTTATTGGGTAATATTCTTAACGCATTATTTGAGTCTAGGTATTTCTCTACGCTTACCTCTTTTTACTCTGTAACTTGATCCTCTTTTCGTGGAAGACCATTGTATCTTTCCTAGTTCAAATCCTGATTACATGGGAACATTAATATTAATCAGGGTAATCATTATTGAACAGCTCAATTTTTTAGAATATCACTTAAGCATTAGCTCACAATCAACTATTTTGGCTTCCCATGTTTTTATATTCAGCCTTCCACCTACTCCAACTATCCTCTTATCTTTAGACTTTTTAATTTTTATTATAATCTCATAACCGTCCCTCTGCGGATTAGCATTTTATTATATTATAGCGAGCTCAGTGATGCGCTTAAAGAAGATTAAAGCAGTATCCTTCAAGACTAACTAAGTATTATATCAAACTGGTGCAAATATTGGCAGCTTAATTTGAAAATAAAGAAGTGAGTTTTTATGACTTTCACGCATTCCCCAATGTTAGTCGCAAAATGTCAGGATATCCCTTAGAGTTCACGCGTCATAATAAATTCGTAAGAGTTACTCTTACATTAGTATTACTTCATCGTTCAAACAATATATCTGAGGTGCAATAGAAAAGGTAAAACGAATGTAAAGATTGGCAAGTAGAACCGGTTGGGATGTTGACGTAAATACAATCCCTGCCATACGCCAAGGCGTATGTGTGGCCATGGTATATGTGTGTATGTATGTATTAATAGCCAATAGCAGCTCGCGGGGTAGAAATCTAAATATAAAAAAAAGAAACGCTTCAGTTTTGTACTGTACATAGCATCAACAAGTGTCCGTAATTTACGATGGTTTTTAGTGCTCTTCTACGATTATCTATCACAATTTAGAAGAGAATGAGAATATTTGTACATTTACATTTGTACATTTGTACTTTTCCCACAATATATTTATTATTAAAAACAAATAATAAAAACTCACGACTAGTTTCGGCGAATGATCGCCATCATCAAGTGTTGTGAACATTCGCCGAAACTAGTCGTGAGTTTTTATTGTTTGTTTTTAATAATAAATATATTGTGGAAAAAGTACAACTATTCTCATTCTCTTCATNCTTCATGATGTATTTCCACAAAACATCGCCAGCAACTGTAGAGTATCACAATTTACATTATTTGATTTGTTTTCGAGAAAAATCTACTTTTAAGCGGAAAAGAATTCATAGGAGAAGTAGATCATAGATATTCCCCAGCTTTATTTATTTTAAACTTCATGTGGATGACTATCTCTGAACATGATGATATGTCAAATACATTAAATATTCAGTTTATCAACGTAAAGATCGCATTTACAAGTTTCTCCGCGTTGTTTTCAAGGTAGCAGTTTTTTTATTTTACAATTCTCTTCAAGAAAAGATTATATCATCGCATGGTTTATTTGCAATTCCCCTAAACATTCATCATTTATTGGTCAGTGAGAAAATCGAAAAAATATTTATTTCTGAATTCCATAAAAATTCTGCAGTAATTCTTTTCTAATTGTATATGGGTACACACTAAAGTTTGCCTAACTATCCATTGCTTCGTTTTGAGATTTACAAATGGATTTTCATACCGAAGTTACTAAATAGTCAGTTTCTACGGTATGAAATCATATATTGTCCGTTTGGTTGAGAAAAGAAAGGGGGTTGGTATGGAAGGAGAGAATATTTATTAGAGAATTGTATATGAGGCAAAAAGCTGCATTAAAAATAAATGAGGATATGACAAGATGGGTGGATCTTGGTAGAGGAGTAAGGCAGGGGTGCTGTCTGTCACCAACCTTGTTCAATGTATACGTTGAGGAAACGATCCAAAAATTATTTTATGAAAGGGAGGAAGGAGTTAGTATTGGTGGGAGGAAGATAAGAAATATAAGATTTGCAGATGACATGGTAATCTTAGCGAATGACATGCAAGCACTTCAAAGGTTGCTAAAAGTTCTGGAAGAATGGATGAAGGAATACTGAATGAAGGTAAATTTCGGAAAGACTAAGGTGATGACATTAAACTGTGAAGATTATACGAGTGTGAGAATAAATCAAGGCGTAATAGAAAAAGTTAAAAACTATAGATACCAAACTATGGTAAAAGATGATTGGAGAAGTGCTGCAAAAAATAAAAGGAATGATAGCAATGGCAAAAGAGGCCTTCAGCCAAAAGAAAAACTTGCTCTGCAGTAGAAGCCTGGACCTGGAGCTGAGAAAAAGGCTAAGTGAAACATGGACATTAAGGAAGTGGGAAAGAAATAGAATGGAGGCTTTTGAAATCTGGGTGTGGAGAAAGATGGAAAAAGTAAGATGGGTGGATAAGTGGAGAATTGAGGAGGTCTTAAATAAAGTGAAAGAACAAAGAAGGCTCATAAAGGAAATAAGGAAAAGGAAAGCTAACTGGTTAGGTCATGTGGTTAGAGGGGAAAACATTTTAACAGTGGCATTAGAAGGTTCAGTGGGGGGAAAGAAAAAGAGAGGAAGAAGAACAATTAAATTGGCGGATGAGGTGAAGAGCAGCAGCTATATTGAGACAAAAGAGAAGGCTCGGTAGAGAAGAGGATGGAGACAGCAGTGGTGTACGGGACCTGCCATCAGGCAGAACACCTGATGATGATGATTGTCCGTTTACACGTTTCCGAAAGTAGGGAAATATTGCCTATGTTACGGATCGGCATTAATTCATGTATCTGAAGGTATTTTGCTTAAAAATATTAGAGTATTTAAATTTTAAAATCGTATTTTTTGTCGTAACTTTCTATGAGAAATACATTTCGAATGCAGTTAGAGAGGTTGCTCACTTATCTATGCTACACATAATATTTTTCTTTGATGTATCATTTTTGAAACCAGTGTCATGTTTTATAGTTACCATTGTCTATTTTTTTCCTACGAAAGGCTCTTCACGCAATACATTCAGTAAAGGTGGCGTTTCTTCACTTGCCGAAAACTCGAAAAAATATACTACTAGTGACATCTAGCAATCTTTTTCAACACTATTTGCAACTCTGTACGCCTTTCAAATTCGTTTATATATTCTTCATTTCTTCATAATAAAGTCGAATTCTTCTCCTTTGTTTCTAAATATCGTTTCTATTCTTCTATTGGATTTAAATACTTCAAAAATTGTTTATAAAAAGCACTAATTTATATTTGCTGATTCAAAGAAATGTTAGTAATAGTTAAATAATTTCTTTCATTCAGTACTTAATAAACTAATTCAACAATTACAATACGTTAATTTACTGAATTTCATTTACACTATCTAAAAGTAATTAAAGGCTCGTAACAATGTAAGAAACTTCACTGAGACCTCTAAAAAAGTCTTCCAAAATTAGCAAGGACTTATAACTGACAAAATGTCCATGCTTATTCATTGATAACATGTCCACTATTTTATGCAATGAGGGCGAAATTTCACTTTTGAATATTGTAATCAATGCAAGAGTTTTGTATTATTTATAATATACACGTATCATTCTTTCGGAAACTAAAACAATATTTCCATCCCAATTAGTCCCCTTATTATAATTTCTAGTCAATAATGAATGTTATTAAATGGATATAAAAAGGGCTTACGAGATCGGGAATCAAACTACGGATACCCCATTTTCCAGTTGGGTGATCTTTCCAATTGAGTTATCTCACAGATCAGCAGGTGACTTCCACCTCCAGCTTGGCAAATTACATGAGTAAGTATCTCTAAAAATTGACTGAGAATGTCCTTCGAGAAAGCTCAACTGGTGAGGTCGCCCGCTCAAAAATTGAACAATCTGTGGTTCGATTTCCGGTCTCCTGAGACTTTTTCACATTCATTTATACTTCGGGTCTATTCCATGTCGCCTGTTTCATGCATAGAGTAAGGATATATCCTTCATAGGTTATATCCTTACTCTAAGGTTCCATGCGTGCACTATTCTTTTTCCTTCTCTTCCTTATTTCAAGGGATTTGAATCTATCTCGACCTATTGACATTAACCATCATTTTAACTTCCTATTAATTCTTAACTAATATACAATATAACACTATTTTTAGAGTTAACGAGAAAGTTAACGTTTAGGTCAATCATGCATTGTGATACCTGGCCTTATAGTGTTTGTATTACACATGATAAACTAACACAATGTGACAAGAATATTTATTTTGACTCTTTCATTAGCATATTCCATAGTAAAACCTTATTCAATTGAATATAACACCTTAATATTACAGGTCTTACTATGTTAATAGGCAACAACAAGAATCAGGTATCATGATGATTAAAATATCTCTTACCTCTTGAAAATTACTTTCTTGAAAGTTGTGTAGTTGCATTCTGTTCTAATCTTGATCTTATGATGCAGGCTTAAATTTTAAGTGAATAAAAATTTTCAGTCCAAATGATTAGCCTCCGGATTACACAGTAACCACGATGAGGATTTCAATACCTTGAATTGAAAACGTAATTGATTCAATACTATAAGTTACTGGATTCGGAGTAAAAGTGATGAGAAATTTGTCTCGGAAAGCTTCAAAAGTAAAGACAAACTTATACTTGAAAATATATACGAGGATTGATCTTATTGCTGTAAATCATGCGAAGAACGCGTTGCAAATAATCGACCATATTTAATTTCGCCCGGGCAAGAGCGGAAAGGAAAAGTTGAAACGCGTAATTTGTAGTCTACGCCAGCTGATCATCTTGGAAATTTGCTTTAATTCCTTGAAGCCGGTACCATACAGAAACAATGATAAAATTTACGCACTGTTACTTATAGTTCTAAAATTTGAGGATTGACGAGTCAAATATCTTGACTTAATTTTACTGTTGGAGGATTTCTTTACATTGCTTTCTTAGTGTGGTGTTCATCACCGGTGAATCTGTTTTCTACTAAGTGTGGGTTGTGGGTGATTTCAAAGGTAAATTTTTATTTTGGGGTTGATGTCATCCTCACAGTAACCACTTGTAACGTACAATGGTAAGTATGACAAATTTCTTAGTTTTGACGCATGCATGCCAAGCAATATGGGCTCACAATTGCAATACTAACGTTCTTCTTTAGCAGATGATACGATTCTTTCACTCGGGTCAAATATGCTGGAGTACTTACAACAAATCACTGTTAGCAAAACTTAGAAAGAAAACTGGTTACACATTCTCTAATTGTAAGAAAGCTTTGGAACTTCACAGCAATGACTTAGCTAAGGTAGAGTTGTTCTATTTTCTTGCTTCTAACTGTATTCTATTCCATTGCAGTGTTAGTGTATTGTAGATGTTAAATTTATATTCCTGTATATTTTTTAAGAATCGCGGAATACTGCTTAAGTGTTCGTATTGTATAAGTTGTATTAGCATGTGTTGCTGTAAAATGTATGTTTAACTGTATTATTTCAGGCTGAATCATGGCTGAAGGAGCAAGCTCAAGCACAAGGGTGGGCCAAAGCTACAAGACTGGAAGGTAGGCCCACTAAACAAGGACTAGTGGCTGTAGCGGTTGATTCTGCCGGTAGACATGGGTCAATGGTGGAGGTAAGGTATTCACTTTCATTTTGTTAAAAATTTATCAGCAATACAATGTGGTAAATATAATCATCTTATAATATGCACTTTCTTCCCCTTTGATGTCAGAATTTATGTTGTAGATATCGCTCTTCTTAACATCTACAATTTAGATTGATTTTCAGGATAAACCTAATTTCTTTGGGCAAGACAATTTGAAACGTTAATCTAAATTGAAATAATGAATGACCATGTTTTCATTCAAAACACTTTCAATGTTAAGTACAGCAATTATTTATTCGGCCGAGTGAAGGAAAATTTTGTTTAATGAATTTCTTTCATTGTGAAGTAATGCTACCAATATATTAAGACCTCCAAATCTAGAAAATTATGTATTCTATCTAATTTATAAGATTTGTTTTCTTCAGCCTTATTTTATTTCACATACTTATATTAGCATTGCTGACATTTCATCCAATTTTAGGTCAACTGTGAGACTGATTTTGTAGCAAGAAATAAATCATTTCAAGCCATGGTCGAAGGAGTAGCTGCTGCCTGTCTTAAATATATTGAAGGAGCTCCTACATCAACTATTTCCCCATTCACTAAGGTATATATTCCCTGTAACTTTGATTTTGTTGTGGTTACATATTTTTGAAAAAACCGGTATCAGTTCTTCAATTTCCTCTTATCATCATCAGATTTGTTATTTGCAACACATTGAAGCATTCGTTGTGAATTTATTATTTCTTCAAGAAATTGTTTTAAATTTCATGAACACCCATGAAAGTTTAATTAATTTTGAACTGTAGGCTATTGTTTGAGACAATTTTCTGTTCATGTAATATTTTGTCATTAATTGCATAGAAAACATAGAAATTTATTAGTTAATTACTGTTTACTTGCTAATTTGAAATTACCATTTGAAATAATCCTTTGCAGCCATTATCCTTTATGTATCTTTCATCATAATTTAAACTGCTGTCTGCTTCTATATAATGATCTTCATTTTATGTTATAATAAAAAATGCATACTTTAAACCACAAAACAATCCATACAATATGTACTGTTGTATGGTTGAATGGACCTGACAATCAGTCCCACTTAAGAGTATTTGCTTATCTAGTCACCTCTTATTAAAAATTTAAAATTTATATAAAAGAATTAGATCTCTTATATTTGATATGGATAATTCAGGACACAAATTTATTAACACTAATAGTATTTATATAGCCTGTAACAGCACACTTTCTACTTACATTTGTCTAATGTGTGCTAGTGCAAGGGAGAGTGGGGGGGAACTAACAGCACTGGAGTATGTGACATGAACGCAAATGAAACTTGAGTTGCAAAGTCCTGTTTAGTTTTGTGCAGAATTAAAGCACTAAATTTTACTTAAAGCAGACTTTCTTTTATTTGCTGTAACCAAACCTGCTACAAGCCCTTGAAGAGTAGATTTAATTAAAAAGGGGAAAACAAAATTAGAAAAATTGGTGGAATTTGTTTTATTCAATTGAATTTAAATAAAAGAGAAGTTGATGCATACAACACATACAGTTTCAGCCCTAATTTTTTTGGAGAAATAACTGCTTTTTATATGCTGACAAATATGGTATATATATATATTCTTGGCCAGCTCTAAATAGTTCTACATCACAATGAAAAGCCCTTAAAAAGGTGTCCCCTTGTTCACCTTCCTGAGCAAACAGTAAAGGAAATTATATTCAGGACATCACAGTGCTTTGCTTGCCTCTCTTACCCTATGTAAATTCACAGCATATCCTATGTCTCAACTCCTCTCCCACATTATATCTCATCTCTACCTGGTTTTTACTGGTGTGGGTGTAATGCCTCCAGTCTCATTCCATTTCATCCAATTAATCCTAGAAACCGTAACTGTAATTTGAAAATAGTTTTCTTACTCTTAAAAAATATTTTAGGCCCCCAAAATGATGTTTTTTGTTCTATATATGTGTTATTCTAGTCTTAAATTAGTATTCAATGTGTTTAGTTTGCTTCATTAGTGTTAAATTACAGTCAAGATATATTTTTTTCAGATGCATTTAGATGCTGATCAGTTGAAACAGCTTCCTTCTGTTGGTGGAAGTACCTTAGCTGATGAAGTTGCTCTCACCATTAATAATATTGGAGAGAATGTTGTTCTGAGAAGAGCTGTTGGACTGAAAACCAAAGCTTCAGAAAGTGATGGGCTATTCTTAACAGGCTATGTGCACCCAACCCCTTCTCAAACCAATTCTCCTGTAGCCATCCCTCTACTGGGAAGATATGGTTCCTTAGTGATGTTAAAGGGAGGAGCAGATCGGCAAAAAGAGGAAATTTTTGGGAAGCAGTTATGCCAGCACATTGTTGGTTAGTTTCATCATTATAATCATCTTTTGTAATCTGTTAAATTGTCATTTACAGATTGAAAATCACTTTTTTTATTAAATGAAATCATGCTAGTTAAGGAATAGTCTACCGTTTCTTGAAAGTACCGAAATGGGACACCTAAGTATCATCATCAATGAAAGTATCATCATAACATCAGTTAAAGTTATAAGATATTTTTATGAATAACTATGTTAGTTTCTCCATTTATTTGTTCATTAAAAGGTGTTTTCTGTACCCTTAGGATAGATTTACTGCTGGTCGTATTAAAATACACGTAGAATTAAAAAAAAGTATTATAACATTGACATATTTCTTTTAATTTGCATTAGCTATAAAATCTTTGCTATATTTTTATATCTTTATGTGGATTATTTGCTACAAATTCTAATAAGAATCATGCAATCAGAAATTTTCCAAGACTAGCACAGTTAATTAAATATTATTTGTAGCTGGTAAGTTCATGGTTTCATTAGGCTAGTTTGGGCATTATTATTAACTTTGTTATGCCTGAAATGTAAAATTAGGATCTGCTTAAATTTTCTTCTCTGTGTTGTTAGTCACATGTTGGAGTCTGATTGAGTGTTCTTTGTTTGATTATGTATGCTTCATTCTTCTGATATGTTTTACTACATTTATTAGAGCTAAATTTGTCATATATATAAAATTTTTACTAAATCTTTTAATTATTTTTATACATTAATTCTTTCAGGTATGAATCCTCTAAAGATTGGCTCTGAAGAAGATAAACCAGCTAAAGATCCAGATGATGAAAAAGTCTTGATATTGCAGGAATATTTGTTAGATCCTTCAACAACTGTCGGACCACTGTTAACCAGCAACAGTGTGTCAATTTTAGACTTTGTGAGGTATGAGTGTGGTGAAGAAACCCTACAAGATACAGAGAACATAGTTGCAGAGGCAGTAAATTGAACCCACATTCTTGGAAATTTTCCATTCCATTTAATCTCACAGTTATAGAGAAGTTGGGTTTGTAAAAAAAATGGTAGAATTTGAGTCGAGTATCGTGCGAAAGCAAATTTTATTTGCTTTCCATGTACTGGCTGGGTATACAAACTTTTTTTTGGACTTAGTTGTTTGATGCTGAGCTGCATAATCTTGCAAACCAAACAAATGTTGCTGCGTTTGTTGTAAAATTAAAATTTCCAATAACTCTTTTATTCTATTACACTTTGTTGTAAAAATTCCTTTGCTTGTCAGTAATTCCCACAATTTTCTTAATGAGCTAAAAGATTGTGTCAAAAAATTTTACTTTTGCTAAGGAGGGCTTTGATTGGTACTAGAGGTCACTCTATGAAAAAAAATGATTGCTTACTTAGTATCAAAAGAACTCACTATGCTTTAACCAGAAATGCAAAGTATGTTAAATAAACTCTATTTAGAATTAAGTATGAGTTTTATTTCATCACACAATCAATTCATTTTCATTAAAGCTTCACATTTTCAAAATATTTTCTAATAATTTCACCCAATAGTATGATATCAGTAAAAAAAATAGCTTTACCAAAATTTACAGATCAAGGCTGCTCAAAATTGTTTTAAATCTAAGGTACTTTGGTTCATCAATGAATTTTTCAGTTTTGCTGTCTTTTATAAAGCTCTCTCCTCTTAGCAGAAGCTGTGTTTGTCTTCCATAGCCATGTACGACAGTCTTTTTTCCATAGTGGAGCAATTTCTTCTGGGGAATGCTGATGGCCCTAGGGAAATTTTATTGGTGAGAATATACTTATGATCCACTGTGAAATGACTATCATTTACTTCAAGTTAATTAAATTCAAACTATTTACCATACATACTGAAATTTACTAAAGGAGTAGTTGAGCCTTGGTTCTATAGAACTATCAGAAGGCAAGACTGTCAAAACAAATTATGAATTTTCCATTACGCACAGGGCTTTCTAAGAGAGAAATTCCTTGGAAGTCAAGTATCTGGGCACCCAGTTTGAGGTGGTACCATTTTTAAAGAGTTACTTTTTTACTTTTGCAGATGGCATAAAATATACCTGTATCAAATTTTATGACAGATATCATACTTTATTTATGGATAAAAACATAATCAGAGAAAGTAGAGAATGGGCCAGGTTGAAATTTGCTCCAGGCCAGCCCCTAGTTATGTATGCCATGATGATGACACCTCCTTTGACTCAATGAATGAACATGTTTTATAATGAGATCAACTGTATGAATCTCATTAATTTTAAAGGAGTCATTATAAAAGAAAAAGTTTGATCAGGGTAAGAAAGTAGGGAAGACTCTGTATTTCTTATGAGTTAATAATCTAAACGCAGTTTTTTATGGTTATAATTAAAGAACTATTCTTACTTTGAAAGTTTATATAAAAGTTAATAACCCTAAGAATAATAACTTTAAAGGAAAGAGAATCGTTCAATTACAGCAAAAAGTGCAACACTCTTTTAAATAAGCAGTAAGAGTATGTTCACTTCTTATATCACAACAGAATAATTCCTAAGATCCAGATTTAAGTAGGTATAACATGAAATTATGCATCCAAAAAGATTAATTTGCAGCTGTGTGTTAGTTATGGCTTCATTAAAATCAAGGTAAACTTCATTCTCAATCCGTAATCATCATGTAGTAGCTGTAATACTGTGTGTGGTGTGGCCCAATCAGTCAAAAGAGATCGCATGGCAGTTATAACAGGAAAGTACTGTAAACTCTAAATACAATAAAAAATCAAGCATCCTGAATGTTTGTAAAATCAAAGATGATGTGAAGGTAATCTAATTGACACATAGTATTCTAATATAAAGTAAAGTAAGAAGTTAAAATGATTAACTATCATTTACCTGAAAATTTAGGATTTCAAGACTGTATGTGACAAGTTTTCCAGTTTCTTGTTCTCTTGTTTGTATGAAATCTCTTGGTGTAGTACGTAGCTTGATTCTTGATTCATTCACAATGCTGTTTTGGTTGTGCAAAATATTTGTTAATGACTGTGATTTAATTATCTCTGTTGCTGATGGGAACTTTGGAAGATTTTCCATCATTGTGTCCATGCAAGTGCAGCATTGGCATGTTTTAGATGGTCTTAATCGATGTATTTCCTCTTCATATTCTAGTTCTTCTTAGGAAAATATAGAAAGTCATCTTTTTAGAATGATGAATGAAGTAATTTCTTGACTGAGTTTTAAAAGATATTAGTTACCTTATTACAAATTCATTCAGCTCTGAAAAACAGCTCTAACTGGGAATTTGATCGAAAGACTTGTGTTTTTCAGTATATAATTAAACCAGCTGTATAGTTTAAAAATCCAGATTCTCCTTTCATATTAATGCAGTTATTTAAGAAAAAATGCACCGTATTTACCTAATGTAACAATAAATGGTACATTTGTGGACATTTTCTTTCTTAAGGTTTTTGTGCTCCCCGAAGATAAGATGCTTTTGTTTTAAGTCGCACTCATAAATAAAGTATTTATTGTTATTTACTAAAAAACATAGCATCTCATATCAACATCAACAGATACCCATTTAACTTAACTGCACAATAGTTTAAAGCGTACACATTAAAATTAAAGATGTTAACTCACTATTTTGAATATTATCAGAACTGTCAAATGAAGGTGAAGTAGAACTGACTAGCACTTCCATTTCTTCCTCTTCATCTACTTTTTCTAGCTCTTTGATATCTACATTGCTAATGGAAGTTTCTTTACTGCCTCTAAACCACCATTCAATTCTATCTCTCAAAAACACTGGTTTTTCAGCTGATGAACAAGACTGGGATTTATAAATACCTGGTATTTATAACCCATACAGTTACTCCAAACATAATTGTAGATGGAAAATTTCAGCAGTTTTGCCCACTCACCTTTATTTTTATTGGCTGTATCTTCTGGTAGTGAGCTTAATGAACAGAACAGAAGAAGAATAATTATCAAAATAAGGATATTTTATTAATTGAGGTTAATCAAGTAGTAGGAAATACTTCAAGGTGAATTTTTGTGTTTATAGGTATGATAGTATAATTTTGTTAATGAATGAGATAAATTCTAAAATAAAGGAGCTCTACATATATACCTCATACTGTCATGAATGTTGACTATTAATATACATGTGCCAAGCTTATTATTCAGCACTTCTTTTGAAGTATGAACTAAATTATTTTGTGAATTTTTAAGATTCCTCTACTAATGTTTTGTTATTGTACCTTTGTTTAAGTTGCTATAGTAATAAACTTTTATATCTTTATGTGGATTATTTGCTACAAATTCTAATAAGAATCATGCAATCAGAAATATTCCAAGACTAGCACAGTTAATTAAATATTATTTGTAGCTGGTAAGTTCATGGTTTCATTAGGCTAGTTTGGGCATTATTATTAACTTTGTTATGCCTGAAATGTAAAATTAGGATCTGCTTAAATTTTCTTCTCTGTGTTGTTAGTCACATGTTGGAGTCTGATTGAGTGTTCTTTGTTTGATTATGTATGCTTCATTCTTCTGATATGTTTTACTACATTTATTAGAGCTAAATTTGTCATATATANTGAGAGTACAAATTATATTTGTTAAAAATATATAAACATTTTCACAATTTTTCACTCCTATAAATTTTTGTTTTAAAGCTATGGGATAAAACAGTCCAGGTGTATGGAAACTTTACTCTTACAAAAAAGAGATAGTTGTAGCCTTGCACTGAATATATATTTTATAAAGCC
Source organism: Ladona fulva (assembly GCA_000376725.2). Taxonomy (NCBI): domain Eukaryota; kingdom Metazoa; phylum Arthropoda; class Insecta; order Odonata; family Libellulidae; genus Ladona; species Ladona fulva. Next base: position 288,363 of record KZ308574.1, on the reverse strand, counting down.
TTTTGTAATTAGGTAAGCCAGGTGATCTTGCTTTATATCTCTCGTAGATTTGAAAAACACCAGAATCCACATCCCACAGATGGTTTTCCATAATGTTTCATTAGATACAAGACCCACTATCTGCAAAACTGAAGGTAATCCATTGTATTATCCAGGCATTTGTGGAGTAAAAAGCCATGTAGAAATGAAATATCAATTGCTTTTGAAGCCCTTTGAGAGGGTACTCTTCTTTCTTTCCACTCAGTAGTTCATCAAAACTGAAACCACTGCATTGTCATTCCATTAAGGTCCAGGTTACCAGCACTTCTCTTTTCTGTTGTTTCTCTAAGACTTTTTTGGGTTATCTAAAAGCCTTTCTTTGTAATATATTCTCAAAAAAAGTAAGACATACCTTTCTGTGGATTACTTTTTCTACTAACCCTACGACTGTATTGCCACCTTGTAACAAAGGGGATTTTTACAATCTCAAGCTAAAGCATATGTAAGGCTCTGAAGGAAAGAAATGTTAACTCAATACTGCTATGCACCACAGTTTGAAAAGAAACACAAACAGCATACCCCTTATAAAGACTTTGTAGTCTCAATGTCACCATAATAAAGTAGCATTATTGTGAACTGCTTTGTTCCATGTACTATTGGGAAATATGGATTCATCTGCAAAACAATACTTACACCTCAGTGGCAAAACATGATAACCAAAAAAGAGAAAATTCCTATAGTGGCATATATCTCTTCAAAGTTATGGAAAACACTTGCAGAGTGGTACTTTTCCCACAAGTTGTTTTCATTTAACAAGAAGAGCACATGACCAGTTTTGACAAATCATTGTCATACTCAGGTGAAAAATACTCAACAATAAGCTTTAAATAACACTATGACATAGTCAGGTCAAAGGGGAATAGGTAGGGGTGGCAAAAGGAGGGGAAGGAGCCTGAGCCAAGTGAAAAGGGGGAAAGGGTGAGAGACTAGGAAAGTATCGAAAAAGGGTCATTGTAAGGAAGCATGGAGTTTATCAGCAAGGAGTGATAAGGGAAAAGATGCTCATTAACCAAGGAGTATTTCAGGGAATTAGAATGAGTAAATATCTCAAATTGCTCTAAGAACTTCAGTCTCTGGCTTTTGTTTGTGATATGGAGGATGTCTGGGACAAAATTAGACCATAGCCATTCTTCTTTTCTACTTTGCATGAACATTGAAGAAAATTTGTGGCTCATACATCACAGAAATAATGTCTTTCCATTGCTTTAAAAGCAAGTAAATACTCAAATGGATTTTTCCTGGGTGCGCACCATCTTGCGCAAAGTCACCCTTACCCGTTTTCCTGCAAGTAAATACTTTTTTAGTACGTGTGCAACTTAAGATGGGTGTAGGCATTGATGGGTTAATAATCATATTTAATAGCATAATACCTTTTTCCTTAAATGTTGGGCTGAAATTCTACCTTAGTGTTATACATAAGTTGAAATAAAAAAGGAACATATGTTCCTTTTTTATTTCAACTTAATTGAATAATATCCTTGTTTCCATTCTATTTTACCTCCATTGCAGCTTGTGCTATCAAACTTATATGATAGTGTATTCAGTTAGTTTTTCTCCTATGTATTATCTTTGATCATAAAAAATGTTAAAAAAACGAATAAAGCAGAAAGGGATGTAGTACAGATAAATATAATATCAAACGAGGATTGGGTTAAGCATTACTAACAGCTCTGGAACAGCCCATTCAAAGAAGCTGTATTTGGAAAAAGACACTACTGGTTTAGATCTCATTGATATGATTTAAATGTAAAATGTTTTAAAGAAAACAGAAAAAGCACCTGGATTAGATGGTATCAACTCTGAATTAATAATATATGGTTACCCTCTCTTGCAATTGAGATTGCTTTATCTCTATAATATGTGCTGAACAAGCTTTCTCTCAAATATTAAATTTCTTAAGATGAGAAGACCTACACAAATCTAGACCACATAAAAATGAAGATGTAAGGCTGGAATTAGAAGTATAACCAGTGGCAGCAAATTATAAATAATGAGCCCCAAAAAATAATACTATATACAATGTGTGAATAGAATAAACCATAATAGATTGAGAGACACTTGGTCACATAAACCTAAGTGACCAAGTGTCACAGACTCCCCCAGAGTGTGGCATCATTAAAGGACGGCCACAGTGAAGTAGTTCCTTGCTTTTGCTAATGAAAAAAGCTCACGTAGATGCACCACAATGACGTTATAAAGTAACAATCTTCTCAGCAGACGATTAGGAGTAACCAAAATGAATGCCATTATTCAACATAACTTATATTTGAATGGCTTTCATATTTTAACAGCCAGGAGCTTGACTAAGACGCAAGTAAATGAAACATACATTTTCCACCATTCTGGGCCAAAACAAAAAAATTCTCCATTCATCAATTTATGCTATGATAATTGCTGTGTGGGCTTTAAAATAATCTCTCCTTCTCGATCGCCTATTAGCACCGGTAAACTGGCTAGTCTGTAGTAACCCCTCCATGTATATGAAATACCTCTCCATAAAACACATAATTGAGATAATGTTATACTCTTATCCACGTTTTGACATTATTCTCAAAAATCATATACTTTCATATACTTATGAATATAATCACATACTTTATACTTAATTTAATATTTACATAGTTATAAGTTTTAGAAGAAGATAGGTAAGATTCGATTGAATCTCTGGGAGCGAAAGAGAAATGTTTGCGCATTTTTTTCGGGTTTTTTGTGGCGTTTTATCCTAGGCCAATTTAAAACGGTTTGAAACAGCGTACGTATGTAGCTAAGTCTCGCATCCTTATCAACTCCCTTAGGACCATAAATCTCAAGCAAGAGCAGTGAGTAATTATAGGTTTCTAGTATGATAGAAACGGTTTAGAATTCAGTTTCCTAAACGAAATTGAATAAAATAATAACAACTAAAACCTGCTAGAGAAATCAAAAACAAAACCAAGTAATAATAGATAAAAATACTCTTTTGATATTCATAAACAAGTTTCAATCATTTGCCTCCGTTTCGGAGCCACTTCCCTCATTGTGAATTTCACGCAATATTGTCGGTGGATTCGAACCCGGTGGTAAGCGACACATTTCTGAGCTATTACAATATTTTCCAACTCCCGGAATATCGGTGAAAATCAGCGAAAAGTTTAAGCCTGCAACTGATGAGAAGTAATGAAGTCACTAACGCAGCTGAATCTTCTATAAAATTTTATACGTTTGTTACAACGTCAGCAACTTCATACCATACTTATTTCGCTTTCAATCCTTTCAATCAATCCTCCAATTAAAGTCTCCAAAATGATATCAGATGGCTCTAGTTGTACTGATAGTTCACGGAGATGACGGACGATACGAATTGTCATCCGGAGGAAGCCAATTGTCGCACGGTGGACATGTCAATGAGTAAGTACTGAATGAATGCGTATATTATCTCTGATAGTTTATATCATGCAAGCTAGCGAATGGAAAACATAATTTAGTGTTTAAGATGAGCCTCGAAGAAGACAATTTCGAAGATGGCGTCAGCCCTAAGAGAATAAAACCTAATAGTATCGAGACGGACTTAACAAGACTTTCGGGACGCCACTTCCTAGCAGAGAATTTACCATCAAAAAAAAGAAAAGTAGCCTCTAGAAGATGCGTTCTTTGTTACAAGGAAGGAACTAGAAAAGAAACATCCTATCGGTGTAAAACTTGTCCCTGGAGTCCGGCTTTGTGTGTGATACCTTGCTTTGAAAAATATCACACGTTACTGGATATAACGCACGGTGACTGTAAGTAAATACAATTTTTTGATATATAATGTTAGAGGAAAAGAGATGAATATGTTTCTCAGGAATGTCAGTATTGGATTATGTTATTTTGGCAGGTAGTGATTGAATGTTGAGTTTTGGTGACTTTTCACATATAGCTTTAAAACCAACTCCAAATATTGGTATGATTTGTATATATTAATGAGGACTAGGTGGATACCACCATCATTTTATCGATGTGTGGAAAATAAAGTAAATGTATTTATAAAACATTTTAGTAATCATTTCTGACTTTCCATCGATGTTAGCCTATTTGGTAAAAGTAAGGAATTCTGTCTGCATTACACTATTTAACTTTCAATGAATTAATTTCCTCTTTCAACATCTTTTCTGTTTTCTCGTTAATTATCTAATTACTATTTGGGGTAGTTTTATATATTCAGCTGTCAACAGGTAGAATCAAAAGAAGGCTCTCCATTTCCATCAGTGTACGATTTTCATCTAGAAAGCATCTAAATTTGTCAAGGCAGTATTAATCTCCTTACAGCTGATATCATGTCCTGATCTCTCCCTCCTATTGCATGTTTTCAGAATGATTGTGATTTAGGTTCATGAACGATATTATTTTAAGAATGAAATTTTTGGGTGTCTAAATAATGGATATTATGACGAAGTCGGTAAAATTCTTTTCGAATAAAATAAAAGTGAAGTAAAATTCTTTTAGATTATCAGAAGGAAATATATCATGGTGCTTGGAATTTTATGCTTTCTGACTTTTTGTTTTCTCCTCAGCATCTGCCATGCCAAGAGAAGAATTAATTCTCAATAATGACAACAATTCAATTCCTGCAAACCCTGTTAATTATGACATGAGCAAGTTTGCTGAATTAGAATTATTATCATTAAAGAAAGAGCTTATACTTGAGGAGGCAAAAGAAAAGAAGAGAGAACATGAAATGCGCATGGAAATATTAGCCATGCAAAGGCAGCTACTTCTCCAAGAGGCAGAGGATAAGAGAAGGGAACATGAAGTAAGAATGAAGATGCTCATGCAAAATGATGTACAAGTAATTAAACAGGAGGGTACGTGATGACTAGTTATTCAGAATGAGTTGACATGACCTTGAAAGTACTGTTTCTTGACTTAAAATATTACATTTTGACTCCCCAATAATATGTTTATGATATAAATGCACCATTCCAGTGTGTTGAATCCAGTGAAGGAAGTGCTTTGTTTTTAAAATGAGGCTTAAAGATTTATATTTTCAAAGGTTGGCTATTATAGAAACCTTAAAATAATTGTTGCTATTTATCTTTCAAATTTGGCCTTGTATTTCCAATATTCTTTAAAAAGTCCATGGAAATTGGTGACAGGTGATTTTGAAAGAATTCCAAAGTAGCTGCACAATGTGAGTGCAAGCAGTGGATGAATCATGTTTGACAATAGCAAATATGAACATCACACGTGAGGAAACATTCCTCATTTTTGTACAGTAGAAAACCTTTTAATAAATGTTGGAAAAAAGACAGCCTTTCATTAACTAATTAACCTCAAATCCTTCACCAATTCTTAGTTTTAGCTCAGTAGATGTTGAGCCCAGAGCCTTCAATACTTGACTATAGTAAGTTTCCTACCTAAATAGCAATTTCTGTGAACTAAATGCTGGTAACAAAAACAACATTGCAAGTTGAAGGGTGTACGCAATCTGAAGGATGGGGAATGTACCGTAGGACTATGCTGAAAAGCACGAGAGCCTTGAAAGTAAATCAGCCTCTTGTAGCAGCTGTAATTATTAAAAGAAATTCTTTAAAAAAAAATAGAAAGAGACTAGCTCCAGTAAATGCTATAAAATCTTAGTTTTTTGTATTCCTTGTACAATGGAAGCAGAAAATGATAGGGCGATAGCCTAGTCATTATGAAAGCAGTCATGATTTTTAATAGATGATGTACCTTGCTCTCCAAAATCTCCTTTAGAAACCAATATTTCAGCTTATATAATGAAAAGTTTAATTGATTGAAAAATTCTTTTAAATGGCATTGTAATGATAAATGGAATTCTAGGAGATGGAAAAAGGCTAAAGAGAACGTGACATCCAGTAGAAAGCATTGACATGGTTATAAATAAGTTTTTATCATTTGCCTTTTGATTTTCTAGCCAAGATTTGACAAATATCTATATTTTAATGAACAACCTCGAGAAATCTTTGAAGATTACAGATATCCTGCAATTAAGATGCTTTGGAAAAAAGTTATTTTCCATACAGCAGCTCTGTGCTTTATTGACGTGTCTTTTCTCAACAATCTCTACATACATATAAAAATAGATTTTCTAATCAAACTACTGAATTGGCTAATTCAGATGTCCAATACTCATTTGCTATGATGAAAGAGGCAAATGACTGATAATGAACTAACTCATTTGCTACCTAGGTATCAACTACTTCACACAGACATCTTATTTTGCTTAGAAGTGAAATGGGAAGAAACATAGTTTAAAAAAATACCTTTTAAAGGTTAATGAATGCACTAATTGTAATTGTTTACTTTCCAAGTTTCACATCAAACTTTACCATCAATGCAAAGTAAATGGTAGCAGGAAGCTGGTCCTTGTTGTGAAAGGGAAAGATGAAACCTCTGCTTTCACCAAACCTGTTTCTGAGGCAGTGGAAAAGATAGGCCTTGAGTGATAACTGGGAAAGTCATGTATTTAAATATTGTTAATATATTCTGTGTGTGTTTATTCCGTGGGTCATTCCTACCACATTGAGATGAAACCGTTAAGTTATCATCCATAATCTTGTAGCAATTTCAACTTTTTCAATGTAGCCTTCTCTGCATGACTTAGGTGCCATATGAAAGTTGAACAGAAATGAGCATGAGGGCATAGGGTGACATGCCTTCCTATTTCCTCTCAATACCCATTGGGTAAGATAAATCTCTTAGTTTTCCCTTTTTCAGGGGCAAATAGTGAATAGGAAGAGTATTTTACTTCCCCAACTGAGTATATTTTCTAGCTTATAAGGTTCAGGTTTCAACCCTTAGTAATCCACAAAAATTCACCTAGTGTTATGAATGAATGAATGATGCATCTTATAAAATGCAGTAGCTATGGAATCTTAGGAAAAGACCATTACAAAAAATCCTTGACTTAAATCCTACTGAGCTACCTAAATTGATCACATACTGAAACATTCAGGTTGTAAATGAGCTTAGTATGATCTCATTTCCCCGAAAGTAAGATATTCATTTCAAAAATATTTTGTTATTTTAGCTCTTAAGACTTCCTAAAAAATTTTCGTTGTAACTATGTAACTGATAGTAATATTTTGCATAATTATTATATACTTTTATACTGCATGTTTTAAGAGCTTTTATTGAAATGTGAGAAGACTGTATACGCTAAGTATGTACATTAATTTTGAAAGATTTTGTTTCTTGGCTTTGGTAAAAAATTACGACACGAAGATGACTGAGCAGCTAATTGCGATAAGTGCCACAGAAATTTCACTGCATCTTCATTTACACACTCAATGACACATTTGGATAACTTTAAAAAAAAGAAGTTCAAGACTGATAAAGAAAATTTTTGTTTTGAAAAAGTATACTCGGAGACTATTTTATGCCACGAAATGGTCTTGGTTTTCAGAAGATGAAACTTGCTCAGAAACTCCGATTATAAAAGGAAGCTGACAATATCAAAAGCGCATAATACAACTTCGACGTGGACTGACAACGAGTTACTTTTTACATACGTGTATGACATGCGGATGTATTTCCATACCATGGAATACTGACGTTAACGAGAAAGGAGCAAAAGCAGCTATCATAAAAACAACAGGAAATAAAAAAAATACGGTAACGATAGTTTCACTTACTGATGGAAGATTACTTGAGCAATAATCATCCAATGAAATCATACAGAGTATAACAGTGATCAAATGTAATGAAACTAGATGGATTACTGAAAAATAATTATCTATTGGTTAGGTCAAAAATGGAACAATGACCGAGGTACTGGTTGAGGCTAATAGGTATGCTGTTAATAGATATCTTGATGATAATGGCTAAGAAATGGTAGTTTCCAAGTGAGAGTGAACATGATAAAAGAATAAACTGGTAGACGCAATTACAATCCTGAAATCAATCTATTTACAATCTTGAAATCAAATGTCACATTGGTCTTCAAAGCCAAATTTTCTCAATGTCCGTGATTCTAGTTAAAATGCAAGAGTAGACATATCTCCTTTAAATAAATATCAACCTGCCTTGCATGAAGCAATTAAAATTTTTGAATTAGGTATAGTAGGAATGTACATACACCATGCAAATTTCACTACAATATTGTGCATAATCAAGATAGTTATATACCTGATAATCATAATTAAATTTTTATTTTGCATTTTTAATATCATTTAGTCTAATACTATGTTAAATCTTGTGAAAATCAGTAAAAAGAAACTTCTACCTCATCTAAGGAGCTGAAAGATATAGGATTGTCTTGTAATTGTGGTATCAATTTTAAAAGCAATTATGTGTTGATTAACATTTTTAGCTATTTATTTTTGAAATATCAATTATATATCTTTGCTGTAATACATAAAATTAAATAGAAAATGTTAGAGAGACAACGAGTGATTGAGCAAAAATCAAAGATTTAAAGCTGCAAAAAATTCCACTCAGATACTTATCAAATGAATTGATAAAATTTGCAGTAAGCATGCAGAAAACACTTCAGACATGGTATACACATATTACAGCACATGAACAGGATCACATATTTGCACATATATATATATATATTTACAATTTTAAGCATTGATAGAAAAATAATTATTCACAAGTTTCACAAATTCATCAATGAAATTTTGACAGACAAGTGACAGCTCACATTCCTCACTGTCAATAATATAATACACCTAATTTCATTTGAAAACAATTAGTTGAACAATACAAACTACACCATAAATGTGTAAAACTATTACTCAATTTGACACTTGATAAAAATTCAAAGGATCAACATCATGTATTAAAATTTTTAAGACATCCATGAGAAATCTCTAAACCTCTACGTTTACATAGCTTTGTTATCGGGAAGCTACTTATATATAAACAGTCAAGGTAACAATCTATCTTCAGTTTAAGATGACTAGCTTTGACTGAGGGTTATCTGCCTCACCTTTTCTGACAAAATCTATAGTGCAACACCATTTCCCAAAATCATCAAATCAGTTGAATAGAAAAATACAATAAAACATTTTTGCTTTATTAAAACAAATCAGTGAACAATGCACAGTTATTCATTCAAAGAATGAATATAAAAGCTACCAGAGTAAGGGCATCAAGATGCCATTTCATATCATTAATATGAACTGCCACAGACATGAAATAAAAATTTGGTGCAGTGAAAGTCAACGACACTCATGGAAATAGAAATGATTAGATTTTGAGGCCATAATGTAGCAACATATTTCAACAATTTTCTAATTAAAAGCAACACTGTAGAAGTAATTTCATAAAGAAAAGTCAATCATTTGATAGGTTTGTCACCATATGTAGGGCTAAATTAATTTCCAGGAAAGCAAGTTTTATTTAAAACCTTAAAAATATTAACGGAACCAGAAAAATACTTCACATACACCATTATTGCAAATGAATTCTAAAGCATAAGTCTACCATTGAAATAAATCATACAATCTGAAACAGTAGTACAAACAGTGGCCCAGGAATACATTCAAAAGATAGAAAGACCCTGCTTTCATTAGAGACCTCACAACAATACAACACTTTTTGATAATCATACAAGTTGTGATGGTCTAATATCATTCCACTGAGTACAGCATTGAAAGGCAAAAAAAAAAATGTTCAAAAACCCATACACAAATATATCATGAAAGTTAACACCAACCACATTGTTTGATCTGCAAAATTTAACAATGGTATAATATGATTATAGTGTACAATAGAAAATTCTTTGATCCCACAAGTGTTTTCGATTTACCCAACCAAACTGACAAGTGATGAGCTACCAACACACTAATGCTTTTGTTTAACAGTTAAGTGTAACAGTACACAGAAAACAGCCCTGGGTAACTCTTTGAGACCTTTCATTTCCTAGAAAAGTGAGTCTTGTAAACATGGTCTTTGCGTGCTCGGTGAGTAAGTTGTGAACGATGAGGTTGAGGTACAGATTGGCACATAGTTAAAAACTAAATTTAAACACACACCTGACCTACATTGCCTGGATTCCTATCTTCAGAACACATTTATACGTTTGGCTGGAACAACTCCATACAAACAAGAGTAAAATTATTGAGAAAGTCTCACTCAATGTCACGATAAAAACCAAACAACTGAGATGCAAGTAATACAACATACTTAAATAATGCAAATAAATACTCACTGATCTATAAAAAACAAGAGTGACAAAACAAATGTGTTGATACATCAACCACACAGCCAGTTGCAAATTAAGTATTTTACTTGTAAACTAAAAATGGTATGTCCTGAAAAACCAAAATCTAAAAAAAATTATTGAAAATGAGGCCAATAATAACAGGCATTATCCAATCACTAATATGCTAAATGCATGCCTTTCAGATCTGCAACAAAGCCAATCTCTACTCAACCTACATAATAATAAAAACTCGTCAATTTTGTTTGCTTTGCTAAATGCGATAATATTGAAGAGTATTAACAACTGGCCATACTAAGCCAAAGTCATTGAAACAGCATAAATCATAAAAAATGCATATAAAACAAAAAGTTGAATTGTCATCTTTGGGGAAATGACAGCAGCAGAATCCCACAATTCTTGGAGTAAGCTATGTAACTGGATGGCTTTTAGCTCTTATAACCAGAATCACAAAACACTTTGCGTTACTCACAGGAGAAAACTCGTTTCAATTCATCAGAGGAAAGGCTTCATTTTGTGTCAGTAGATAGCCAATTAACAGTTCAGTCTTGGAATATACTGACTAATCAGTATGGCCAAGAAATCTGCAACTACATAAACACAATCACATACACTGCCAAACTTCAATATTTATACTTCAAAATGATCAATAATAATTACTTCAGTCAAACAGGTAATTTCAAAGGCAGCAACCATGTGCTACATCCAATCAGTAAAAAAGACAAGACGGCTTTGTGCTTAACAAAATGTCCTTCCTCAAAACATTCCCAACAAGCTGCCCAATTATCACTTCTGACAATTCTCCCACAGCCTTCTTCCTTTCCTCCAAAAATAATTCAATTTCCAAGTCCATATTCTGTACACACCACAACTCAACCACTTCCTTGGTATCCAAGTCTTTGCTGCCTAAGAGATACCAAAATTGATAAAAAAAGCTTTACCTCAAGTCAAATTGTAAGAAGGTTCTATATTTTTTCACCTATTAGAAATAACATGGTAAAGTTAATGGTCCTTCCTTCCTTGCAGTTGCTCAGAACTTCCTTTACAAGGAACAAAAGCTAATTTCAATACCCCAAAAAATCACCCTTTCACACAAGCTCATTTCTACCGTGTCTTGCGAGCCATGCATAACCTTAAGAGTCGTCCCATCAGTCCTACTGATTGCTGCCTTGTTTGCCCTTGGGCAGTGCCAGCTTGCTGGTGGAGGGGATGGTGGCGATGGTTTCGGTGAAGGTGAGAGCGGTAGCTGCAGCCTCCAGAACCGCCTCCTCCTCCACCACCACCGCTTCCCCCTCCCAATAGCTGTCATTGGGACTTCATAGAGACTAGCTTCCTTCCACGGGCTCGAGACTCTTGGCGGCTGTTAGTGTACTCAAACCAGAGGACATTGGGTATGAGAGTAGTGTCTCTCAACATGAGAAATTCAGAGACACGCCTGAAGGAAAAAGAATACTGTATTAAAAGAATGGCCATTTTCTCCTGGCACACAATCAAGAACTGATGAAGCAACCTTCTATACACCACAACCATAATGTAGAGCCAGTAAATTCATGTAAATGGGTCTTCATCAACATTGAATTATGACAATAATTTTGACAACTGTGAGAGGAATGTAGGATCAATGAAAAGAAACCTTACAGAACCCTCTGATGGCTAGAGTTAGTAGTTTACTGAAACAACATATAATATACATTAGAGTATAAAGAAAATCTTAGAGGGGAAGTCTTTATTTTTTAAGTTTAAATCTTAGCAACTGAAAATTGGAGTTATGCAACCATGCCACACACGCATATCAGCATGAAGATAGCAAAACTTTCCAAGTTGGGAAATGTTTTCTCCCATTTTTTTAAATGAATTATTTCTTTGCCATTTAGTATTATTTCCCTCCCCTCTAAACATTCTTCACCCCTTTCCTCAACATTTATTCAATAATACAATTCAATCAATACAATACGAATTCTCTGCCTAAACTACAAGTGTCACTGACTTGGCCATTTAATGTTGTACAAGCCCCAACAGAAAACCCCCAATAACAATGAGATATCCATCCTAGCTGTCATTAGTTTGATCCCAGAAGGTCCCAAATTTCTGACTTTTCTGGTAAGAATGCATTGTGAGGAGAGGATTGAAAATTGAGTTGTTATTAAAAGACATGCTTCAAACACAGCAGAAATATTATCAAAATGGTCTTTGGTTCGATGCCAGGGCATTATAAAATTCTTCCAGAAATAAATGTGTGATATATTCACTGGTTTGAAATTGCAATGCATATTTCAATTTGACTGAAGAACACCCCTCAATTTTTCCAAATGCATCATTTAAAAATTTACCGAAAATATTGGTTACATTCCCAAATAAAATTTCAAATTGTAGTTTGTATCCTTTACGTAGCAATATAATATATTGAATACTTTGAAAGCCTTGCACAAATCCATTTCCCACGGAGGTGGTGCTCCCCTCGTTAGCAGAAATGCAGCATGAAATTTCATTTGATGCTTAGCATAATGTATTGTTCTGAATTATCATTCAGCTTCAATGAATTAATTATACAATATATGATGATTTTTATTATCTACTGTGAGCAGTGATAACACATCTAGAGCAAAAATTTTTCTCTAAATTATTTGTATAGGAGCTATGATCCTCCATGTTTAACATTGTGAATTTGAAAATTCCTGCATGCAAATTTAAGCGAATAAGAATTACTCAAAAGATAACATTTTAAAGAAATAATCTCAACTGACCTTTATGAGAGAATTTGCTTGATAGAGATGGAACAAAAATCCTATCTTTGTAAATAGACCAAATACATAGTTGAAATGGAAGAAACAATGCCCTTTTACTATAGTTATTACTTCCAAAATGACTCTAGTAGCTGCTTTACTTAACAGTTGTGCTAATACTAACACAGCAAGATCTTTCCGTTACTACACCCATCAAAACACCACACTACCATCCTGGTCATTTTGTTTACAACATGAAATTGCAAAGACCAGCAAGTGACTTTTGAATGTAATGTCTTGCCCTGAGACAAGACTGATGGGGAAAATCTCACTCTATCTGAAAGCTAAAATCACCTCCAGCAGTGGAATGAAAATTATCTGTTTTGTCACATCTTTCTTTTCTTTAAAAATAAAGATCATTGCAAAAGAGAGACTCATAAGGAGACCTCCTAAAGAGCAAAAGGGAGAAGAGGAGAGTGGGCAATAGCACTACAGGTAATGTAAACAATATTTGGTCTACAAAATGAGGGGGAGGATAGGCTATGGCAGATTGTAATGAATATGAGGATGTGAAAAATCCACCTTCTTAGCGGTAAGCAGAACATCTTAAGCAATATTTTTACCATGTGATTTGTGTAAAAGAGCCACAACTAAGAGACAATTGTGTATTAAGTGGGATAGCATCTTACAGGTTTTCCTATATATATATTTTCATGGAATTATACATTTAAAAGTGCACAATATCTACTAGGTGCATATTATCTATACATTTTCATGATCATTAGGATGTGGAAGGTACACCATCAATAGGAAAATACAGTATTATGATTCCATAGAAGTATATTACAATTGAGATATAAATGAATAAATAATTAATGAAAGGAAAAGATTAGCTGAAAACGAAATACAGGGAAGAGAAGTCAGTTGTAAAAACACTCACCATGAAGCAACAATGGGAAACAAAGGTGTCAAAAATAGATGTGTGATAGCAAACCACACAGTAGCAAATATTACTCCAACCAAGAATCCACTAAGAACTTGCTTCCAAGTATGGTACTGCAAGTAAACCCTGAAATAAAAATACAGAAGATATTAGCCTCTGTAGAATAAAACAGGACTTTGAAATTAAGTTATTGCTTTATGGGTCATAATATATATATGAGTATCAAGACAATTGGTTTCCATTTTTTATGCCTAAGAGTAGCTGAAAAAATATCAATTATAAAGCATCACAAACTTCCAGCATTACCATGACAAATTACTGACCACTTCCCATAAAAAGAAAAGCAAAGATAGGATTAATAAAAAAAATATCAATATCTTTGACATAGTCACAGTTCTTTTCTAACAAGTGACATGAGTAGAAAACTAGTATCTTCAAGGCCCTTCTGAGGTTGAGATGTGATGAAAAAACGTTGTCAGTTGTAGTCAATCAACTTCATATTTTAAGAATTAGCACTCAACAATTGTTAGAAATTTATTCATATAATCACAATAATATTTGCACTGAGTTTTTTATTTACCTTTCCATAGGGAAAAGAACAAAAATATTTATTTCCTTCTACTCTAGGTATCAAGCACAATGAAAAAATGCACTCAGAACCTTATGGACATTTTTTGTCTCTAAGAAGCATTGGTAACACAGAAATATTATACACCCCTGCTTTTAATGATTGTGGGACATATACTTATGGTTTTGATTTTTTCTAGCAAGAATGCATGTTGAATTATGGATAATATACTAAAAATAATCAATTTATAAAGAATTCTATCACAAAAATTCCAAAGCAATATCACAGAAACTAATACTAATTGATGAAATTCAACCTCAATCAGTATACCATGTAATTCTAACTCCATTTTATAACAAAAATAATATTTTAAGGTCAATAATATCAAAGCCAACCTTATATTAGATACCCCAAGTTGGGGTACTCATAGCAGCAAAGGATAAGGATTTTAGGATGTATGGGAGTAGTTAGTAAATAATTAAGTTATGCTATTGAAGTATTTTCAATTCAGAAGCATTACAAAAATTCCACATATTAAATTATGGTACTTTCTGTTAGGTACACACTGCTGAGGTCTAATCACTACATTTTCAAATAAAATGCATGGTAAACTAAAGACTGTATTTCTTTTCATAATGAATAGGAATCATTGGTACCTAAGATCAAAGGGGTACAGGGATTAAAAAGGAACAGAACCCTTGCAATAGATTGTCAGTTACTTATGTTAAAATATAATTATGAAACTCACCGACTTATGGTTACCATTGTTGCCATAGACACACAACCTACAATTATAGCTGTTTTCCAAACATTTTCTAAAACAGTACTATTGTTCATGTGATGAAGCCTAAAAAATAATATTCAGCAATTAGATACCATGCGCCTTACATTGACACAAATGTAAGAAAATTGTTTGCATAATTATCTCCACATGCATTTAAAGATAACTATTTAAAATTCAGAATTTATTCTACTTTGGATTCTAGGAATTCATAGAATTGGTCTTTATCAGAGAAAATTACACAAACTAAGGGTATAGATTAAATAGGCTTCCAGGTTATGCCATTGAATTTGTGAATAGAAGTAAAATTCAATGAAGTTCAAAGCTGAAAAGTGTAGTGGATGGTGAAATAAGATGACTTCCACTTAAATAATTTACCATATACTATAAAATCACCACAAAAGCTTTAACATTTTATCAAAATAAAAACTCATCTTTTAATTAATCATATCGATACTTACATACTACTACTTTATAAACACCAAGCTTCAAATAAAATACAAGAATCCAAAGCCTAACTGAAGCTTGGAAAAAAATAATGTTACTCATTGAATTTCATAAATACCCAATTAAATGAAAATACTCACCTCCAAAACACAAAGTAAATAACATAAACGGCGAAAAACCACATAAATTGAGAATGAGATGAAGGCATGCCATATTCTGTATACAAGGCATTTCGATGAAGAGGTCTGGCTTCACATATAGTGTGTTTTAATATCAAGTTCAGCAGTTCATTGACCATAGTTCCGATGAAAAAGGCGATCTACGAGAAATTTACAAAAGACTAAATCAGATCTTAAGAGGAAATCAATGGATCGCTTCACAATACCACATATTAAAAATATAAATTTGTAACGAGTCTTTTAAAAAATTCGACACTTCACCCGATATGATGTTAAAATGTTTTTCGATGACCTTCAATTAATACTCCATATGATATAAAAGTTTTACACAAAATTTCATCAGAGTACTTTCTGTGGGTGAAGTATACGAAAAATCAACACAACGAATACATTTCAGATATGTTTACGCACGAATGAATAATGTAAATCAAATAAAAATCAAATTGTAAACAGTATCTGAGACGTGAAAATCTAACTACATCTTAATCTTTGCATAATGTTATCAATTTCCAAGATCTAACATGCTGAATCAACTATTAGTCCATATACACGTTTCAGTCACGCCGAAACCGATGACGCTCTATTATGAACGGGGCCAACGGCTACTAAGAAGGTATTATAACTTTTCGATCACAAAAGAAATATTTACCGTATGTAGATCTCTTCTAAAGAGAACGAGAGCAATGAATCCTGCGATAATTCCAAAAGGCATCAAGCTAGACATCGCCAATAACTTTCCCAACCAGTCACCTAGAATCAAAGATTAAGTCAATAAATGTGACTGACAATTTTCTAAAGACACGATTAAATACCATGTATAAGAGTTTCGAATGTATTGGTACGTCCAAACACTGCTCAGACAATAATAAGAAACATATTCGACAGTAGTTCAGGATGTCAATTGAATATTTGTGACCCTCAATACAACAACAAATCAACATGTAAAAATACATCCCAGCTATAATGGTAAAAAATATGAAAGCCAACCTTGGGGGTATTCTACCAAAGTCAAAGCAAGGGGAACCCACTCCATCCTATCCTCTACAGGTAATTTTGACGACGGCATGTTGTCCTCATCCTCCAGAACTGCCATCTTTGATGCTGCACTATCCCATAAACCAAATCGACACACCGCGCAAGTAAACAATTTCCGTCCGAAATTAAGATAAAGAATTCTCATTTATTGAAATCAGATAAAGACGGTATTCTTCAAAGAATATGGGGCTGCCTATGTAATAATTACGAGGGAAACTTATCCAGAGATTAAACTGTAGAATATCTTTAGGAACCTGTATTCATTTCATCGGAGTAAGCATTGAATAACTGGGTATGAATGAGAGGATAATTTTAAGAATGGACTAAAGAAAATTATGTACTCCAAGTAATCATTTTATTAGGAAACTTTGATACACTATAAAAAAAGTTACAATAAGTTGTCCAATGATGTCTTCTTGAAAAGTATTACGCCCTTGTAGAAGTATTTTGGCACTTCGGAAAATTTACGATTGAAGATATCCCCTGAAATTTAAAATATCATATATGAATGGCTTATTAAGTCAGATTGTTTGTTACAAGATAAAATTACTTATAGCTAGGCAATGATGAGTTTTCCTAATATAAAAAGCAGAACCCTCATTAAGTAATACTGCACAGTATTTTCGATTTCTTGCTAGTAAAACTCACGGTAATTTCATTCGCATGAATATCCAGCAGGTAAAGAACGACACGAGAATACACAAAAATCCCACAAATATGAGTAGTAGTCTGTTAAGTTTAGGTGTTGAAGGGCTGTGCGTTTGATCCAAGACGACGAATCCAAGTCCCCCTAATGTAAAAAGAAAACTGGACGCCAATCCTTCCATGATGTATTGACCATTTACGCGATAGGGCATAAAAGCTACCTGCAGAATAAAATATACATATTTGATAAAAGTTCAAATTAAATTTAAAATTTCTTCATTTAAAATAAACATACCGGTCTTGAATGTCCATGTTCGTCGGTTGTAGATCCGACACTTGGTGGTTCCACAATTACATCATAGATGATTCCTGAATAATAAAATCCGTTAAAAGTAAATCTGCTTTCCATGATATACATTACAAATCCGTGAGAGTGCTTACCTCCAGTCACTAAAAAGTACGATAACAAAACTAAGGAAAACATGACCATTGCGGATGGTTGGTGGAACCATGACGGTCGCTTGATTTTTAAATTTGGCACTTCCAAGACATAAAATGGGATTCTATACAAACTTTCCATGGTATAGGTTCGAAACACAGGCAACTAGTAAACAAACGTGTACCACATCTCCCGAATGACGTGTACAACAGCGACACCTTATCAGCTTCTGAGAAACAGTTGAGTGGAGACCGGCAGATAGAATATTTGAGGCGGTACGTTCAAATGCTGTGTAATAAATATCAAATCATGAGTGATCTCTGCGAGGCGAGAATTTAAAAATCCGTTTACGTATTTTTTAAGAATTATGTCCTTTGTTGATGGCATTAAAATTCATATATTCCTTGGGGATATTCGTATTTCCTGCCTAATAATATGCACATTTTCCAAAAAGTTACAATATCGATTTGCATTTTATTTATACTTAAAATTTCAACATTGAGGAAACAACTCACGAATCAAAGTAGAGGAGATTATCTTAAAGTTTTGCTAGTTGACTTCAAGCCATGAGCGGACCTTTGATTTCAAGTGATTAAAATTTTTTAAAGCAGAGAAAAGAAAAAGTGTGACTATTTTAAAATCTTGCACAAAACGTGTAATTAGCATTGCCTTACATGGAAGATGAAAGTTTATTTGAAGTCAGCGACACCAGTCTGAAGACGATTTTGAGGGCAGCAATGTAAATTTTCTGGGTTTCAAGAATGAATATACATATTATGTTATGTAACAATCACAATTTTTCCCTATAAATCACAAGAATCAACATACGTTCATAGTTATTTTTAGCAAATATAATACTTATCATGAGCCAGCATATCTCGCTGGCAAGGAATACATTTTCTGGCATTTGCTAACATCGGAAAAAAACAGCCAAAATTATTCAGCATTTTTTTAAGAATTTAGTATTCAAATGCAGTTTGGTGTATGACCATGTGTGTTTTCGACATCAAGGTCCTGCTTGGTACAACCAAGCAACATTTAAAACGATTAGTTCACACACAGTGAAGCATTGACTATAACATCAATTTATCAGGCTTTCTAAATCACTAAAGATTATATACTTATTAATTTACAGGGTTTCCCACCTTTTTTTCTTACACTGGGTACACATCTCTGCTTTCCCCAGGAATTAAAACTGATATTACTTTCCAAAAAGTCAAACATGTTACATGCTTTTTTTCTACACCAATTTTAGGAAGATTCATTAAAAGTGACTAATTTAACAGAAGAATGTTGCTCAGTCTGCAAATAATAGGTTTAGGGCCCCAAAATTTATACTGTGATTCCGAAAATATCAAAGAATTAAAAAAATTACAGTTTTCTAAACACACTAGGGGTCTGTTCTTTCCTAGTGCCTCCAAGAGCCTTAACATGCCTTTGTAGGATTAGCAAAGTCCTTGTTCACTAAGAAGTCAAGAACGCAAATTATCTACTTGCAACATTATAAAAACTTCAAACTGTAATTAAGTTGATAATTATTGTACTCCGCAACTACTAAATGGAGTTCAACACTTAAGCATAACTGGTTTAAGATCAGTCAATATCCATTTGATGCATGCATTTTAAATTGCAACAAATTAAAATATTTAATAAAAAGAATCTAAAACTTTCAGCCTTTTATTTTCAAAACCATTTCATGAAAAAATGACAAAAATATGTAAATAGATATCAAATGTAAAATACAATAACCATTTTTTAGCCAAAAGGCACAAACTCTTACAAAATCAAAGAATATAACCAATAAACCACTGCTCCCTGATCAATCAAAAAACCAAGACCTCATCCCTTAAGTTTGAGCAAACTCTTCCCCAATTATCTCAGCTGAATAACTGAGTCAATCACCAGAAGCATTTCTAATCAAGTCAGGCCTCTGAGGCATATGAGATTTCCTGCAAATCTAATATATATAAATTTCTATCAATCCATTTTCCAGTTTTTCAAGCACATAATAAAAAATTCTTCAATCTATCTTCTGTAGCACCATAAATACTGAAATACAGGTTCAAGTCTTCAAAACATTCACACATTCACCTACACTTGCAGTTTGACCAAGTTTTATGTGAAAATAAATCTTGAAAATTCAGTGCCTTGATGAAATATTGAAGCACTAGGATAGAAACCATGAGACAATAGAGTGTTCACATCCATGTGAAGTAATAGAACTTTGCGAATTTCTGAACAAGAAAGTATTTTAAGACAATTTGAATTACATGATAACTACAATCAAAACCAAGTTTATATTTAACAATTATCATAAAGCAGAATTATTATGATCATACCTTAATGGTCAAATAAAATACTTGACCCATAATTTGCATAATATATTAGTTTACTATTTCTCAATTTGGCAGAGGAAGAACTTAAACCTACTCAGTCTATAAAGAGATCAATTTGTTGAAGCATGCATAGACAAAAATTTTCTTTTCAATGGAGCAATATAGTTGATAAGTAGATGACTAATGGGATATTGAGACTCAACCTATATTTGAGTATATATGGCTGAATATGAGCAAGATTAATAATCCAAGGTGGTGCGAACATACACGACACCTGAGGGCATGTTTACAGTATCAACTCCTTTGGGGAATAGTGAGGGCAATTCTTCATCCTTCACATCGGGACGCACCATCACTTTGGTTCCAGGCTGAAAATAATTTTTTGAAATTTACTACAATACAGATACACATGTATACTATACATCAATGTACATATAATGAAAACACCTTGAATAGGGAAAGCTTCCTCCACAAAGCTCAATTTTCTATCATACATTACTTGCAGCACATCGCAAATAAATAACCCATCAAAAAACCATTTTCAAATTCAAACAAAGAAAGCATAGTCAGGTCACTCATTAACATATGTTCCATAACACAAAGATCTTTCCAAAAGCACATGAATTATGAGGTATAAAACAAAATTGCTTCAAAATTTCACAACCAACTTCCTGTTATGAAAATAAATGAATATGAAATGAGGCATGCATTAACTATTTAAATTGTTGGCAGAGTATCTTAGACCTATGGTGCATCAAAACTAAATCATGACTAACATGTAACAATCTGAGAGAGACATATATCTAACATTAAGATGATATTCCTTTCTACTGGTAATAAAAATAGTGTGAGTGCAAGTTCTTTTAATTAATTTTAAATTTTCAAAAGTGCAGTTTCAAAGAGCAGAATGATATCATTATCAGAAATAAGTATATATAATAAGGAAAGAAATATTTAACTGTAAAATGCAAACCTATGGATGTTTCACCCAATAGATATACCAGTTGAATTGCACATTAGCATGCTAACCACTACACCAAAACTTAAGGCAGTTAATTGCGAACTTCTCTGATGCAATGGACTTGAATAACATGAAGAATTCAATTGGAATTTACATTGAATATTCTATATAAAACCATGGAGTCAATAGAAAGTTAAGTACAAAGTTTCTTTACTAACTGATAAAGTAAAATTTCATTTTTAATGGGTAGAGAATTTCATGAAATTAGTATTTTCTCAGCAGCTCATCATTGCCACATTAAAAAAGTCAAATATGATATGTATCGGTGAAAAAAGCTCTCGGGTAATCACCTGGATGATAGCCCGAGAGCTTTTTACCCTAGCTATCCACCAGGAAAGCCTCAAGTCATTATGATATATATCATTATTTCAGCCAAGAAAATTTTAAGTTAACTAAAAGCTCCCTATTCCTATGAAAGGACAGATGAAATTATAACACTCATTTCCAATGTGTACCTCCCACATTGCTGAACAATTGGTACAGCTAGTTTGTATGCAAATTCTCCTTTAGAACACATTCGATATTATTCAACAGAACCAAATGAGATATCACCATTAAGAAATTATACTGATTAAATATATTCACACTTGGCATTCATATAATTCAATACCTACTTCAAAAATACTTCAGAAGCACCAGGATATACTGCAGCACTTAAGTATTATGCGTATTATGTTACAGAGAAGAGACGTGGTCTGTGATGGTTTCATATGAGAAGGGGGAGGAATTACTTAACGAAGAAAGATGTTTTAGTCAATCATATTATCATATCAAAATTCTTTCCGAATACTCTGTATGCAAGCAAACTATTCAATATTTATATAGAATTTCTTACAGCATTAACGTAAAATCACATACAGTTAACTCCTAATTATCCATGCATGATTTAAACTCGTCGATATTTTCCGCGGTCTTTTTAAAATAATTCAAACAAACGAACCAGTATTATTGCATTAATATAGGAAAAGGACCCACGCAAGACCTTTTCTATGAAGCGTATGAAGCAGAAGGAATAAGACTACATTACCGCTATTGCAGTTAACACGATACGGACGAAGACATTTTAATGGGTCCATGAGAAAATTAAAAATAGCAGACTATCATAATTTTTTACGCGTAAATAATAAATTTATGTCAAATATAAACGTTAGAAGAATTAAGAAAGTTTGGATTATCCGTGTTTTCCGATTATTCGTGGATCCTCTCCCCATTATAAGTCCGGATAATGGAGCTCACAGATAGCAGAGTTCACTTTCATTTCTTTAAACATCAAGTTTTGTGATTTTAGGAGGAAACGGCTTTGGAAAAATTGTCCTGTATAGCTTACTGCCACGCATGGGTCACTTACCGTCCAATTAGCAGGAGTGGCAACTTTTTTAACTGCACACAGCTGAAGAGAATCAATGACTCTGAGAATTTCACTGTGAAATTGAGATTTAAAAACAATTTAGCTCGGTAAGTCAATCATAGTTTGAGAGGAAGGAAGCACAAATTCATTACTAAGTATAATATTTACACTCACTCTACGTTTCTGCCGGTTGAAGCTGGATAGATCATTGATAATTTGACTTTCTTGTCGGGTCCAATAATATACAAGGCTCTGACGGTGAGACCAGCCTCTAAATCATCTTTTTGATCTTCATCTAACATATCAAGCATTACCGCTAGCTCTCTTTTGTCATCAGCAATGATTGGGAATGGGAAATCTCCACAGATATCTTGGCAGTATGACTTGATATCCTAAGTAAAAAAATTGTTATTAACACAGCCGTAAAATTAAGAGATCTCACAAAAAGTATAATTTACTTACAGCAACCCAATTTTTGTGACTGTCCAATTTATCGCAAGACAAGGCAATCAGCTTCACATTTCTTTTCTGGAATTCATGATTATGGACAGCCATCCTTCCCAATTCAGTGGTGCAAACAGGGGTGAAGTCGGATGGATGAGAGAATAGGAGGCCCCATCTGATAAGAAATGTTGCGGTGCCACCGGAAATCATGCAATGTATGATGGATTAAATACAAAGAAAAGCAATGATAAAAAAATATAAAATTCTTACGAATCTCCAAGCCAATCGTAGAATTGTATGGGTCCTTTGGTAGTTTCCGCCTTGAAATTAGGAATAACAGCGTTGAGCCTCATGATTGATCTGTGTGGACAGAGATTTCCGGAGAATATGTAATGTCTTCACGGCTGCGTCTTCTTCAGAATAGACGCTAACAGTATGCTGACGATTACGGGGGAGGGGGTGTGCCGGGCACTGGCTAGCCTTGAAAAGGTTGGCTCGGTGATTGAGGTCTGATGGTACTACCCAATTCATATTAGGATCAAATATGCAGAGCGAGTCTTCCTCTACAAAATATGGTAAACCATTTCCTGTGCTGTAAATTTTGTCTCCTTCAGTCACGTGAGGAGACATAAGGTTAACATGAAGTTTATTTCAATAGAAAATTATTTGAAAAATCTGGAACCAATTCATAGTTTCGAAAGGAAGAAAAAATTAATTAGCCTCCAAAGAGCATTAATTTCAATGACAGCCACTGCGAGAGAATTCATTCTTCGTCATAATATTCATGACGTAATTACTGTTCCTATCAGCTGTTTGGGAACATCGAACAAATAAGACATTAAATCTTTTTCAACATTAAAAAAATCTGTAATTTACACCACCAAATAATGCTGGTATTTTTTATTTTCTAGTAATACTTTGCTTTGAACTGATATTTATTCCAGTAAAATATTTTACTTTGATTTGACTAGTATATGCTGATAGGATAGTTCCGCCTACCGATGACAACCTTACGCCAACTGCCATATTTTTCCTTGTTAACTTAGAAAAGATCGTGCTTGTTTGTTCCTAATATTGGAGACAATCGAGTAACCAGCTTGTTTTAGTGTTTTGGAGCATTTTCAGTTTGCAGTATTAATTAAGGTATTAAGTGAATCGTAACACCTTTCCTCACTGCTATGTTTCTTTCGTGTTTTCCTCTTAGACCGTTTAAATTACATACATTTTTTTATGCCTACCCTTACAGTTTATGTTTATAACATTATAATGTTCTTAAAATATTTCTGCTGTTACTTAATATTGCGTGGAAATCTGTGGTAAATTAGAGTGATATTCGCCCTGAATGTATAAATTTCTCGGTTCCGAAGTTGAGTTGAAGTAAAATTGCGTCTTAAGTTAAATATTGCTGTGTAAAGAAACTTCAGTAACAAAAGTTAGCGATTTTCAATTTCTTAGCGTGATCTTTGTGAGAATCAAAGATGTTTCATTCTGTAGTAATTTGTTTTATAAGTAGTCAGCCATGTTGTTTTTATTGACAAGCCTTCACACATTGTTAAACTCAAGAGATGTTTGCCTGAATTTGTTTTATGGTAATATTTAATTATTATTTTGCAGTTATAAACATGTCGGCTGGTCCGTACAATTACTCTTACATCTTTAAGTACATCATAATTGGTGATATGGGAGTTGGCAAATCATGTCTGCTACATCAGTTTACCGAAAAGAAATGTAAGTATGTATATATTAAGAATGTAGTCATAAGAAGCATCTTAGTTAATTTAGACTGTGCTTATTTTGATGAGGTATAATTCATTTTATCAGTTATGGCTGACTGCCCACATACAATTGGCGTTGAATTCGGAACAAGAATTATTGAAGTCTCTGGACAGAAAATCAAGCTGCAAATCTGGGATACTGCTGGTCAAGAAAGGTTTAGAGCTGTCACAAGGTATAATTTGGGTGTAAATCATCGAAGCGCGTATAAGATTACGTCATGGAACTCATAACATCATAATTACATTATTTTAATGTGTGAGAATTTGATGTTCTATTATTGATCTATATGTGTTAGACTCATGCTAAGTAATGGCCTGTTGGTAAGAGAAAGAGTACTTTATATTTTACGTTAATTCCTTATAACTGTTAAATATTGTGATCGTAACTTAATTGTGTATTGAACGGAGATATCAAATTGAAAGTAATTTGAGGGGTTCATTGTGAATAATTTTTTTGCAAGGTATTGAGAATGGTATTTCAGTATATTTGTTTTGACAACTAAACCTTCAGTTGATGTAGTGTAAGGTATTGCAGTTAGGAGATTATTTCTAAACAATGTAATACGTTCTTACCCTTCACTAGATCATATTACCGTGGAGCAGCTGGAGCCCTCATGGTTTATGACATCACTCGTAGATCAACCTATAATCACCTAAGCAGTTGGTTGACTGATACTCGTAACTTGACCAACCCCAGTACTGTGAGTTGATGTTTTGATATTTCTGCTTAGCATAGAATATTTTAATTTTTTCTCTTGCTGCATAATTAGATATGATATTGTTATTTTTCTGTTGAAGAGATGTGGTGAATAATCTTGCTATCACCAAAAATATGAGTTATGCTTCATGGATATGGACGTTTTTTTAATTATTATCATTGAATGTTATTTCAAAAGAAGTCCTATAGTCATGCTTTCTATTGAACATTGCAGCTACTAAACTTATTGTGGTTTTTCTATATCTTAGAAATGCTATCTTAAAGTAGTTCAACTTGTCAAATGTTGGTTTTTCATCCTGGTTTATATTATTTTAAAAAATACCTCAATTATTTTTCCCCCTTCAGTTTCAATGTGAATCAGGGGCGTAGCCAAATTTTCCGTAAACCTGTGACTGTCATAGGTTTTCTAAAGTTTTAGCTACTGACTTTTTTTGGTTAGCTATTTAGCCACCTACTTCCTGGTTCAGATTCTGGTTAGATTTCTGGACAGGGCTCATGTGCAAAATGACCTTTGCTGAAAAAGCACTTGTAAAATTATTAATTATAATACTAACCTCTTGATAATTAACTTCTTAACTATACATTTTACTTTCATGTACAATCCTTCTTAGGGACTCAGGAATATTCTTTGAATCTAATGACCATGCAAAAGAATATCAACTTTCTAGAATTTTGGTTACATTTTTTTTGTTTCAATAGTTAGAAATCCATTCTTCTTAGAATGGTTTGGTTTTTCATCTTCTGGATTCTTTGTGGATTTATATTCAAATCCTTATAATTATACATTATTGCCAATCCATTTAATTTCTCTTCACTGACTATTGATGTTATGCATGTTTATAAATGTTTGAGCAAGGAAAAACTTCTTTCTAGTTTACGTATTGTAACAGTAAGAGTTGCAGTATTGCATAAAATTTTGCATATTATAGACTTGCAATTATAGAATTGCATATTATAGAATTGCAATACTAGACTTGGGGTAAAAAATAAGTAATTTTTGGAGGATAAACAATTATTTGTGAAAATTTAAATAAGAAGCAAGCAATTGCAAAAGCATTCCCAAGTAGTGTGGAAGAGATGCACCATGGTAGTTCATTGGTTAGAATACCTGCCTGGAAAGTGGGAGACCTTGATTTGAGTCCCAATCATGTTGATATTTTGGCACTTGTAATTTCCTGTTATCCTGTAAGAGTAGTTTTATTATGAATTTTTATTAGTAAATAATAGGAGTAGTTGATATCATGATTTGTTTCATTAGGAATAACTTTTATCTATGAATGCAATTCATGATCATTTGCCATTACACCCACAAAAATTATGGAATGATGTACATAAATGAATGAAAATGCCATGTATAGTAATATGTTTTTAAAGATGTAACTAATTATGAAATATTCTTTAACACAAAACTATTTATAATTGTCTAATATAAATTATTTTAAATCTATTTTACTTATCTTTCTTATAAACATTTTCTCAGGAGTTATTTATGATATTTAGAATTACAGAAATGGTCTTGAGTAAGTCCTGATTAAACTAATATCCAGATAGTTCTGTTTATTTTGTTCATTAGTTCACAGATGTTTAATATTTGGTTAGAACACATCTATCTCTATCAAGATAGTGGAGGCGTTTTTTTTTTTAATCCTTACAACAGATTTACCACTGCTGCCCTGTCTACCTATCATTAGCTTCTCGCTTCTTGAGGATTCACTGTATATCTCTTCCTTTCTTTTTAGCTCCTATGAAAGCACTTTCATTGATGCTCTTTTCTGCATTTCTGCTTCAGTGAATTTCTTCTCAACCTCTCACAGGAATTTTTGTTAGTGTTATTATTTATAATTAATGAACTCATCTCAGCAATGATAAAAAAATTGAAAAATCCATTTCGTTGTGTTTCCTAATGTGTTTCAAGTTCTACTTACATTATCAACAGTATTTACATCTCTCTATATAGCATTATAGAATGTTAAAATCTCAGGTATTTTCTTACCTCCATTTGGCAAGCATCTATGCTATCTTGGCTACGAATTATTGGCAACAGTATAGTGTTTTTTCATTTCTTTGGAATGGAGAACATAATGGTCACTTTATCCTCGAGAGCAAATAGACTACTAGCCTCTTTCCAGTTTTTTGTGCAGACCATCTGTGGTGGAAATTTCCTTATTTTATTTATTCCTTATTTGTTGAGGTTTCTGACCAGGGTCAGTTTAATATCTAGCTAATCCTCCATCATTGGCACACTTGCAAACCAATTTTAAAGACTCACTTTTCTATGCATTCCAGGATGGGTTTACTGTATACTATTTTCCCATGATTATTGTTTGCCTTGTAAAGCACTTGAGGCCGAGTTCCAGGGTAAATTTCCTAGTTGGAAGTATAGGAAATTCATGCATCTTTGTATCCAAATATTTTAATTCAGCACCTGGCTGGCTAATTACAAATATATTATCTAATAAGACATTCTCCACATAATTCAACCAACTGCTCATCTACAGTAAGAAATTCTGTTATGTTATAGAAAACGTGTAATGTTTTTCAAGCATATCAAACAATTCAAGAATTGGAGCTAATTTATTGATAACTTTTCTTTCAGCTGCAGTACTTAGTTACTTATTGTCTTGTAGCATAGCCCACTTTCATCTCCAAAAACAACCATAACCTCTTCCACAATGTTATTTTCTAATAATTGAACCAAATCTTCCAAGGAAACCCTCAATAAAACTCTTCTCAGGATGACTTCTCCAAAAGATGAATAATACTCTCCCACTTTTATCCTCTTTACTTGGGAATAATAACCTATTGTAATTATAATTAGGCTAAAAATAATTTTAAACTTTTGATTAAACACTTTAAGGAGGAATGATTTTGAACAGTTTGGAACCAGCAAAATCATAAATAAATGGGTAAATTCTTAAATAATTCAGAAAATTATGCAAATATATAAACAAATAGATATTTTGAATACAGAACTAGAAAACTTCACATTTGTACTTAAATATTATGTACGTATAAGAATTTCGGTAATCTGCAGTGTTGCTTTATTACATGAAAAACGTCTTCATTCAAGAAGTATTTAAGGGAAACTGCAGACTTTTTAGGAAATGGCCGAAAACAGACTCAATTCGAGCTACTGAATAGGAGAAACCGCAACTGCTAAGTAGCTTCGCTATAAAAGAGATACTGGAGTGTCCAGAACATCCTGTGCAAGTAATTTAGGGGTTAAGTAAATAGATTCTATATCAGTTGCATTGTTTTCCATTCTTTTTTAAGCTAGATCAACATTTGCACTTAATGCTTCTTGTAAAGCTGTATATCTTATTTGTAAATATTTACAAAGAATATGCCGTCATTAAATGCTAGATTTTAAAAAGTGTAAATTAAAGGAAATTCAATATTTTTAGAGCATACAATTTCTGGTCTTGGAGCAGTTACAATTTATGGCCAGTTTACCATTAATGCCAATGAATGAATGACAGCATCTAGTAGCTGTAAAATAACTAAACAGACTTACGGTGTTCAAGCCATCTAGTAATGCTTAAGTTAACTAGCTTTGAATTTTAAGTTGGTAGATGAATGTCATTGATATTATTTAAAAGAGCTTTTTCTCTTGTTTTATTAAAGAACCGAGTTTTACTAATATATTTATGCATTTATTGAATACATCACAAACAAGACATTGATAAATTTAAGCTTTGGCTTGTACATTGTAGGTAAAAGGTATTTAGAAATTTCTGGGCCATTTTAGTCTAATCTCAATTAACAATTTCACTTCATTAATTAGTGCATAGCCTTGGCCTCATAATGTTTTAAAATTTATTGATACTGTTAATAATCTGCTATCCTCTGTGCCATCTGCAGTAGTATCGAGAGCCAGTACAAATTTGATGAATTTTTCAGTTTTCGCTGGAAAATTTCTAAATCAAATACTGAAAACATAAGGTAAATTGTGCAACACCAGCATCAATAGTTTCATCTGCAATCAGTATAAAGTGTGGAGCAGCATTAATGTCTGACTATTTTTTCTGTTATTAAATTTCTTGCAGCTTCAATTATTTCATTTTTTAAATGTAGGATTAAAGTATGAATCAAGCTCCCGGATAGCCAAGTGGGCAATGCATTTGACTTTATTGAAAGCGGTCCCATATTCGATTCCTGGTGGGAGCTTACATGCTAAATGACCTTAGCTGTCAAGGCACTTTTAACAATACTACTACTATTGAAGTATGAATCAATTTTAGGAGATTTTGCTAATTTTAATTTGAAAATTTCACTGTTTTGTACCAAATCTAACCAGAAAAATAAAATAAAAATATCCATTTTATTCTTTAGGTTCTTTGTCAACAGCTATTGGACCTCCATCTTTGTCCCTCTAAGGATAGCCCTTGTTTACTACTTCGTACAATTGTCAATAATTGTAAATACTGGCTTTGGTTATACTCTATAATCCTACTTTGTTTATAAACTATTTGTAAATTTACAGATACAATTTCATTCTTTTATATTTTAGATACTGTTGCATTTTTTCACACGCATTTACCTCCTCAACCACTTGTCCTTCAAAAATCTTTAGTAGTAGTATTTTTTAAAAGTGTTTTGACAACTGAGGCTATTTTGCAGATAGGCCCTCACTGAGGATTTAACCCAGGAACACTTTCACCAAAGGCTTTCACATAGGCCACATGGCCAATTGAGAGCCCAAAATCAATTTAGTGTTTAGCACTTGCTAAAAGGAGAGAACCCATTTTATAGAAGCTGAAGTAAGAAAGTCCTTCTGGTGAATAGATAAAACTTTTCCATCACAAATTTCTTGCCATTCATTTTCATTTTACTGGAAGTTGGACTTTGGTCTGAACCTCGAGGAACCTTGGCTTTGCCTCTGCTGTGAATCAACAATATTATTTTGTGTACATTGATTATGATAAACTGCTTAATTTGAGCAGTTTGACAACCTCATGTATATTTTCTGAAAATGTGGTTAGCAAATAATGAGATTATCTTTTGATGTGAGATTCATTTAAATTTTTGATTAAATTATCTCATGTCTACCTTAGTTTTGGGATTAACATTTAAGTGTGACTGGTATTATTCACACTGTTGGTGTTAGCCATGTTACATAGTTGATTGTTAGTGAGTTTATTGCTGTACCTTAAGGGCATGATTGAGACTTAAGAGTTTCTTGCATTTAACCTTTATTCAAGATTTAAGAAAAGAGCTTTAAAAGATTTAAAGGAGGAGCTTTTGGGAGTTGAACAAAAGAAAAAGCTGTGAAAAGAGAGAATGACTCGGACTTGATTGTGATAACATACCTAACTGTAACCATTCTATAGGTCACATATAGGTATATATTTTCTAATTGTCTTATTAGATTTCAGTTTGTATGCTTTACAGGTTTGCACACTGTATCTGGAGAGCTAATAATATGTTGTCAGTAATTATGATGTGGTTGATAAAATTTTTTTAAATTCGAAATAGTTATTTAACCTCTCCAGTGTGTGCAACACAGCATATATATCCACTCAATTTCTTGGCTCTGGCATGATTTTTATCAGAGGAATTTAAATTGCTCAGGGTGCTTTTTTTTTCAAGCATTATAGACTTCATGCTGACATAAAGCTAACATCTTTAGCATTTTAGTAATATTGGGAAAGTTTTCCAAAAATATTTTATTTTATTTGTTTTATTATTATAATTGTATACTTATTTTTTGTGAAATCATGTCTATTGTATACTGTTCTCATTTATTGTTATTGGGCAGGTTATACACCTATATCTAGTTTTCTTACTATTTCTATTTTTGGACACACCACATACCTTCTTCTTCCAACTTTACAAGTTACAGTTTTTGGATAATCTGTGTAGTCAATTGTATACATTCCATGCCTATATTTGAGGGCCAACTTTAGCATTTTTCTAACTTTTGTCCATGATACATGACTATGATTTAGTTAACTAAGCTTAGTCTGAAGGAATGATGATGTTCCTTATTACCATCCTTGTGGTATAGGATTTGGGGATTCAGTACATTTGTATTTACTAAGAGGTTGAAAATTTTTTCTACCACACTTTTGTTCTAGTCTTTCCATCAATAAGGACTCTAATAGTTGATCTTTCAAGTCAACACCTCTCATATATTTATTGTACTCTATTACACAGGTAGGTTTATTAAAAAATTCTAATGTTCCCTTTAATGGGTTGTATTTTGTCTGATGTTTGGTAGCCAGCATTGATCTATCAAACTTATCCCTCCAATTCAATGCTACGCATTACCTACACGTTACAGTAACTATCATATTTCTAGGGGATTTTTTGCATACTGAACTGGCACACTATTTCATAGCTAAATTGCATGCAAAAGGTAAAGAAGGATAAGCACTATCAATCTCTTCTCAAGTATTCTTTTAAATATTTTTCTGCAAATTGAGAATGTTCTTCATCTTCAGAGCTGAAGTCTAGAGGATATTCTCCTGAATTCTCAGAAACTGTTTCTGAACTTACTGCAATCTTCTCTTCCGAAACATCAAACACTTGCTTATCAGACTGCTCATAAGTGCTGGACTAATAATAACAGACTAAGGAGAAGTTTAGCTAAGATGTGGTCCCAAGGCAGAAAAATAATATTCAAACCAGCTATACAGGCATTGTATGAATACAGGAATTGTATGCATCATGAATCCCAGACCCTTATTTTCAGGCATTGTAAAAAAGATGCAAAACTATGACAGATATTGACTGGGTCAAAGATTTTCTCTGCGATAGAGAACAACAAGTGGTACTCAATGGTGTTACTTCAAACAGAGTCAAAGTTACCTCAGGCATACCCCAGGGCAGCGTGATTGGGCCCCTTCTTTTCTTGATATACATAAACAAATTGAGCCACAAAATCGATAGTAAAGTGAGGATATTTGTGGATGACACAGTTATATATGGAAAAATATCAAGTGAGGAAGACCAGGAATCCCTACCAAACGACTTAGTTCATACTCAACGGTGGTGCGAAAAATGGCAACTCGACCTAAACACAAGCAACTGCTCCATAGTAAATCTTTTTTTTTTTTTTTTTAAGAAAAGAGTTGCGGCAGAATAAATCGTACAGTATTAGCGGAACAGTAATTAAAGTAGTGGACTTTGTAAAATATCTCGGAATCACTCTTATGAATAACATGAACTGGAGCACGCACATCCGTAACTTTTGTGCTAAAGCAACTAGAAAACTTGGTTTCATTAGGCGTATTGTCAGTAAATGTGACGAAAAAGCTAGAGAGCGATGTTATTTTGCATTGGTTAGGCCTCATCTTGAATATGCATCAAGTATATGGGATCCAGCAGACAAAATATGCATCTGTGAACTCGAGAAAGTACAACGGAAAGCGATACGTTTTGTTAAGAAGTGCTACGATAAAAAAGCAAGCGTTACCAAAATGCTGTCAGATGCAGGTTGGGAATCCTGAAAAGATAGGAGACTAGAAGCTAGATTGCGATTGCTCGATACATTTAGGGAAAGTACATTTGCGGAAGATATAGTAGATATTATGCATTGAGTGACCATGCCTGATTAAACATTGCCATGATGAGAGAGAAACAGAATTTTTAATTGTTGACACAAATGCAGAAAATGAGGTACCACAACAAAAGCTGTCAGCCAGATATAAGCTCTATATGAAGGAACATAAATCGGAGTGTGAGATGAAAAAAAATGTTCTTATAGACACCAGAAAGCAAATAAGCATTTTATTCACCAAGCATTGGTGAAGAAGTATTTTTAACTTGGACAAAAATGCAGGAACAAAGAGGCACATATCAAAAGTATGCACCATTAGCTCTCTTATAAACTAACTGCAGTATCATATATCAAAGCAAGAGTAGTTACAAATTCTTAATAAAAGAAATATAGAATAAGAATATAATAAATAAGAAATATTTATTTTGTAATCTTCTTAAACCAAAATAAATCATTGTGTATTATTATAGGTGCTTAAGTGACTTCTATTCTGATTATTGATTGAGGTACATTAGGATTGAAAATGGGATGTTTGAAAAATTATAGAATTAAATAATTTTAAATTTTACACACAAGACAATCCATTAGATTTATATTGATTTTGATTCCAGTAATTTTTTTTAAATTTCATGGAATTACAAAGGAAACATTTATTGTGTTTGTCTTATATTTGTTCTAAGTATTCTCTACAGCTCCAATTGCAAATATGAATAAAATTGTTCACAGCTCATGTCAAAATTAATTCTATTTGGCAGCTCAACTTTAACCAGAAGAACACACATTTTATTACAATTCATTCCTCCATACTTGCTCTAGAATAGAAGCTACATGTTCTGTAATGTAATGGTAGAAGCTTTCATTACTTTGGAGTATTTCATTACTTTAAGTATCTTTAAATTCCAACTCACTCATAAAATTGAGAAAATAAGAAATGAGGATTTTGAACAGACAGCACTATCATGTCATCTTGCAGCTCATTTTCTTGTGATGACAAGCCTTCTCGTTTAATACATGTAAATTTGCTCTGTTATGTTCACATCAAAATTAAAATTAGCCTTTAGTATGACTTCACAATTTAAGATCAAGGGAATTGAACTGTCTGTAATTTACAGCTGAATTTCTGCTGAATAAGCTTCAACATTGTTGATTCCCAATTCATGTTTGTTGAGGAATGTTAGAATTCCATTCGTTATTTCATCTAGAAGATTTAAAATCATCAGTATATAAATGCTAAATTCTAATTTTGAATCTCTTATGTGGTATAAAGTAGCTTATAATTAATGCATACAATGCCATATTTCCTTTATTAGACATGTCAGATGAAATGAGAAGTATCTAGGATCTTTAATATTTTGATGTTCAGTTTAATCACTTTTGATCCTTCAATATCCTCTGTTAAGATACATATTTTATCAGCCCAGTCGGGACCTCTAAAACCTAGGAGCATGGTGAGAACCTTTCCAAATTTGTTCATTTACATCTTCACAGTGTTATGAGTCTTCAAGGCTTAAGTAAGACACTATCAGGAAGTTTTAGAATTATTAGCAGATTTTAGAGTAAGCTGTCAAGAAATACAGAAAGAGAAGAGGATAAAATTAGAAAAATATATTTATTCTAACTCAAATATTGTCTAATTTGTAACTGTAGACCTGAAAAAAATTTAAAACAAACCTGAAGCCTGAAGAAATTATGCTAAACCTTCTCCTTTGTCTTTGCATCAATATGTTGCTGTTGGCTACCCTATCTGTGACAGATGGAAAGTTAATTATTATGAAAGTGAAATGAATTCTGAGATTTAGGATAGTTTTTAGCAAAATTCATAGATAATTCTATTTGTCAATCACCCCGAAGATCTCGTTTACTCAACTTTACTAAGTTATCTAAGGACTGAAGTTTTTATAACTGAAATTTTACAGTCTAATTAAAGAGTCATGATTCTTTATTTGCTCCCTGATGGCATAAGATTATTTTTCTGGATGAAATATTTTTAGAATACAAAACATATCTGTGCCTCATACTTCTATGGATATTTAAGATGATTTTTAAAATCTTAATGAGGAGTAAAACATATCTAAGGAAAGTAATTGTTGATTCCTGCTTGTTTTATTTTATCTTACAATAGTTGGCCAAAATTCCTTCCAAATTATCTCCACAAGGACGTTTTGGTGATGGTATGGCAATTTGTTACTTAAGGAAAATTAAAGATTAATTATCATGTCCAGAGGGGAGACAGGAAAACCAGCTGACACTATTAACATGTTAATGAATATCTTTACATAGAAAGTGGAATAGGGCTCTTATTATTGAGCTAAATCCTGTAATGGAGGTTGATATCCTGATATAACAATAATTTCATTAATGGAAACAGGAATACCTCAGTTACATTCTTTTCAATAATTGTTGTTATTGATGAACACAAATAACCATTCCCTGACTATAAAAATCTGATTAGACTCAAAACTGGGGCCTTGTGCTGAGAGTGTTCACATTTTAAACATTCAGTCTCCTTAACCAGTAGTTTGTTATAAGCAATTTTAGCAAAGTAGTCCTGAAATTATTATCGTTACATTCTTCTAGTTTCAATCTTTTCCTTATGTATATAAGGGTAAGATGTAATATGAATAATTTTATTATTTTCATTGTTATGACAACCCTTCATGTGATTTCTGTGCTAATATTTCAAAAATGTGGATATCTATTGTTAGGTTTGTAAAAGTTATGTGATCTATCATTTCTTTTCCTAAATTAGTTTTTCATTCTTCTGCTCCATCTCTATCTTGTGTGGTGCTTCATTCTAATCCTCCATTACAATTAGTCATTTTTCTATTTTATCTTCATAATTTTATCCACTTGTTTTACACCAAATCTTATTCATCATCACTGGGTTACTTGGGGGTTCTGTAAACATGAAGAATAACATTGATAACTGGTTTGGTCTTCATATCTAAATTTATTGTATGGGATAGAACCTGAATGGGCTGTACATAGAATTTTGCGGGTGAAGAATTTTATAATATTATTTGCTAGGAAAGACTTCAGTCTTGTTCTTGGTGTATTTTTATGATGAAATATTTTGCTTTAAAGGTAAATTAATTTGCCTTATGATGGTGTATTATTTAAGGAAAACTTTATGAAATATATTGGCATATTCCGTAATAAGATTGATAAAACTTTAACTTTATTTACACCTAACCTAAATATCGTCTTTTCAGGTGATATTTCTAATAGGAAACAAATGTGACTTAGATGCTCAAAGAGACGTTACTTATGAAGAAGCAGAGAAATTTGCTGAAGAGAATGGACTGATGTTTGTGGAAGCTAGTGCTAAGACGTAAGTATACCTGTTTTGTGGTGAATTCAAACGTGTACTTGATCAATTTTTGTTAAACCTACCAGTCTTATTTAATCATAAATTGCCAGAGAAAGAACAATAAAGAATTGGAGAAGGTTTTTTATTCAAAGTAAGTTAATTTATTTAAAATCAGAACAACTAGTCTCCAACTACATTAAGCTAATTTTATCTATCTAAGACCTTGTGATGTAGTAAATGCTTTAAGTAAAATATTCTCTGGATAATGTTTGTATGATTATATTTTTAGGGGACAAAATGTAGAAGAAGCATTTTTGGAGACAGCAAAGAGGATCTACCAAAGCATTCAAGATGGAAGGTAAGTTTTATATAAGAGAATGTGTGGGAAAGATATATTGAATTTACAACCAGAAATAGAATTGTCATTTAAATTAAATAGTCCTGTAATTGTAGCTTTTAATGAAATGCAGCTTCTTCTGTTCAATTAAACCATATTTGATGAGTCTAATATTAGCTGATAACGTTTTATCCAATTTAAAAATGCAGGTGAAATTCTCAGTAAAGACTATGAAAAATTTTATAATCCCATCTCCAGATCTTTTATTTGGGAGCAATTCCTTTTACCTTGGTCTTCAGTTTCTTTCTTGTTCTCAGAATTCATTATTAATATCCTTGTGCTTCTTTTTCAACTGATACTCTTCTGAGATTCAATTATTCATGTTGGTGGTCTTCTTGTTTTAAAATAGTTTAGCCTAAATCTGATTGGATTCTGCTATATTCTCCTGCATTCCTATTTTCATATCTTAATGAATAGTCCAATATGTATGTTTATTCTACTTCTCTTAATTTTTCTGTTTAGCATTGTATTAACATTGAATTACATATTAGTGAAAAAGAATTATTAATAAGTATAATATTTAGAGAAAATATCTTTGATGACAAACAGCTTAATTTACAGATTGTGCAGTAGTTTTTCTTTGCATGATGTTTACAGTCATTTGATAAGCCTAAGATTTCAACATCATTTTATATCAAGCTAAATATTCTAATCTCTTCGGTATAATAAGTAACCTCTTTATAGTTTTTCAGTTTTTGTAGTTAGAGATTTTTCTGTTTAATTTTACTAAAAAATTATCCTCCCTATCATCCTAACTGCTTCTGCAGAGGGTGAAAAGGAATGCAATGTTGAAATTGCTGGCAATTGCAACAAATTATTTTTGTTTGTCTCAACAAAGTCTGTCACCTCTGTAACATCACACTCCATAATGGATGTGAGGTCATTAATATGGGCATTTTTGTTTTGTTTTCATCAGTAATTACTCTTCCAGCTCTAATCCAGCTCTTTGTAAGCATTTTCTGGCACTTTCTTTGTTTACACTTTTCATTGCTCTGGTTAAAGAGTTTATGGATTTTAGAATTGTAAGATTTTTTACCACTGCACTAACTTTGTCAGCATAATCAACAAATGTTAAAAACGACTTCATCAGAAACTTTCTTTAATTAACTGAACTGCAATATACAATTCCTTTACCCATGGGTTGAGTGATGCTTGTGGTATTTGCTGGGAAACATGCAAGTTCCACATTTGTTAGTTCTAGGTAAGGGCAACATGGCATTGTCCAAGAAAAGAATTACTTTACGTCCAGAAGTTTATATTTTCCTATCAAATGATAGCCACTATTCCTCCATTATTTATGCTGAGTCCCAAGCTTTAGAGTTGCAATGCTAGACCACAGAAAGCTCTCCAATGTTCAAATTTTTTAAACATCTAGGTTGTCTGCTTTGCCAATAACAAGCAGCTTTTCCATATCTCCTTCCATGCTTCTGTAAATAAAAACAGTAATTTGCTCTTTGGAGAGTTTACCACCAGTATACTTTTCCTCTTTCAGTGAGTTTTCTTTTTGGAATTGCCTGGAAAAATAGCTTCATCACCATTAAAAGTATCTATTTGATGTAGTTTTTAATGAAGTCTTTCAATTTTGATTTCTAGTGGTAGACTATGGCCGTATCCACTTCAATTACCTCTTCAGAAACACTGATCATTACAACATTATGACAAGCTTTAAAACTGTCAAGCCATCTTATAGATGCTTTAAATTTCCTAATTCCCTAATTTTTGTTTGTGCTTGAACCATAATTTCATAACACAGAGGTAACGAACTCCTTTTTTTGATGAAAAATCATTCCATTGACACATATGGCAGGTTCTGTTATATCCAGTTTAACTTATAAGAGGGTTGATCAGCGGATATTACATACTTGTATACATATTAAGCTTCCAAAATGGCTGCTCTTAACAACGTAGGTTAGGGACATGTGTACCAATATAAAGAAAAAAAATCACAATTGGAATTATACAGCCCGGAAAATTATAAAATTCCACTTTTTTTAATCACACCACATATGTAAATTCCTATCCTGTGGTCTAGGACCAAGATATTTTTCTATAAGGGACAGGTTTCCAATATAACTTAACCTCTATTCTGAGTGTGCCATAGTGTAAGCTTAGGTTTTTTTAAATTGTGAATTTTTAATTGTTTTTCTTAGGTTGGATCTGAATGCTGCAGAGTCTGGTGTCCAGCATAAGCCATCTCAACCAGGGAGGAATACACTCGTCAATGACCAGCAGGCCAGTCGGGATAGTTGCGCTTGCTAGGTGTGGACAAACTAGCTGAATTTATTATTATAATTGATATACTTTGAAAGAAATGCAAAATTATTGGCCTTTGTTGAAAATTGAGTGAATACTATCTGTTGTTATGACATATTTCAAAGACTACTGATTTCCCTCCCAGTTCTTTTGATAGAAAAATATGCATTGAGACTGCATTAACACTAAAAGAAATGATTAGCAGGTACAACTAATTATTCATAGACATGTCATTTGCATGTTGCATCTATGTCAGGTCATGTGTGAGTGGATGGAAATGAAGTGTCATGTGCAATAATTTTTTTAATAAGCCTAATATTTAAGATTTTGTTATATGGCAACTAATTATAATTTAATTTAGTTGTTCAATAAATGGAGTAGCAAGAGCCTGTTTAAATTGTTGCAGCCTATACTCCTTTCCAAAAGTTCTAGACTCTGCAATGGAAGTATCAGGCTTGGAAAAATTCTTTGAAATATTTTTAATTTTGAGTATCTATTTTCAATTTTTGGATTATTATGGATATTTTTCATGTGTAATTTATTTTTCCACAAAACATTGTTCACTTCTATACAGTCTGTGTAGATGCCATTTGATGGTATTGTTACTTGCCTGGTCAAGTTCTTCTTTTGGATTTGAAAGGATAAGGTTATGGGAACCAATTAAAGGGATGCCTATGAACTTCTCAGTGGATTCATCGTGGAGAAGAATGATCTTTTGAAATTTATATAAACCTTTGTGAAGTCTTTTTATCTTGCTCAAGATTTATGAGAGCAAATATCCTTATTGCTATAATCATGCAATGTGAAAATTGTCTATTATGTATAAACATTTGTCTTGTTATTTATTCATTTCCTTTTTTTAATTATTCTTGGCTGTGTAGGTGTGTCTGTTAAGATATGTAGGTGTTTGCTTCCATCAAATGCTGACATTTGTGTGCTATTTTCATTCAAAATGGCTTGTCTTTGGGTATAATTGGAAGCAACAGGCAAACCATTTTGATATCTCCAGTTTCCTTATCAGTTATTGAGATATGTTGGCCTTGATGTAGCAGTTGTTAAATATAATGTAACTAAATGCAGGTATCTCGAAATAGTGTTGTATGTGTGTCACTATTTGGATGAAAAATGGAAGGGAAATTTTATGTAATTGTGTTTTATTGTTTGCTAGCATTTCAAGACATATTACCTGAACAGTTCCTGTCATTAGAAAAAAAATTAAGGCATTGTGATGCCTGTATGTTTAGATTTTTATGCATTGATCTGGGTCAGATGATTTCCTTGCTTGTAGATCTTTTGCAACTTAATGGTCCTTTTTTATGTAGATTACAGTCACCTATTTAGGTGATATAGTAATTTATGCATGGCATTTCATATTTCATCACAAAGTTCTTTTGAGGAATAACTTCTTATTTACTCGGATGCTTTTTTCGTATCATAGAAAACTCTTGGTACAACTCATATCTATACATTACTCATAGGATTTGAAACCAAAGTCATAAAAGAGGACTAAAATTTCAAATTCAGTCTGACCAAAATGTTTTTCATTCTTATTCTTAAACATTTGATTGAAACATTCCAATTTATCAATGAACTGTGCAACTTTTATTGGAACTTATGAAAGTTTTGCTGTACCACTGTATTAAAAAAATTAAGTAATACACAAGAATTGAAGCATTTTGCAAATAATTTTCATTGCACATAATGCAGTTTAATGCATTAGTACTATTGAAATTGTATTAACTTAATGTCAGAATTCTTGTATGCTTTCTGCAATTTATATAGATGCTTGATTGATCTTTAAATGCTGATTTTTTTCTTTACAGCAATTGTTTGATTTTATGCCCTTTATATGATTGAGTCAGTAAATATAAATGTGTTTTGTTTATTGTAGCTAATGAAATAAAATACATAAAAATAACTTTTGTTTTCTTCTGAGGACCTTGAAATTACATGCATTTATCTTCTGAGCTTTATTTGACTTTTCCTTGTTATTTGTCCTAGGAAATGACTAAATTTTACCAATATGATCAAAATCATTTGCAGTCATAATTTCTTTAAGGTTTTTTTTATAAACCTTTTCAGATTTTTATGAATATTTGGTAAATGAAAGGTTAAATATGATGGATTATTGTTGGTTTTAAGTTTTAACTAAATTTTCAGAAAATTAAAAGAAGTTCTGTAGTCATAGAATTTTTGCAATGCATGTATTTTTCAAGCTTACATTAAACCTCAAATTGAAATGAATGATTTCCCCTTTCCTGAAGTAAAAATGAAATTTATTATATTAAGATAAGTAATTTATATGTAGCTAACTAATGGAGAGTATCCATAGTTGTTTCAAAGGTTCCTGCTCCACTTGTAGTATTTGATAATCTTAATTGGATCAACCTCATTTAGTTACACAAGAATGTCGAGTGAAACCAGTATAGGATTGATAGTTACTGATGAATCAAATCGTTCAGCATCTGCCCATAAGTGCAAAAATGTTGTTGGTTTTCATTTATTAACTTTGCTATGTCTGAGGAAGGTATTTCTATCTTTTTTATGTGAAATTCTCATTTTTAATTATGTACCCTTTTGTTCTTTTATAGGTTTCCATGGTGTGCTGTGGCCTTAATGGATGATTTAATGGAATTCATTAAATGTAATGGAAACTATCATATCAACCAAGCTCTCATTGTACTTGTCACTGCTCCCACTCCCCATTTTGCTAATGCAGCGGAATGGGAAGGAAGCACCAAAAAAAATCCCTATCAGAATCACTTCTATTGTAATTGGAGGACCCCAATGGGTGTGTGGTTAAGAACTGTGTGTAATATCCCTCCAAAATGTATTGCCAGAAAGGAGTTATGGCTGTAACTTTACCTCCAAGTGGAATGTAAAGGTTTGCCATTAGTGTGCTGTACATAAGTCATATTATTACTCCTAATATTCATATAGCATTATTTGCCCCATTTCATGTATTTAGGATTTCTCTAGAGCAGCTTATCAGTAAGTGCTAAAGTTATATTCTCTGTTATTTTTGAGAATGAGATTAGTTAATATTCTATACACAACTTTCCCTTGAGTGGATTTAAACAACACTATGTTAATCAGTCATTGGAAAACTTGTTGAACTTGCAAAT
Organism: Ladona fulva; assembly: GCA_000376725.2. Lineage (NCBI taxonomy): Eukaryota > Metazoa > Arthropoda > Insecta > Odonata > Libellulidae > Ladona > Ladona fulva. The sequence goes on along the minus strand of KZ308574.1, from coordinate 246,186 downwards.
GAAAAATGTGATGTTCAGTCCCTCTTAACTCCAAAAAATGTCATGTTTCTAATATTGTGCATTAAGAAATATTAATACTCTATTTCTGCATTTGGCAAATGTTTTATAGATCTAATATTTGTCCATATTTATCTTTGGATTGTCTGGTAGACTGGGTGAGGAAACTTTAAAGGATTCCTTAAAGTACAATAATTTATGTTCTAAAGTCATATAGGGGTTATTTCATGCAGTTTATATATTATTTATATATTGGTTATTTGTAGCATTTTTGTTTTTATCACTTCAAAGAGCTTTAACACCTTAATGCTGTGTTTTGTCCATGCCTCTTATAGGATTAAATTTGAACCATGTCAAACTATTTGATGTATAGAGGTTTGAAACTTTTCTCACATTAAATGTAGCTGTGGGGATAAACATCGTGTGAGCATAGTAATTATGTATGCAGAATTTACTCTAAAAAATTGAAAAACTAAAATCCATTAATAACATCTCCTGACATAACATATGCCAAGTTATTTATTACTAATGGTAGTGTAAGGGCATTTCTGCATTGTTTAGTAAAGTTAATGTACAGTTTTGTAATGAGTATTATAATTGTATCTTCACACCAAGAAGCATGGATTTAATATTAATTAGGTGCTTAATACCAAAGTTTTCTCATGTTCATGAGAAGGGTAAAATATTTGGTTATAAAATAAAGGATTATTATAATGTATATAAATATATATCCAGTATTTTATTATTTTTAATCCACCATTAATTAAGGTGGGATGAATCTGATCATCTCAATGAGCCTGATTTGTATGTATTTATACACTCAGCAAAAATGCTTCTTCATGTAAACTATTTTGTATTTTCTGTCATCATTTGTTGGAGAAATTTTTTTCATACTATGTAATGCAATATTTGAAACATTCCGGGGGAAATTATATGTTTTAAGTTAAAGAGGATATTCACAAAATCTATAAATCTTATACATGTTCTATTAGATTACTGTATACATTATTGTTAATTTTATTAAGTTGGATCCTGTTAAATAAATAATATATTAATGCTTAAAGCAACATTCATGAAATTGAAAGCCTTATTGAAGTAGTTCTTTGCACTTATGATATTTATAACACCATATTTAGTGCTTATACTCATTTCATGGTTTTGAATTTTACTTTGAGCTGCCTTTTTTGTTTTTATTATACTGAAAATTTCTCAGAAATTACCAGAATATGGTAAGAAGTCACAAACAGCATACCTTTTAAAATTGTTTCCATCTGTGAAACAATATAAGGTGTTATAACAAGCTAATGCCTATTCTGAATCCAGCAAGTTATTTTGTGTGTATATATAAAGTACGTGAGAGTAAGCCAGAGATGTTATGTTTGA
>KZ308574.1:170736-240668 GCA_000376725.2 Ladona fulva | reverse complement strand
ACAAATTCTCGTACTTGGGTAGTGTTCTATCTTGGGATGGGAGGTGTGGAGATGAGGTTCGAAAAAGAGTAGCATTGGCCAAGGAAGCTTTTATGAAGCGAAGGGAATTAATGACAAAGGGTCTCGATAAAGGAATCAGGAAAAAATTGGTAAATCCTTGATATGGAGTGTTTTGCTATATGGGTGTGAAACGTGGAACTTATGAAAAGAGGACGTCAAAGGATTGGAGGTATTTGAGATGTGGGTGTGGCGTAGAATGGAGAAGGTGAGCTGGGTGGACAGAAAAACAAACGTAGAGGTACTAGAAATGGTTAGGGAGGAAAGGGTTTTAATTGAAGTAATTAAGTGCCGGCAAAAGAAATGGGTGGGTCAGATGTTAAGAGGAGAGGGGTTGCTGAAGAATGTAATAGAGGGTAGAATGCAAGGGAAAAGACAGAGGGGAAGGCAAAGGCAAAAAATGTTAGATGACATAAAGGGTGGGGTAAGCTACCAGGTAGCGAAGGAAAGGGCTACGAATAGGGAATATTAGGGCACATGGACCTACCAAAAGGTAGAACACTTATGTATGTATTATTCCATATCCTTCATTACTCTTAGCCTTTTTCTCTTTTCAATTAAATTCAAATATTTTTTTCATCTATATTTCCTGGGTTCAATTTTTTTCTGACCCAACACTATCTGTCAATTCTCTTATTCCTAGATTCATTCCACACCACCCTTTCCTACCATTTCTCACCCATTTCTTTGAGCCTCCCTCTTTCTTCATCCCTCAAATTTTCCAATGGCCATCTAATTTTTACTGCTCATTACTTATCTTACATTTTATGTCACAATTTGCCTTGACAACTTTGGGATCACTGTCCTCATCAAGACCTGAGTAGCTATGGGTTTTATTTGTTTCCTTAATTTGATTTTACAATGCTCACTTGGTGCTACCCAAGTGAGCATTGTAAAATCAAATTCCTCAGGGAAATCTCAAAAAATGTACTTATGATTACTATGTTATGTTGTTAACAGAATCCCACTTGTCAGTCTCCACTGCCATTAATGTTTCCTAAACTGTATTTTCTTGTAACCTTTGAATTATTCTGGCTTCCAACAATAGCATTGAAATCTTTTATTACAATGATATTATCTTTGTCCTTTGTTATTCATATTAACTCTTCAATATTCTCTTACCATTTTTCCTCTTCTACATTTGTGCTTGATGTTGCAAAATTTGATTGCATAATCACCAGATCTGTGGATACACCTAATTTTGACCATAATTAACATTTTATCTATAAAGTTATAATTGGTTACTTGTTTTGCCTACATGTTATTTAGCACTACTGCTTCTCCATTACTTCTACTCATCACCATCCACTATGTATAACTTTGTACCCAGTACTCCGAAATTCTCCAGTACATCTGATATAGTCTTATATCCTTATCTTGCATAATTTTCTTAATATTTTCCAGTTTACTAGCCATGAGAAATTTTCTGATGTTTCAGCTTCAAATTTTTAAGCATTCCTTTACCTTTCAATTGTTATTGTTGTTAATATTGGGATTTTTTCTGATATCAATCTGAAAAGCCCTATTCTTTCTCTTGCCGTATCTTGGGATCTGAAGCCCATGATCAGTGTTATTCCTCTGAACATTATCTATATTTCAATGGTTGCTATACATGAAATATCCATGTGGCTAATTAATTGAGTGGTTTCTCCTGGCTTTCTCCATCCTCTGCCATTGGCCAAATGATGGTTCATCTGCCTTTAGGGACTATTTCTAACCTCAGAGACAGAAGGGTGCTCTAATTCCATCTTGATGAGGAGACAAAGGCATATACTGGCTTATATTTCTCTCCAGATCCTTCTTTGGTGCCAATATCCCATCACGAGGAGGTGTGGTTAGATGTTTCCTTTCCTATAGGAACTAACCTAAATGGCATTTTTCATCTTCTCCAGTACTTTGGGGGACAAAATTATTTATGTATAATCCACAAAATGCTCAGTTAATCATTGCGAATTTTTGAAGAGATGGTTGGTGGCTAAATATTTAGGGAAGAAAAAAACAATGGGGGCAGTAAGGGGCTTTCTTCCACATATTTTCTGTAGAGTTGAGAACCTGTTTCATATTTGGTTTTCAGACATTTCTGCATAAATATCAAGGTTGACAAAGAAGAATTGGAATAGATGAACCAGTTAATGTACATTTGTAGTACCCTTATGAAATGAAATAACAAAATAATTGCTGGAGAAATGTTTATTAGGTTAGGTATGTTGAAAAAATAAACAGAAAAAATCAATAAAATTTCTAAACTAATGTCGGCTGCCATGTTGGCCTGAAACTTAAAAATTATTGACTGGGTTTACTATAAGGTATTTTAAACCTAGATACAGGATACACTGTAAAAAAATTCGTTAATTTGATAGGAAAGCAAACTAGGGAGGATTGTGGTAAGGGAAGTGATAAAGAAATGAAAGAAACACTAGAGGGAGAGTTATTAGACAATAATTGACAAATATTGATAACATTTAATGAAATTGATGGAGATGAAAACAAAACTTGTTGGATGACACGAAGGGGTAGTAGGTTTTTAGAAGATGATAGAAATTGTATTCAAAGTAATTTTAAGTATGATCTGACCATGATATATAAAACTCAGAATGGTCTCAAGTGTAAAAATGAATCTTACTTTTCAGTGTAATTATGCTGTTGACCCAACATGTTCCTAATTTTGCTATGTCTGTTTCTTTGTACTTTAATGTAGGACGAATTCTGGAATTTAAAAAGGATATATGTGCATGTTTTGTCGATTTTGAAAAGGCTTTTGATAGAGTTCAATGGCCAAAATTAATGGGAAATTCAGAAAAAATTGGGTTGGACTGGAAAGATAGGCATTTGGTGCAAAATTTGTAGTTAAATCTAACAGGAAGTAATTATTTCATTCCTTTTGATCCTTGAGGACTCTGTCCTTAATCCAAAATTTTGTCACTTCTTCAAAAACTCTTTTTTCAGTAAATGTTGTTGTATCTTTTAGTGATTATAGGCAGATTAGTTATCAAAGCAATAAAATTATTAGATTGTGCTTTTACTATTCTCTTACTTTGGCTCATTTTTATCTGAGTTGTAGGAAGGTTACCTTAGTAGATTTAATTCAAGGAAGGTTGAGCTAGGGATTTAGTGACAATTTTTTGAGACTTGATAACCACAGAATCTTATCTGCTTTACAGTTTACACTGTTTACTGTTTCTCTTTACAATTTTAAATATGAGTATGCTTAGCATATAATCAATTACTTGTATCTTCCATAGTGCAGACTCCTGGGAAGCCCAGTGGGCAACTGTTTTGACTTCAGTGAAAGCTGTCCCGGGTTTGATTCCCTGTGGAGGCCTACGTGCAAAGTGACCACAAATGTCAAAGCACTTTTAATATTACTACTACTACTTTGCAGGTTGCTCACCATACATGTTCAATATCTATATACTGAAAAGCAATGTAGTCGGTATTGCTTTTCAGTATATAGATATTGAATATATATGGTGGAAGTGAGCACCCTTGTCTTCTCTCTTAACCTTTACCTCTTTATCACATTCTCTTGCTATTATTTAAGTACTTCGGTTATACTAGAGGTAAATGTCTTTTATCAATTTGATGATAATCAATTCTAGTTCACACATTTGAAACTGGTTTACCTTATCAAATGCTTTCCCTATGTGATTGAAACTGAGGCAGGCTTTCCTGTTCATTTCTAGCCTTCTCTTGAGAACCATACAAGGTATCAGAAATGCTTCTCTTGCTCCTTTTCCTTCTGAGAAACCAAACTGATCATCTCCAACACATACCTTATCTTTCTTACCTGCTTTTTCCTATGGTCTTATTTTTTACTTACCTTTATTATTCCATCCCTTCTCTGGACTACAACCTTGTCATGGTGGAAGGGCTTGCATGTTCCTATGACCTAGAGAGCGTAACTGGCTGGAACTATGTTCCTGGTAGGGTCACCCATAGGTAGGGGCCAGATGAAAGGTAGTCCACGCAGTGTCTGTACCTCATTGAGGCGGCTGCAAAGGCGTCTGTACCCCTGTGGAGCGGCCATTATGGGTGATGGTGGTGTCACGTTAAGAGAAAGATTGAGGAAGGCAACGGGAAACCACCTCGGCTACCACACTTATCCCAAGCAATCATGATGTGCCAATATAAGAATATTGTAAGTGGCGTAAGCGGGACTCAACCCTCTACGGGGAGTGTCGTGCCCGGCAGTGATAGGAGTAAGGCTATCTCGGTCGTCATTCCACGAAACCCTTACCCAGGAAACGACAAGAAAAGAAGAGAGAAGATGGCCAAGGAAACAAGGGTGGGAACCTGGAATGTTAGGACAATGCTTAGGAAAGGAAAGTTGGAAAATGTAAAGGTAGAAATGAAGAGGTCCAACATTAACATACTAGGGCTATGTGAAGTGCGATGGAAGGATGGGGGTGATTTCTGGAGTGATGATGTCAGAGTAATTTTCAGTGGGGGAAATTCTAGCCAGAGGGGAGTTGCGGTAGTGCTAGACAAGAAAGCGGGAAAAGCCGTGATAGCTACAGAGCTAATAAGCGACCGGGTTATGTCAGTAGAAATAAAGGCTGAGCCAGTAAACACGGTGATAGTTCAGGTGTACTTGCCCACTAGCGAACATAGTGATGATGAAGTAGAACTTGTTTATGAACAAATAGAAGAAGTAATGGGAAGGGTTAGAGGCAATAAAAACCTAATTGTAATGGGGGACTGGAATGCAGTAGTTGGGCAAGGCAAAGATGGAGAAGAAGTGGGAGGGTTCGGACTAGGAAATAGAAACGAAAGGGGACAGAAATTAGTAGACTTTTGTAAGAGGAATAACCTCTGTATCACAAACACACTTTTTCAGCACCATAATAGAAGGAGGTACACATGGAAAAAGCCAGGAGATACGGATAGGTACCAAATTGATTACATTTTGGTAAGAAAAAGGTTTAGAAATAGTGTTAAAAATTCAAAGAGTTACCCTGGTGCTGATGTTGACTCAGACCATAACCTGGTCATGATGAAAACCGAGCTAAAGTTTAAAAAGATATTTCGAGCAAAAATTACACCAAAATGGAACCTTGAAGCCCTTAAAAATGGGAAAGCGAGAGAGTTCCAAGAGTCAGTCAGTAAGGCCTTAGAGGATAATGGGAGGGAACTTACTATAGACGGAGAATGGGAAAAGATTAAAAACAGTATCAAGGATAGTGCGCAAGTAACTATTGGAAGGGTCAAACAAAACAAAATTAGGAAACCATGGGTGACGGTAGAAATGATAAATAAAATGGAGGAAAGAAGGAAATGGAAAAGGGTTAACACAGAACAAGGACGTAGAATGTATAGGGCTCTCAACAACGAACTGAGAAGGGAAACAAATAGGGCGAGGGAACAGTGGTGGAAGGGACAATGTAACGAAATAGAAAAGCTGGACGAAAGTGGGAGGGTCGATTTAATGTATAGAAAGGTGAAACAGTTAACGGGAAATAAAACACGAAACAGAACAACCACAATAAAAGATAATAATGGTAAAGTTATACGAGATCCAGCCAGCATAAGGGAAAGGTGGAAAGAATATGTCGAGGAACTATATGGGAAGGACATGAAGCCAACAAACATAATGTTAGAAAGTGAACAAGAAGTGGAGGATGATGATGTTGGACCTGGGATATTAGATAGTGAAATTGATAGGGCCTTGCGTGATATGAAAGGAAACAAAGCAACGGGCATTGACGAGATACCAGTTGAGCTACTTAAAAACCTGAGGGGAAAGGGTAAGAGGAAATTCTATAATTTATGTAGAAAAATTTATGATGAAGGGGAATGGCCAGAGGATTTTACTAAGACAATCCTGATTCCTTTGCAGAAAAAGAATAATGCTTCTGAGTGTAGGGATTATCGTACAATCAGTTTAATATCTCACGCGGCAAAGGTTATTCTAAGAGTATTGAATAGAAGAATTGAAGGAAAAATTAAGGAACAAATAGGAGAAGACCAGTTCGGATTTCAGAAAGGGAAAGGAACGAGGGATGCAATCGGGGTAATGAGGGTGCTAGTAGAACGAAGCCTGGAATTTAAAAAGGATATATGTGCATGTTTTGTCGATTTTGAAAAGGCTTTCGATAGAGTTCAATGGCCAAAATTAATGGGAATTTTAAAGAAAATTGGGTTGGACTGGAAAGATAGGCGTTTGGTGCAAAATTTGTACTTAAATCAAACAGCGCGAGTTAGAATAACTGAAGGAGAGTCGGAATGGGCAGAGTTAGGGAGAGGGGTAAGACAAGGATGCCCATTATCACCATCGCTTTTTAATATATATGCAGAGGAAATGGTGAATGAAGCTTGGGAAGAAATAAGCAAGGGAGTGATAGTTGGAGGGAAAGTAGTAAAGTCAGTAAGATATGCAGACGATAAAGCTATTGTGTGCGATTCCGAAAGGGGTTTACAAATACTAGTAAATGCACTAAACGATAAGGCAAGGGAATATGGAATGAAAATTAACGTAAGTAAAACTAAGGTAATGAGATTCACTAAGGGAAAGAAGGCTAAATTAACGATCAGGGTCGATGGGGAAAAACTAGAGCAGGTGGACAAATTCTCGTACTTGGGTAGTGTTCTATCTTGGGATGGGAGGTGTGGAGATGAGGTTCGAAAAAGAGTAGCATTGGCCAAGGAAGCTTTTATGAAGCGAAGGGAATTAATGACAAAGGGTCTCGATAAAGGAATCAGGAAAAAATTGGTAAATCCTTGATATGGAGTGTTTTGCTATATGGGTGTGAAACGTGGAACTTATGAAAAGAGGACGTCAAAGGATTGGAGGTATTTGAGATGTGGGTGTGGCGTAGAATGGAGAAGGTGAGCTGGGTGGACAGAAAAACAAACGTAGAGGTACTAGAAATGGTTAGGGAGGAAAGGGTTTTAATTGAAGTAATTAAGTGCCGGCAAAAGAAATGGGTGGGTCAGATGTTAAGAGGAGAGGGGTTGCTGAAGAATGTAATAGAGGGTAGAATGCAAGGGAAAAGACAGAGGGGAAGGCAAAGGCAAAAAATGTTAGATGACATAAAGGGTGGGGTAAGCTACCAGGTAGCGAAGGAAAGGGCTACGAATAGGGAATATTAGGGCACATGGACCTACCAAAAGGTAGAACACTTATGTATGTATTATTCCATATCCTTCATTACTCTTAGCCTTTTTCTCTTTTCAATTAAATTCAAATATTTTTTTCATCTATATTTCCTGGGTTCAATTTTTTTCTGACCCAACACTATCTGTCAATTCTCTTATTCCTAGATTCATTCCACACCACCCTTTCCTACCATTTCTCACCCATTTCTTTGAGGCTCCCTCTTTCTTCATCCCTCAAATTTTCCAATGGCCATCTAATTTTTACTGCTCATTACTTATCTTACATTTTATGTCACAATTTGCCTTGACAACTTTGGGATCACTGTCCTCATCAAGACCTGAGTAGCTATGGGTTTTATTTGTTTCCTTAATTTGATTTTACAATGCTCACTTGGTGCTACCCAAGTGAGCATTGTAAAATCAAATTCCTCAGGGAAATCTCAAAAAATGTACTTATGATTACTATGTTATGTTGTTAACAGAATCCCACTTGTCAGTCTCCACTGCCATTAATGTTTCCTAAACTGTATTTTCTTGTAACCTTTGAATTATTCTGGCTTCCAACAATAGCATTGAAATCTTTTATTACAATGATATTATCTTTGTCCTTTGTTATTCATATTAACTCTTCAATATTCTCTTACCATTTTTCCTCTTCTACATTTGTGCTTGATGTTGCAAAATTTGATTGCATAATCACCAGATCTGTGGATACACCTAATTTTGACCATAATTAACATTTTATCTATAAAGTTATAATTGGTTACTTGTTTTGCCTACATGTTATTTAGCACTACTGCTTCTCCATTACTTCTACTCATCACCATCCACTATGTATAACTTTGTACCCAGTACTCCGAAATTCTCCAGTACATCTGATATAGTCTTATATCCTTATCTTGCATAATTTTCTTAATATTTTCCAGTTTACTAGCCATGAGAAATTTTCTGATGTTTCAGCTTCAAATTTTTAAGCATTCCTTTACCTTTCAATTGTTATTGTTGTTAATATTGGGATTTTTTCTGATATCAATCTGAAAAGCCCTATTCTTTCTCTTGCCGTATCTTGGGATCTGAAGCCCATGATCAGTGTTATTCCTCTGAACATTATCTATATTTCAATGGTTGCTATACATGAAATATCCATGTGGCTAATTAATTGAGTGGTTTCTCCTGGCTTTCTCCATCCTCTGCCATTGGCCAAATGATGGTTCATCTGCCTTTAGGGACTATTTCTAACCTCAGAGACAGAAGGGTGCTCTAATTCCATCTTGATGAGGAGACAAAGGCATATACTGGCTTATATTTCTCTCCAGATCCTTCTTTGGTGCCAATATCCCATCACGAGGAGGTGTGGTTAGATGTTTCCATTCCTATAGGAACTAACCTAAATGGCATTTTTCATCTTCTCCAGTACTTTGGGGGACAAAATTATTTATGTATAATCCACAAAATGCTCAGTTAATCATTGCGAATTTTTGAAGAGATGGTTGGTGGCTAAATATTTAGGGAAGAAAAAAACAATGGGGGCAGTAAGGGGCTTTCTTCCACATATTTTCTGTAGAGTTGAGAACCTGTTTCATATTTGGTTTTCAGACATTTCTGCATAAATATCAAGGTTGACAAAGAAGAATTGGAATAGATGAACCAGTTAATGTACATTTGTAGTACCCTTATGAAATGAAATAACAAAATAATTGCTGGAGAAATGTTTATTAGGTTAGGTATGTTGAAAAAATAAACAGAAAAAATCAATAAAATTTCTAAACTAATGTCGGCTGCCATGTTGGCCTGAAACTTAAAAATTATTGACTGGGTTTACTATAAGGTATTTTAAACCTAGATACAGGATACACTGTAAAAAAATTCGTTAATTTGATAGGAAAGCAAACTAGGGAGGATTGTGGTAAGGGAAGTGATAAAGAAATGAAAGAAACACTAGAGGGAGAGTTATTAGACAATAATTGACAAATATTGATAACATTTAATGAAATTGATGGAGATGAAAACAAAACTTGTTGGATGACACGAAGGGGTAGTAGGTTTTTAGAAGATGATAGAAATTGTATTCAAAGTAATTTTAAGTATGATCTGACCATGATATATAAAACTCAGAATGGTCTCAAGTGTAAAAATGAATCTTACTTTTCAGTGTAATTATGCTGTTGACCCAACATGTTCCTAATTTTGCTATGTCTGTTTCTTTGTACTTTAATGTAGTTGAATAAGCTTGTTCACCTTGGTTATATACCAAATTTAACTTTTTGTAATATTTTATTTGTATTAATTATATTTAAATAATACTTACTGAAATAATGCTTCCTTAATAATGATGATCTGGGAAAGTGGGTTAAACTTATGAGGAATTCCTGATTAGAAAAATTTTATCATCTTCATTTCATGAACTACTTCTCACGGTAAAATTACAAGTATTTTTATTTCGGTTTTTAAACGTCTTTTATTTTAATATGAACTGGCTATAAATTAGATGGCTAGAGGAAAATGAAAATTTAGGGTTGCTGTCCTTTTTTCAGATGATCCAGATAATGATGAATGAATTGTTCCCGTAAAAATTTGCAAAGCTTGAAGAGCATTGAGTTATTTAATTCATAAAATTATAAAATTCATGAAAAGGGCTCAACATTTTTGTTGATAATTATAATAATTGAGGTAATCCGGGGGCTCAACTTTGAGGGAAGGAGCATGGAGGTATTAAGATTTCAAATGACCATTTTTACAATCCTGCGGATAATGCTTAAAATCTTTCATTCGAAGGGGTTTGATGACATGATTATATTTTAAGCATCCTTGGTCGTCGACTCACGACTTCCTTGAATGTGAACCAAAAGATGTTTATGACATCTTTACTTAAAGGTAATGTCCCTTCAGCATATGGGCCCATCGTATTTTTCCTCTTTGGCATTTTGTGAAAAAAAATTGGTCACGCGCTCAGAAACACGATACAAATTAGCAGGGATTGCCGTAGGAACTCCCGAGTGACGCTCAGAGAGAAAAGTTCGTATGAAACATATCGCAAAGTTGTAGTTAACGTAAGATTAAAGACTGCTACAGAGAGCTCTATAAGGAGACCAAATTCGTTTTTCTGTTCGTTTATTTACAGAAAAAAAGTTGTTTTAGAGAATCGATAACGAATTATCGTGTAACGGAATAATTTGAAACGATTTATTGGAGTTCAGAATTTGTATTCTAACATTTTAATAAAATTGCGTTCCGATAGGATTCTTTTTAGGAAAAAGTTACGTAGGACTCCGTTAAATAGCGCGAAAAAACGGGCACTCTTTTCGTTCTACATGTAATAAAAATTTTCATTGCCTTTTGTACATTGTTAAACGCAGTAAGAAAAATGCAAAATTTCGGTGGAACATTTTCCTATGGGATCCCTAGTTAAGTTTTTATTTGACTTCAAATTTGAATATCCACAATAAAAGATCCAATAATAGACTCAATGCCATATAGCATTATCTTAAAGATATGCATGCATTTAATGTGCAGAATAACATGCCTACCGCAGCTCTTATCATCAGAGACTAGCCATGTAATAGCCATAGGAAATGGAAGTCCAAAAAATGTAAGAAAGAACTCTTGGAGCCATGAATAAAACTTCATTCTAATAAAAATAGTACTAATAATAATAAAACAGGAGGAAAATGAATGTATAAGATTTAACAGCATTACGTATGTCCTAAATACGTTCAAAATTGATAGGAATAATCTGATTTTCAACTCTTTTTATCTCTTCTACTTGCTCAAACTTTGAATCGAATTTAATGCAAAATTAACCGTTGGAGGCAAAATCTTGGCTAATTAAAATCTGCTTCCCTTTGTATTTCATTGCAATCCATCTGTCATAAGATAAGAATAACGAGTCATTTTGGTCCCGTAGGAATAGAAGAAAAATTCTTAAAATTCCCTACTCGGTCTTTCCCATGAAAACCTTAAAGATATTCCTATGGCACATATTTTCCAGCTTTCCTTCAAGCATTTAACGAAGAGTAAAGCAGAGCTGAGGCATTCCTTCGTCTCCCGCAGAGCTTCCCTTCACTTATCTCTCTGGCAAAATTTCGGACTCATTTGGAGGGTTACACCTCTTACCAAGTGACGTTTAACTAGCTAAAATCATAGCAGCGAAATTCCTTGTCGTTCATTGCTGGTGCCTAACAAGAGCTCATCGAAAGCGTCCTTATGAAGCGAAACATTTCAGTTTGTGTTACTTCGTGCCACTGTTATGAACGCCGGAAAAGAAGTTGTCTTTAGTTAATTAGGTATCGACTAATTGAGTTTGTTTAGTTGTGGGTTATCAAGAGCAAGTGCATGATGATGATGGTAGAATGATCTACATGATCTGTAGAACCTGCGGGAGGAAGTTTCTTGTGAAAATCTCGTGGAGGTGAATTATTCCTGCTAGTGTATTGCTTTAATACAATTCAGACTATCCCAGTTGAATCTTTGGCATACTTCTAATTAAAAGTGTTTAATGGATGTTGATTGTGATGGATTGTGCAGGATTAAAGAAGAACTCATGCTGTGAATTGATTCTTTGATTTAAACGAGAGGATTTTACGGACGTGAAGCTGCTACTGATTTAGCATCTCGGAATAATCTTATGAAAGGTATGAACCTGCCAATGATTTGTCAGGCCATGAACTATGTTTCCTCTAATATATTTCACAACACAAAGTAATTGTCAAAGTACGATTTCATATTACGTGCGTTACGTTACGTATATATCGATTTCCTTTACCCAAGGCAGTAATCGTAAGGAACAGCTGAGAAATGGACATTTTCCGCGGGAAATCAGTGGGAATCGTTCGCGTATCCGAATTATCTTTATTTTCAATTTATTCAATTAAAACTTTGGATTTAAGAACTGCGATGTAATCTGTTGACGGATCTCTTCAAGAAATCATTTCCTTGTAAATCATTCTCGGTTGTTTGTTTTAACACGGTATTGGGAATTTGCTTTGCAATTTGTTGCACATATAAGATTACTCTTCCGCTGATAGTGGAATTTGCTACTATGACTTTTAAATATATTATATCCTCATATAACGAATATTTTCATATTGCTCAGTCGTTTCTATTTCTGCTAGTAAACAATCAAGTACTGCTATTTACTTGCAAATTCGCCCTGAGTGTGTAAAACACCCTCATACCTACTCATCCAATGTATGTATGTATCGATTCTTATCTCTGTATGCATATAAATGCTATTTATATAGATTTAAAATTAAACAATAAGTGCCTACGAAGTGGTTAATAAAGGTCTTTTAATTTTATAGGCTACTTATTTAATATCGAAATTATCGTTTTAGCTTTATGTTCATTTATTTAAATCATTAATATGAATTGAAATAAATGTATGAATATTTATTTGATTTATGTGTATATATTTAAATGAATAATTTTAAAATAATGGCAAGGGGTGGAGCTTAGACTCAGCAACCGAGAGGGGGGTGTAACCAAATTCGTCAACCAATCAGAGTCTTATGATTTAATTTGGTTCAATTTTTAACCGTCTATTAACAGTTCGAGGTTTAGAGTGGTTGAAGGAAGGTCGTAGTGCGAAATGTCCATTTACACGCTTCGTTTTTGCTTGAGAGTATGTTTTCTTGCAAATAGTGCAAAGAATATATATTTGTGGTAAATCTGAATAATATACAATCTGGATCGTCTAAGTATTTTCTATAATACCTGTTAATCATGGAAATTTCGTGAAATATGGCATGAGATGGAGGAATGAGGTTCAGGTGAGTGAATATTCCCATTATTAGTGACGTGTTTACAGTTTGTGGTTAATAATGCCGAATCAGTGAAAAATGTTTTAATTCAACGATATATAATTATGCTAAAATTTTATTTTTTAACGAAAATAGACCATTTCCTGGACTTTTGGGAAGATGTAGCTTAAGATTCCTTTAGTTGTAACAAATTTCACTCGAATAACATTCTGAATTCGATTTTGTATGTGATATTTTTTATAGAGCCTTAAAAATAGTAATTTAACTCCCAATTTATCGGAAAAGCTATAGATTTCGCTTTTATGACACTTTGGGATATTTTATCTAGATGCTTTTGTTAATATATTGAACGGCATCTGCGATCGTCTATTATTGTCTGTCTATTTTAAAACAAAAATTAAAAAATTTTTAATCTTTAAACATTTTTGAGCTCCTAAGCATGTCACCACTCCATCTGAATCCGTAAGAAACAATCCAACATTGTCCAAAATATTAAAAAAATTGGAATCTAGAAAATCTAAAGATCCTGCTTGAGACAAAGTTCGTCGGTCCACTTAGAATTTCTCGGAAATGAAAACCAATGTAACCTTCAGGAGAATGACTCGTTTGTGTCTTTCGTTTTTTACATTAATCAGTTACCATTACTTCGCTATCACTCTGGTTTTCAAGGAGATATTCGTAATCCTCTTCATTTATTTCCTACAATTTTCGCTCCGAAAACAATATCGCCGTGTAGTTGTCCAGATTGGAAAGCATAGATGTTTGAATGAGTATACAAACAAGTTGCCCTATTACTTTCCAGGTTGTTGAATTTTTCATTTGGGCGATGTTTCAATAAAGGGTAAAAAAGTTCCTTTAATATGTTAATCCAGGATCGCGTAGTTAGAGGTTATACATACTTACATTTTAGATTAGAGCAATGCTTACCTAATGCTGCATCGCATACTTTTGGGTTGATCCTAAACTTGTGACGATCGGCTCTCTTTTCCTCTTAAAGATATTCTAAGGTTGGGAATCGACCCCATTGATTCTCCAAAATTGACTTAAAATGCTCTATTCTTTCATGATATTTTGGACGCATAATTTATTTCTATACGCAAAGATTTTACTGTTAAATTTGCCACTTGACAAAGATTAATGTATATGAAACTAAATCTTTCTCATGTTTAATTTAGGTAGAGTTTATGATTTTATTTGTGTTATGCAACAATTTGCATTTATTTTTCAGGTAAGTTAAAATATTGCATTCAGAGCTGTTTTTTAAGAAACAAGTCCAATGTTCTTTCCGTTTTGCTTTCTCTTTGCCTCATCAGCTTGGATATGGAGAAATAAGGAGAATGCCACCGAGACAAGGCAAGTGCCATTAGCCAATTTACTATTTACTTATGTTGTTGAATTTTACTAGTGTTTCATGTAAGCATCACCGCCAATAACGTAATAGAGAGAAAGTTTTACTCAGAGTGAAAGATAATAATCTTATTATAATCAGAACTTGTAAAGAGGTAGAGAACCTTCCAACTATGTTATTTGTCCCACATCTCGAATATTTGAAGTATCCACCCTTTTAGAATAGCACGTAATGGAATTAACTTATCATAGCATAAAAAATAAGCCCGTTAAGAATTAACATAACAAAAATGGCAATAATTAATTTATTATTATCATTGACGAAAGAAGTGTCCAATTTACTGTTGTTTGCCTTCCAACTAATTTCGAACGATTTTCGATGGTTTCTTGATGTATTTTTTTTAAACTTTTAAATCAATTAACGTCCCGCAAGATGCTCATCAGTGTACTTTTAATTTCACTCAGCTATTTCGTTTGTTAGATATTTCTCAGCTATTTTTTCTTAATTATTCCGAGTTCATCGTAATATCGTTTTGACTCACAACGGGTACATTTCTCATCCGGTATCGAACTATTTGGTGTTTACCTTTTCATTTGATTAGGAAGGGTACTCGAAAGCCTTGTCGAACGTAACCCAACGAGTTTTTCAGGAGCAATGAGAACTTTGTGTCGAATCATTTATAGAGGCTCTATCGGAGTCGGGAAGCTTTTGATGCATGAGCTATGTATCAAAGAATAAATTGCGATTCTGCGAGGATTCTATCAAAATTCTTCTCACGTCTTCCTCGCTCGGTTTTTATATTGTCATAGGCTATGTGGGAAAGAACTTTGTATCCGATAATCGCCGTATTCGCAAAACGAAGTATGAAGTGAGGGGGTTTCCCTTTCCTGGACCCTGTCCAGTTGGCCAAGGAGTCGCGGGAATGGAGCCCGCACTGTGTAGCTATACGTCATAGAAATGACCGGACGAAAAAGAGGCGTGGGAGTCAGGTGTCGTGGGTGGGCACGAAGGAAAAGTGAAGAGGACACGAAATATGGGAAGGATTTGGAGGCGTGTGTGGCCGCTCATAACATTTTTTCCACTCACTCTTCAAATCATTGATGAAAGGTCGGTTCCTTCCACTCACCAACTGCCATAGCCAACTCATGATTAGGGGAAAGAATAATAAAAAAGTGGGATTCTTTGAGCTATTTAGGGCGCATTTTAAAATCTTGGAAATATAGAGTTTAAATTATGAAACATGTTTCTAGTTCAGCGATTATTTATTCTGTGGTAAAAATTGATAATATTGATTGTAATTTGGATCATAGGATCATAATCTCTCTCTGAAAAATACTTATAACCTTCGGTAATCGTTGATTATG
Source organism: Ladona fulva (assembly GCA_000376725.2). Taxonomy (NCBI): domain Eukaryota; kingdom Metazoa; phylum Arthropoda; class Insecta; order Odonata; family Libellulidae; genus Ladona; species Ladona fulva. The sequence continues at coordinate 225,045 of KZ308574.1, read as the reverse complement.
AAGGTGGGGTAAGCGTCAAACTATCTTTACTATTGTTTACTGTCATTATTATTGTTTTATCATATCGTTATTATCGTTTACTATCGTTATCTTGAATTTGTTTAGGACAAAGATTTTTCGTTTAATTTTGAACGTTCACTACTACTTCAAGATACCCATTTATTGAGTTGAAATTGTCCGACAAATTCAGCTATTTTCAGATTTTGTATGGGAAGACTTTATAACATCGCTTACTGATCTATAGTCCCCATTAAAACACTCTTGTTTTCGGCATTCGGAGTATTACCATCGCAAGTGATCGGTTAGGCCACTGTGGCCATCAGTCTCATGCTTACCTTAGTGAAGTTATCGGGTCCTCGGGTTATTAAATGAGTTCTTCTGCACTTAACTATGTTAAACTGTTTTACCCATAAATCTATAAGGAAAAGGAACACGGCTGTGGTAAGACATCAGAGTTCGAGAAAGGCTCCAAATGCAACGGCTATTTGGAGTTTTTCCCGAACTCTAATGTTTTACCCATATAGAATAACAATAAGTCTGTAATTTTGATCATTAAAAGCTACAATGTTTCAAAGTGTAGCTGTCGAGTAAACATTAACTTCAGACGGTTTGTAAATCCTTATGACTTGAGTAGAAAGCAGATTGCGCGAATTCTATGTATTTCTTTACTGAGATGTTTTATCATATAAATTGTATTCTTACACTTTTTTCTTTATTCGCCTAGTTTCGGCATTCGTTGTAAACAATTTGGATTCATCTCGCGAGAAAATCCCAGTAATTGATGGAAGTGTAAAGTGTGAAAGTATGTTTTACGTCTGCTTCCTATTCAAACTATTGCTCGATTTCAATAATATTACACATTTAAGTAAATGGTTATGTACAGTTACTTCATCCCAAATTTTTCAGGAAAAAATCTAATACCAGTTTCAACGAAAGAGAATAGATAGTGAAATTGGAGAGTTTATCGTATTCTGGTGAAAAAAATATAAGGCTTAAAAAATTACCATTTTTATAAAGTAGAAATTGTAACTGTGGGCTACTGAACTTAACGAATACAGTATATGCATAGAGCCGTAATCAACCGGTAGAGAACAACTGAAATAGTGTTTCCGGACATAAAGTAACTTAAGTAATAGATAATAATATTAGATATTACAGAAATTAAAGTTATCAGAAAACTATCTACTTTACCTTGACTAATGCAGATATCAACTAATTTTGATTTCCCGTGACGAGTGAAGCCAAAATCAGAATAACTTTCCCTTAACGGCAGGTAGTAAATCAGTACTACAGAGAAGCGATCAAATGAAAGATGTCTGCATCATCAAGAGAAGTAGATGCCTATAAACAATACTGCAGTAGTAGTTGCAATCTGAAAGATTTGTCATCAGATTGGGTGTGTACGAATTTATCTCCGGAAAATCCGGAAAAATTTCCACGTTCACTTTTATATACTGACGGCGAAGAAAACTGTAACTGCGCTCGGAATTCGTATCATCCGTAAAATAAAAATGCTCCGGATAAAAATCGTGAGCGACGGTACTCATTCTACTCTGAAAATAAACCCACCTCCGTGGAAGAATATGAAATGGAACCGCCAAAGCGAGCGGTGGAAAGGCGTCGTGGCAGTCGCGTCGAATAATGCCTCACTGATTTATGATTTTCGCTCGTAAAAACTTCAGGCGTCTACGCACGTTGGCATCGCCGGCGTGAATCGTAAAACAAGAGACGCTCGCGCGGCGTCGAACTCGTTTGAGAGCGGCGGCCTTTGGATCGTCCGAAGGCCATCTTTCTTTATGGCAGTTGCCGCAAATATGGTTCCCACGTCACGCGGTGGCGGCGTGAATGAATGGATGATGAGCTGGCAGTGCAAAGTCGTGCGGTCTCATAGGTTATCCAACCGTCTATATGCCAATGCGACGTGCTCGATCACCGGAATTCCAAATGAATCGCCCGTTAGATGGATACCGAAGCTTTCCATCGCGGGGCAAAACGCTTGGTGACTCAAACGGTGCCTCTCTCAGCTGTGGTGGGGAAAGGGAATTCGTCATCGAATATGTTGTCTGATGTAGTGCTTTGGCCTTTACGCAATTTGCGTAGCAAAGCCTTTCATGAATTGCAGGGAAAGGGGTTTTTGGTAAATATGCAAATTTCCGAACTATCGGGATCCGTCCGCAAATTGAGGATGATATTCTGCCGCTGCGAACCACTGCCACACCCTTTGTGGCAGTGGTTATACGTGCAGTGGCAATATTAGCGTTCATATTTATTGGAAAGGATAATTTTTTCGATGCACAAGCAATTGCCAAGATTTCCGATCGTTGCATACCGGTAATTTGGGAATGCGCCAGAGGGTGATCTAGAAATCTGCGGCTATTGGATTATGACGATTAAAATCAAGAAAATGGTGTTTAGTCATCTATTGGTAACCCTCGCGTATTGCAGTAGTTATGGAGTAAATAATAACGAATTTTCGCGTCTCATTTGCTGCAGTGGTTATATATTGTCATCGTGGGTGTTGAGTAAGTCGCAATTAGTATGGTACTTATCAATCTCTAACTCCCGTTGACAATGAAGGTGCAGCTCAGATATTCAATAAAATAAACTTGTGCGCAGGTGTTATATTCGTCTAAAACTCCAGAATCAGAGATCACAGTTTTCAAACTTTTCACTATTCTAAAATTCGACGTCGCGCAGATATAAGGCTTCGTATATATATATATATACGTAATGGTCTCCGTTTCAATCCCAAACGAGTCGAAGCGCTCCCATAATAAATGCATGTCAAGTTCTTTCCTATAGCTTGCAGGCTCTATTTCTACTGCAAAATCATATTTAGAAAACATTATCGTGATAACTGGTCTAGTTTCAAATGGAAGAATTTTATAAAGGATTATCTTCTTATTGTCGATTATAGATTTCTGCTCCAAATTATAAAAACTTTGGTAATATTGCAAATTTTTGTTTCCGTTAACCAGTTCTACGATACCAATCTGAGAAATTTAATATTTTATTCTGTACAAATGGGACCACTTTCTTTGATCTTATTTCTATTTTTTCCGTTAAGAATCAACATGCACTTCAGGTAGTCTACACATAAAGTGGAAATTTGGATTTATATGTTCGTATGTTTTTCTTAGTCCACATAATTTGTTAGATTTGTTATAAACTTTGCACTTTGACGGTCTGGATACGTGTCCTCTGAGAGCAAGAAGGAAGTACTGTCGGCTTTTCATTCGATAATATTGCTGGGTTGGAACCAAAATCGCTCAGAGGGATTTCCATAAATAATACACGTAAAGTTTTATAGTTAGCAGGGTTTATTTCATTCGCAAACAGAATTAGAAAGAGTATTCCAATAAAGTCGTGACAACCACCAAAATAAGGAAAATTAAATAAATATTCTTATTTTGCTCGTGGAATATAACTTTCGACTCGAAACCGTAAGAATTTTGATAAAATAAACGAGAAACTTGTGAGATTTTGTGGTGGTAAATAACTAGTGACTTGAAGACCGAGGCAATTGTTGGATCCTAGCTTATTCATTTCCATAAAAATAAATGGGAACTTTAGGCCCACTTAAAATAAGGGTAATAATTAATGATAGGATATATTACGATGATAAGATTTTGTAAGATATTTAGCATTTGCAGTAACGAAAACTTTGCGGTGACGAATCAGAGGTATGAACACGGCATCTTAGGAAATTTTATTAAATAGCTCGATTTTCTCATCGGGATTTCACAATACTAATAATGAAGCTACTAAATGTGCATTTTGTTTAGTAAATCTATATTTAATATAGAGGATGCGATCCGCCTGTCGGCGTGCAGCAGATAGTGTATGCTCCACGGCATTTCTTCCCTAATCGGTTATGTCACATATCGTGGTAGTATGTCGAGTAAATAATAACGTAATTTCTTATCTCATTCATTACAGCGGCCATCTGTTGTTTTCATGGGAGTCGAGTAAGTCAAAATTAGTACGTTATTAAGTTTTACTTCCCGTTGAGAATCATCGGATAGTTCAGCTATTCTGGTTTATAATTTTGAAGGAGGAAGTGTAGGCGTGTAAGTCTCCTAAAACTGGAGAAACAGAAGTTGCAAAATTTGCACATCATTACAAGTAGAATCGGTGAAGATAGTATACTTTTTTACATTTTTATTTTCGTCTCAGGTTCGATCCTAGACGAGTAAAATTGTTCCCATAAGAACGGGATGTAAAGTTCATTTTATTCGTTTGCAGGCTCTATTTCTACAGTAAAATTAAATTAAAGAGAATTGTCGCACCTACTTAAGAAAATTTTCATAAGATATTAATTCGATAGAGGTTCATATTCTCATCGTCGATTGTAGGTTTCGACAACAGTTTATGAGATCTTTGATAAGATTAAAAGATTTTCGTTTTCGATCACCTGTTCCATTGAACTAAGCTAGAACTTCGCGTCCGTACAAATGGGTATATGTACTGTATATAGGCCTACTTCTAATATCCCCGCTGAGAAAAAACAATTATATAATTGTGTTAAAATGGCAATTATCTTAGGTCCTTCGATTCTTTACCAGAAAGTACGTAAATACCCTTCTGTCGTGATCCTTTTTGACTCTTTGCTTTTGAGGTTAGGCCCGTGCATGGTACTCTTCCATCTAACCTCGTATATTGCTTAATATTCAATACTTACAAAGATTAATGGATAACGAGAAGTAAGAGTAGAGTTAGGGAAAAATATTTGCAATTTACGGATGACAAAGAAAAAATTCACGTTGCGGGAAAACACCCACAGGGAGGGGGTGTTAAAGAAACGGCGAAGGGAAAGTAAAAAATACAAAGTCAAAATAAATTANTTTACTTCCAATCAACCACATGATCAACAACTTAAATTAGTACCAAATTATCACTATTTACGAAGTTAAATTCACAAATCAAAAAATAATACAATATACGGAAAGAATTAAGAAAATTAATAAAATATGAACTAAAAATTATTGTAGTAGCAACACTCCTTTTCGGTAAAATAAATAAGACAACAAATCTTTGCAAATGAATTCGCTAAAAAATATCAAATGAAATTAAAAAAGGGAAGTCAGAATACATATGGAGAAAACACAAATGACAAATGTTTGAAATGAGGCGGACGAATTGTAATTTTAGAAACGATTTGAGCTTAATTTTTACTTTGAGTTTTTAATCATATCACAGGTAAAACGCTTCTTCAAAGTCATCTAGGAAGCGGTCGCTCAATCGGCCACAAGATCGCTATATCTCAGCTGCGCTGTGATGACCCTGAGTAGAGGCTAAAAAGTTTTAACCCGCGTTCTTCCGCATTCCTAGAATAAATTAATATGCATAATTTTTTTCTTTGTAATTTCCGTGCTTTTAAAGCTATGGAGTTTTTTCACTTGTGACTTCTCGTATCGTCGTTATTTTTAGCGAGTGACTTCGCACTAATCATTCAATTGAATAAATACAGTATTGCTGTTTGTTAGAAAAATACGAATCATTGCTGCGAAGTAATGTTTGTCTCCTTCAATGACAACAGGACATTTCTGGATGTGGTAGGTCGCATTTACCTATTGGCCCTTTTAAATAAAAAAACTGATTGAATACAAACAGAGAAACGTCTACCTCTGTCAGCCAACACTGGTAGCACTAAAAGTTTTGTTATATAATAACGATAGAGTCATCGTTAATTTTTAGGTAGCTGATAAGAATCATCAGGTAAAATGAACAGTTGAATTTGGAAATCACTTATCAGCTAAAAAATCTTTGTGACGCGAACGTCTTTGTCATGTTTCGTTGACATGCATTTCTAGGAAAAAACGCTAAGTAATCGAAACTACGTAAAATAAATAGAAGACTACGGGATGCACATGCCATCTAATGAATAATGTAGGAACTATGTTTATGGCATACTCAAACGCGCATTGACAACGAGTGGCATCTGATGGGAAGAATCATTACTATTGCTCTTATCAGCCGCTCCATCCGTCATCTCTGTCAGGCGCGCTTATGGAGAAAGTACGGATAATCGATACATCCGTAACTATTACTTGAACTCGGCCTTTGGATTTCACATTGACAAGCTATTACGATACGAAGTATCCGCTGTATCCGTCTATGTCAATTAGGATATACGCCTGTTATCAGTTTCAGGAGACTTGTTAAGCACCTGTTTATTCTGACCTTCGTTCCCACCTGTTTGACTCGTTACTTTTCAACTTTTTCGGAATAGCTCAGTTTTTCTATGCCTAAAAAGTGAAATTTAAACTACAATTAATTCAAGTAATAAGATTTTGCATATAATTTTTTACTCTTCTTTTCATGGAAATTCTACTTCCCAGTAATCCTCATGTCTGCGTATCCATCCTTTTAAGACGGATACGTTTTCTTGCATATTGGGTTAGCCCGTGACAGATGCCCCACTTAAGGTATGAATCACTTTAGCATGAACAGTATTTTAGAAGAAAAGGTGAAATTTATTAAACAAACACGTGCTTCAGTTTTCGTGAAAAACATTTATTCTGCAGAAAAAGACACTTCCTACCCGTTTTAGTAAAAACATCTAATGCAATTTTCTGGCCATGACATCCCGGGCTGTCCGGAAGAGATGGTGAAGAGCCTAACCTAAAAAACGAAGAGAAAAAAATCATGACAAAGGAGATTTATGCACTTTCTGTTAAATAATCAAGGCACTAAGATAATTGCTAAATTAACATTATTATATAATAATACCAGCTAATTTCCCCGTTGATTCTCAAGGGGGAAATTAGATACGGCCTAAACAAGATATTCCTTTTGTATGGAAGTATTTGTACGTGAATACGAAGGCGGTTTCCAATAACAAAAGTAAAAGTAAACATAAAAGTGAAAGAACTTGTGAGAGATGTCGGCGGTATAATAGATGAAGAAAGGGTACGGAAATTTGTTACCGCGTATGTGTGGGAGGGAGGAAAAACTGAAATTAGTTCTTTAGGCCTTTAATTAGTAAGTAAATGAGGTTTCTATGAGGCTATAAATATACATTTATGTTGTATTATTTATTTGCGTCATATATTTTGTTTAGTAATGTTTTGTTTGGGGGCATTTCTCCCGACCCTCCAATGTTCACAGAAGAGGATAATCTCAGTTTCACGTCCCTCACTATAAAAAATCATTTTTGGCCTCTTGGCCAGTTTTATTCGATTCTAGTTCACTGTGCAGCGTTGCGACTTCAGTAGCGATCCTTGAAGGCAATTCTGAAACAGCTGGCTTAGAAATATTACTTCAGCTTCAGCTTCAGCTATTAGCTTCAGCTATTAGCTTCAGCTATTAGCTTCAGCTATTAGCTTCAGCTCTCATCAAGTGACAATACCTTCAAAACAACGATTTTTTTTACATTTTCAAGGCGTTTCATTTTTCCTAAACATACCTTTCTATTTTCCATCGCGGATTTCCACAATTGCCCTTTAATCCTTACTAATGGGGATTCCATAAAGTTGGTGTAAAATGGTTTTAGCTGTCGAGGCTCCAATGAAACACTTTTACCACTAGAACGAATCCACAAATGGCATTGCAGCAGATTCAGCTATTAATAATTACTACAATAGTCTTAGAATTTTAAAATTGATATGGACACATGATTTAATGTACAGCGAGATTTGATTTAATAGCTGCCGCGAGGGAAAAAGAAAAGGAAGTACTAAAATAATTTGAACTCTAAATACCCAGCGCACGACTTAAGTAGGTATATTTGATCTGAAACGAAATTATATTTAGGCAGAATTAAATATGTACTTCGTTTCTACAAAATCCGCAATATTTGATTAAATCGGGGTTTCGTAAGTTGCTTGAAAGTGGATTCGGTAACGAACCACTGGAAACATAACTTTCGTACTGCTGCAGATTTGGCTTCGCTTACACATTTTTAGGGCTGAGACGCAAAGGGAGTTTGTCGGGAAGAATTTTTCGGAGAGGATCACGGATTATCCTCGAGGCTAGAGAGTGAGGTTTATCTTGAAGTGGTACTCGTCGAGTCAACGCGTCGTTTACCTTCACTCACTACTTCCTTCCCCAAAAGGCATTAAATGTATGGGAGAAAAGAGATGCATATTTCTGCAGAAATAGCATTTTTTCACTCTGTACTGCGATAACTTCATTCCGCTTCAATTAGCAGAGTAACAGAGAGGCGTAGCCCTGTTCACTGTTATAGGTCCATTACACATTATAATCTCTCGCATTCAATCTGTATTTGTTCGATGCTTTAGGACGAGAATTTTCAAAATTGTGCACATGTGCTGTTAGGGACCTATTGCAAATTGAACGGCATATATAAAGATGAAATATTCGGAATAATTGAGAGGATGATAAGGTTTACTTATGGACTTATTTTCAATAACCCAGGCCGAAATCAATTTTCAATAAAATCAATCAATCACAAGGGAAATGAATTTAAATTGAATAGTAATCATGATAGCAATGAAATATATATTCAGTTTTTAAAGATTTGTTTACAAATAGAAAACATAAAAATTACAAATTTAAATTTGTAAAAATGTAGTTGCAGTTCGCTACCGAGATGTAAAATCATAGAGAGATGGACAAGATAAATTTTAATTAAATTAGGATGTTCAAAAAATTTATTCGCCCTATAGCTTTGTTTACAAGATCAAGTAGATTGAGAAATATAAGAGTAAATATCTAGACAACTTATGATCCAGGTGAAGACAATGATTTTTTCACGTTTTGTAAGAATGCCTTTTCATTGGATGTCCGGGAGAAAAAAGCATCCATGAAACACTTGTGATATTCTTGTAAATATGGCATTTATGGAAGTTTAAATTATCCCTATTCTCTCTCAATTTAGGTTATTAAATTAGGTTAATTTATTAATTGCTATGTGGCCCACGTTAAATTAGATTATGCTTGAAATTTATCTACTCGAAACAGGAAGGCCAAAGTATATTATTTAATTTCCCATCATTGAAAATGCAGAACTCCTAAATAGGTTTCATAAAAGGTCAATGAGTTTATCATTATAAAAGTCCTTTACTGCAGTTTATAGTAATATTTCGAAATTTCCGCGCAATGAATTCCGTTGATGTAAGATAGTATATGCCATTGAATGAGCTGTGCATTGTTAATTTTCAATTATCTTTAGCTGTTAGCAGTTAAAATAAGTACATCGAGGAATTAATGAATTTAGAAATTCGAAAAGTTTTGGTTTAGAATTGTAATTTTTGCGAATAACCCGATTTTGAATTCGTGAAAATGTGATCAATATTTAACCACCGAGAACCTTTTGAAGTTAGGTTACAATCTTAGTACGCACGAGAAGTTGTAGTGATTAATTATTAAATTTGAGAATACTCAACGGATTCCACTTTCCCTTTGAAAATATGTAATTCTCCTTCATTTATATTAAATATTGCTTTCTGGCGTTTGCAAAATTCAAGAGGTACGAATCAGAACTCTCACCAGTGAAAACTAGTTCATGAAAGAAAGTGTTCCATTATTCTCTCGAATGAATTAGATATTCTAAAGGTCTGTCCATTTGAAGAGGAGTAGTATTGATTAGTGTGTAACCTGCAAACGAAAAATTAACTCCATTTCTTTTGATTGAAATGGTAGTGGCCTAACCTAAAGACCATACAGTAACGACCCACAGTAGCGCGAAAGAAGGAACAAATGTATCGACGATCATAGTTTATTGTGGTTGCTACAAAATCTACGACATCGGAGGGAGATTACAGTGGAGCATTCTTCTATTTTTTTTTCTTTCCTACGGCGTTAGTGCATGACGGCAACTCCGTCGGAGGGAAGGTTGTCGTAGGAAAGTTTAAGACCCTTTTAAAGACGATTCCCTCATTTTTTCTAATCCAAATGAGAATTGCGGCGAAATTCCTCGGAAACTTATCGGGGTCAACTGTTTCGTCGCTTTTTTTTCTTTCGTTTCACTTCTGCGACGGCAGAATCCTGGCGATCAAAGGCTCTCGATGAGGCACCAAAGAAAAGAAACGGGTCCAAATGCATTTCTTACTTTTGATGGCCATTTACTTTAACTTGGGGAAAGGAAAAATAGTCCTGTCTCGGAGAGGATTGCGTCAAAGTTTTTTGGAATGAGTCGAAAATATCTCTATTGGCAGAAGCCAGAGAGCAGGAGCGAGCATTATATAACGAGTTGTTGGTAATCGGCTGACATAAAAGAGGTTCTTGTGTTTCAGCTTTTTCAAAGCTCGAGGAGCATGCTTTTAAGCTATCTGTTTACGCTCGTTTACTACCCTCTTCAGCCGGAATGCGTAAAATTCCAGCGGTTAAATTCATAAGAGCTTGTTTTCGTCAGTCAGTTAATGATACTTGTAGAATAAGAGGAAGTTTTGCAACTGCACAAAACGTCGAGTGCATGTACCGTGGGTCATATAGGTGCAGTTATGATTGAAATCCACCAGAGATGGGGTTTGGTATTTTGTGTTCGGCGAATTGCTAAGAAAGTGGGAAATGGAAGACTATTTCGTTTGTTTTCGTAACGTATACTTCGTGACCATCGGTTTACTTTGAGTGACACTTCCGGGGAAGTATTTGATAGCTGTATGATTTCTTCTCATTTTTGGTATTTTTAGGAGTAATTTAGTATTTTTTGGTATAACATTCGAAGAATCTTGAGAAAAAGCGAAAAAATTTTCCTAAGAAACGGGTCATTGTAAAGAAGATTCTTAAATTGTTTGTATTATAAAATATACCGTGTGGTGTTAATCTTCGAATAGAAATGCTTGTTAAAATGAAATACTGCTAATAATTATTTCAGTATAGCTTGTATGGCGCCATATAGCGTAAACTCGGTATAAAAGTAACGGAATATTAGCCAGTTGCGCACATTTGATCCGATACTTTGTTAAAGTAATTGATTAGAGTTCACTGAAACTAATTTAGCTTAGTCATGGACTCTCTCCTGAACGCCGCATTGTTGCACAACACATTCCTCTCTTGCAGTAACACGATGAACGCGATACTTTTATGTTAAACAGGCGTTAAACAATGCTTTTTGATCTTAAACAAATGTATGACAATTGCCAATTCTTCAAGCTTATGTTTTTTATGCAAATGTAAGAAAAAGTATTAAAAATTCATAATGATAATTCATTAGATTAGAATGAACTACTAACCACATTTATTACCAGTAATTAATTTATTAGAATTTACTACCAATAATATTAAAAAATAATAAAAACTTCTATAATGGAAACAGGAAGCTAATCCAATCCATTTTAATATATATTACAAACAATTACAAAGGACGAACAAACACACTCGACCATTCCCTAACAGGAAAAATTCCGTGATTCAAACCCTGGACCTTAGGGTTTGAACGCTAGCGTGCACTTCGCCAACATGGCCGACTAAATTATTTAATTTAACAGAATTTTATTCGAAGAAGATTTGAATCGGGGATATCAAATAGGATTTTGGAATCTGACAGAAATACCTTTCTTGAAAGAAATTCTGTTCTTGAATACTTTCTAAGGGAAATAAGCGCTAAAAATTTTCTGAGATAAATTAAAAGTTTTGAATCGCTCTGACATTCCTTCACTAATCTGGCACATTCTAAATTGGATCAATGCAAGATTTGGCCCTGAGTTTAGCATCAAATAAGCGAACCCTCAGTTGCTCCCCTTTCGCATTGTTCCTTTATCCTCCCATCGTCAAACATTGTTCCCTTTATCTCCCTCCCTTCACCTTGATCATTCACGCACGGCCGCTCGTTGGCGTCGCCCCCTCACCTTCATTTCTCTCTCTTCTTCCCACGCCTCCTCCTCTCACTCTTATCCTCACATTTCCTCCAAAGTCAGGCAACTTCGTGACCTCTGCCGGTCTAGCTGTTCTTCCTCCGTGATGAGACGCGAAAAAAACATCGACTTTATGGACGTCCTGTCGGTGATGGTAAGGTTTTAGCGGGGGCGGTGAGAAGGAAAAAGGAAAAAATGGGGAACCAAAAGAAAGGATACGGGGCTATGTCTAGGCGGGGACGGAATGTCAATTTCTTTTTCCGCGTACGGTTCGTTACCCTCTCTATGTTACATACTCGCACTCTTTCTTCCTGTATCTTGCGGAGTTGCAATGTCCGTGTCTGCACAGCTCGTCTAGGACACGATGCATCAACTACCTATTGGAGAGACTTTGGAAAGTTTTTTGGAAAAATCGCTAACAGCTCCGGCCCTTAATAATGATTAGTTAACAATAGACGTGCGTAACTATGCATGATAAAGAAGTAAATTGAAAATAAATGAAAACTTGATTGCCAGGCGGGATTTGCGAGAGATCCTGGTTCAGCAATAAGCAGGGTAAAGAAACGGGAGGGAATTTTGTCTTCAGATCGACGCACCCCACGCATATTTTTGCAGCGTCGATGAGATCGGATCCCACATCAACGCTTTCTGCTATTCAACTTCTTCCGCTTGTATCTGTCCTCCTCTCCCTATCATTTCTATCTTATTCTGATTCCGATTTCTTCTTCCTTCCCTCTTCTACGTGTACCAATCTCGCTCTTCATCCTCGCTTCTTTCCTTCATTCCTTCCTCACCCATATTCACTTTTGGATTCCCAAACCCGTCTTGTATACCCATACATTCCGTCCGGAGCCACATTTTCTGATTTGTTAACTAGCTTATATCACCTTCGCGTTATGAATAGACTTTTATGAAAGAGCATTCTTAAAGATTACTCAAACATCTCCCTCATAGGATTCTCCAATTATATTGCTGACTATGACTATAATAAATGAAATGACTTCTTTTTGTACATATTTTTGTATAAGCTCAAAATTTACCGTTATTTTTACATCGTTACTACTTTGTTTATCAAAAACAGAAATTCTTAATTATTATAATTCCTTTTTTAATGATAGTATTGTCAATTATTTGCAATAAATGCTTAATATTTTTAATGTCGACTTAGATAAGCAACCTCTGATACTTTCAGAACTTAGATGTTGAAAGATAGGATGCCTAGTAATTTCCACAGTAGGTTTATTAATCAACTAGTTTCATCAACGGTTTGACATCTTTAGGAGGATTCCATAAAATGTCAACCCGTTGACGAAACTAGTCGATTAATAAATCTACTGTGGAAATGACTAAGCATCCTATTTTTAAACATGTGTGTTGGGTTCCACAAAGTTACGCTTTAAAATATTAATTTTATTTTAGAATCTACATAGACCAAAAGCATCTAGTTATCTAAAGAAAGACTTTCCGAATTTAACATAATTTTAAGCCAGATCTGCTTGAAACTTTGTCTATATACGATACTATGTCTATTTTGATTACAGTTTATGCGTAATACTGAAGGATTTTTTTGGTGCCACAGTTGTGGCTACCTATACTCAAAGCGTTTGGACCGAAGAAAAATTCCTCCGTTGCCTTTACTTTTCCTCCATTGTAACTGTGTTTCATTCATTTACGAGCGAATGTTTTCTAAGGCTTGTCTCTTCATATGTCGGATGGTATGGATATGGATATTTTATACAATCATTTATCAGAAATTTGTCGCATCTTTAACTCGCTTAAAAATTTCGGCGAATCCATTTTCTTAATATTTTTGTCTTTACATACTTTTGTTTTTCTGCCTTTTAATATACAAGCGACCCCTTACAGAGAATTTTCGGTTACATTAGGCATCTGCGTTTATCTCGTATTATTTCCTCTTCTTGTCCTTCATGTTGTCCTTGTCCCATATCCTTCTTGCTCTATTCTCTTTCCACTTTACGGATTATCCTTAGTTCTTTTTTCTCTTCTATTTCTTCTACAGTTTAACTTGAGTGTGCCATAATTATCTTAGCAGTCTTGAATGGCAATTATCGGAAAATAGATGACTCTTCCTAAGTGTTCTCCGAGTTTACTTTCCTTTTACACTACCTACCTAAATTCATGATCCTACCGATTTTCTCAAGAATCTGAACATGCAATACCTAATTTTGCAGAGTTTCTCGATATATTAACGAAAAAATCATCGAATGAATTGTCAAAGAATACCTTTAGATTTTTGCGACATTTAGTTCCGTAGACTCGCAGTCAGACGCTTACATTTGGGACCTTGGATATAGCAATTTCCCGCTCTGGAACGTTGATTTCCGGAATCGTGTTATGCTATCATTAATAAATAAAATTCGTTTACTATACGGTATGTGTGAGATGATGTCTTTTTAATGACGTAAATATAAAATTAATTAAAACTATCCCAAAAGATAAACTCGGAGTTAGTTTAATGAAACCTCAACCTTTTCACATATTCATCTCATCTTCTTAATTAACACAAACCTTGGTTCTAATCTGATCTCATTTAGGTAAATTTTGATTTCTGAAAGGCTGCATCTGGAACTGAGAAAAATTGTCGTTATCTATCCTTAGAGCATTTCCTTGGACCTAACTATAACCTTCTTTCGAGCTATATTTCGTTAAAATAATGAAATTCAACAAAATAGTCAATTTCTGATTTATACGTAAAATTATAACCATCTTTAATATATCCATGATATTATTGATATAACCACGAGACATTGTTATTGTTCCATTTATATTTTCATTCCAAGTTATACTATGGTATTGCTGTTAAATTTAAAATTGAAGGAATAAGAGAGCTGCAGTTTTATTCGTAAAATATAATTTACAATTTACCAAGCGATCACTCTTAACACTGGATTTATACTTATCGCAGTTTTTCATTACACGAGTTTCGGTCCCAAGTTCGATTCCCGGTAGAAGCCTACGTGCGAAATGACCTCCGCTATCGAAGCATTTTTAACAATACTATTACTACTATGCATAGTAATACTAGTAGCACTCATACCATCTGAGTTTGTTTAGATTTTCTCGTAAATCTATTCGAAATTCTTGATATCACTGAAAAAAAATAGGATTTGGTTTTAGATCAAGATCTAGTAAAGCACGCAACCGATCTCTCGAATCAGATTTACAATATCAATTTATAATCTTTGTATGTTATACTCTATTTCTTTTCTTTTCTTCCTTTGGTGTAGTTTAACTCCCTTTTCGTTTGCTCTTGTGACCCCTTACGATAAATTCTGCTGCGGACGGAGATGTCTAATGCGATAACCTCGAATCGTGGAATTTCTAAATCAATACCCGAAATTCGGTTGCGTTATCTATAATCTAGATAAGGTAGTACTTTATCGTGCGTTTCCATCCATTGTAGCCTACAGCGATAGAGATTCATTTATAGTCATTAGANTAACCAAATCAAAAATTATAGACCTATCTCAATCTTATCTGTTTTAGACAAAATATTGGAACGACATGTGTCCACCTATCTGACAAAATTTCTTACTGATAATCAGATTATCAGTCAAACCCAGTTTGGCTTTCGAAAGGGAATGGGCACTGTGGACGCCTTAGTTCAAATGTCTGAATATGTCTGCCACAATTTAAATAAAGGTAATCATGTAATAGCCCTTTGCATTGACTACTCAAAAGCATTTGATCTGGTGGATCACCAATTGCTATTATCAATCCTGTATAAGGTTGTGCATATAAATTGTGCACAACATGCATAAATGGTTTTCTAGCTATCTAAAAAATAGGATTTCAAGAGTCAAAATTGGGAATATTCTCAGTGGGGCTACTTACAACAAGAAAGGTGTTCCTCAAGGATCCATTTTAGGACCTTTGTTATTTAACTTATATGTAAATGATATGTATAATGTTATAAAGCATTGTAAGCTAATTCAGTATGCTGATGACACATTGCTACTTATTAGCCACCAAAACTTCAAAACTGCTGAAGTACTATTGCAGGAAGATTTTAATAACTTCCAGAAATGGTCCCATGATAAAAGACTTATCATAAACATTAAAAAAACGGCTATTATGCACATTCTTTCCCCAAATGCAGGAAACCAATTTAAGGCTAATATTGCTATTCATAATTGTTATTGTTTGATGTCAAGTTTTGTGAACTGCAATTGTGATATGGTTAACAATGTTTCTGAACTAAACTACCTTGGTTTAATTGTTGATTATCATTTTACATGGGATAACCATATACATAAACTCTGTTGGAAACTCAGATATGTTCTAGCTAGACTAACAAATGTTGTTCACCTTATACCTTTTACCTGTAGAAGAACTATCTACTTTACTTTATTTGAATCACTTATGAGATATGGAATCGAAGTTTGGGGTTTTGCTTCACAGTATCTTATAAACAAGGTAAACAATATACAACTTCAGATGCTAAAAACCTTGTGTAAAGGTGATATTGCAAGTAATAATCTAAATGTATACACTAGATATAATGTATTATCTTCTAAATACCTGCTCTATTTCATTTTATTGTGTAAATACTATGATGTTGATGAATACCGGGTTGTGATCAACAGTAGTTATAATACTCGACAAACTTATTATGCTGTCCCTAAGGTAAACAATAGATATGGTGAAAGACTACTAAAGTTTATCATCCCAAAACTGTTAAATAAATATAAGGTGCNAGCTATATTTCGTTAAAATAATGAAATTCAACAAAATAGTCAATTTCTGATTTATACGTAAAATTATAACCATCTTTAATATATCCATGATATTATTGATATAACCACGAGACATTGTTATTGTTCCATTTATATTTTCATTCCAAGTTATACTATGGTATTGCTGTTAAATTTAAAATTGAAGGAATAAGAGAGCTGCAGTTTTATTCGTAAAATATAATTTACAATTTACCAAGCGATCACTCTTAACACTGGATTTATACTTATCGCAGTTTTTCATTACACGAGTTTCGGTCCCAAGTTCGATTCCCGGTAGAAGCCTACGTGCGAAATGACCTCCGCTATCGAAGCATTTTTAACAATACTATTACTACTATGCATAGTAATACTAGTAGCACTCATACCATCTGAGTTTGTTTAGATTTTCTCGTAAATCTATTCGAAATTCTTGATATCACTGAAAAAAAATAGGATTTGGTTTTAGATCAAGATCTAGTAAAGCACGCAACCGATCTCTCGAATCAGATTTACAATATCAATTTATAATCTTTGTATGTTATACTCTATTTCTTTTCTTTTCTTCCTTTGGTGTAGTTTAACTCCCTTTTCGTTTGCTCTTGTGACCCCTTACGATAAATTCTGCTGCGGACGGAGATGTCTAATGCGATAACCTCGAATCGTGGAATTTCTAAATCAATACCCGAAATTCGGTTGCGTTATCTATAATCTAGATAAGGTAGTACTTTATCGTGCGTTTCCATCCATTGTAGCCTACAGCGATAGAGATTCATTTATAGTCATTAGAATAGAGTATAATTTAACTGCAGTCATTTCAGCCACTGCAGCCATTCAGTGACCTGAGGATTTTAAGGTGGTACTAAATTTTTTACATAGGTACTTGAAGGATTATGTTTTAATTGCGAAAATTTATGACTTGAGATCATAAAAAATTCGGATTTAACGATAAAAGCTTCTTATTTATAATAGTGAGTCATTGAGTCTACTTTTGATATTGCTTGCTTTCTTAGAGATTATTTTAAATTTTAACCAACTTGCTTACCTTTTTAACTCGGAAATTTGACGTAAAACTTAATGGAATATTTTTCAAAGATATAATTATTGGAATTATAATATAGAACTAACGTAATAATCGTTGTTTAATTAAGATATCAATATGCACACAGTCACAAAAGATGTATGTTGATGTTTTGAGAACGAATAGTATCAAAACTACATCATGATATTTGTCATAATATTTATCTTCATCATGTTCTCATCTTTATTTCCTCTCCAAATATTAACGTGCCATTTATTGTTGCCTTTACATAATATACAGTTTTCGAATAATGTATTAATTTCACGATATAATTGATGATAAGCGTACAATTATTTTAAAGGCGATAATTGGAGGCTCAATTATGTGGATTGCCCTCGATAATTGACATTATTATCATTTGCGCAAACTAATTTTCTTTTGATTGAGATGAAAAAATTCCTTTCGGAATATTCGTAGGAGAAGCTTCGCATAATGACGTAATTTCGTTTCACTTACCTTTTTTTGTGTAGTGTATTACCCAAAGGCCATCTATGAGACAAATTGCTCAGAATAGGGACGCCGCGACGTTTCCTTTAGCATAAACTTAATCCTTTTCTCCATACTATTCCTTTTATTTTCGACCAGGTCGCAGCTGCATTCGAACTCGTCCACAGTTTTCGCAATAGAGTGATTCCGACGAAAATTTCGACGTACTTTGAATACTCATCACGCCCACTCAATCAGTAAAAAGAGCAGAAACAAGTTGAGGTTGATAGGGATGAGGAAAATTGGAATGTACACATTGAAATCATAGTGGAAAGTCATTAGGGCATAACTGAATCGCTAGGAAGTGTTTGCTTATCTGTTTGCTGTTTTGTGCCCCTGCCATCGAGAACCTCTAAGCCTTCGAATATTTTCAAGTATTTACTTGGAAGCTTCTGAGTTGAATGCATTGATTGATTTTTACCTAGCATCTTCTCTCACCTTTAGGGCCTTCCCGGTAAAAATATTTTGCATGAAAATCGTTGCGTATAGAATTTCATGTTGGTGGATAACGATCCGATAGGTCCAGTTTAAGGTCGTGGAGTCGGTTGATGTTCTTTGAGTCGCAAATAGGTTGCCAAATCTATTCAAGGGAATACGTCATTTATGCTATTAACTGAACTTTTCCTTCACATCTCGAAAGAAGCATACGCATTTAAATGATTAAGGTTTTAGTTTATGTCGTCGGGTAAAAATAACATGTCAATTTTATTTTTTAAACAATAAGTAATATCCTCCTTTGAGCTAAGTTGTTAAATATGTTTTAGGCTGCACGATGATGAAAGGCTACCCACTCTTCTTTTGGTCAGCAGGAAATATTTTCGAGTCATGAATATCCTGACTAAAAGTAGGATTTGAGTTGGGTCGGCACATTGAAAATTCGACTTTATTATGGATCATCAGATTCCCAGAATATCCAGATTTAAGTAATCTTAAATTCTCATTAAGAGCTGCTAATGAACGGATTTCACTAGATCCTTCTACAATATGGCTAAGTTGAAAATGCATTATTAAAGTCACAAATTGTAGCCGTGCAATAACATTTTAGCCCTTACGTAATGGTTCCTTTTTGAGAACGAATAATTTTTGAAGGAGTGTATATATGGATAATTAGAACAGGGGCTATTAGATTTATTACATACAGCTGAAATATCCATTTCCATGAAGGTGTAAAATAATAACTAATTCTATGTGAACTTAGGCTCTGACGCCAACATTCATCCTCGTGAGTCAAAATTGAACAGTTGTACTTTTTTATGGCGTGAAATACCTTTATCACCGAATTTTGGAATTTTTATTCGTGGCTTAAAAAATGCTCAACCTTCACATTAAAGACATTTAAGATTTTGAGTAGATCCTGTTAGGGATTGTGAGGGAAAAGGCAATCATAAAATTGCCTCAAGTCTAAATTATGATTCAACATATCAATTTTTTTCACCGTTGATTTCTTAAGTGCTTCGTTTTACACTTAACTCTGAAAAAACGGCGAGATGGTAGGTGACTTCTACTAAGCGTGTTTTGAGTGACAGCGTTAGAGAGTGACAAATATTGACGGAATTTTAGCCTATCTAATAACATGTTTTGCAGTTATCGTTGAAAATAATATTTAGTGAGCTATTTTTGAGGTGACACTCGTCACAGTTTTTTGCGGTAGTTATTTACTCGTATAATCTACAAAAATATTTAAATGCAGACGACAAAAACTAACTTAAAATGAATCTCTCATAAAAGGTTTTCTAAATTGCCTTGTGCCGTACTCAGTAGGATTTCTACGATTTCCGTATCCTATAATATGCGACATCGAGAGATTTAATGATTTCCGAAGTCTTAATGCTGCGATGACACCGTAAAGAAAAACATTTGATGAACCCCGCAAAAAATATCTTTATTCTTTTACACGACCAGTTTCATTACATCGTAACATCATCAGGTTTCATGTTAATCACCATCAGGTCTAATTAGTCCTGATGATATTACGGTGTAACAAAACCGGTCGTAATAATATAAGTAACAGGACCGGGAACTGTTCCCGGTCCCGTCAAACTTTTTTCAAGTCCATTCTTCCTTGGGATTTTTCCTGGGTGCGCACCATCTTGCGCAAAGTCACCCTTACCCGTTTTCCAGTGTTTCCAACCTGAAGGGGGTATCCTTTCCATCACTTAGTGTGGCCGGTGCTTCTATGAAGCAGAGACTGCGAACGATGCCACCATGTGGACGAACTCGCAAAGTCCTTGCCCACAAAGTCTCCCCAATTGCTTGGAGAAATGTTCTGCCGGGATAGCTCAACGGACATAGCACCTGACCGGCAATTGGGAGACCCGGGTTCCCGGTCCCGTCAGACTTTTTTCAAGTCCATTCTTCCTTAAGTCATTAGAATAAAACTATTTTTCGTGGAGCTTACCAAGTCTTTTTCCTTACGGTGTAGTCATGGAAAAGTTCGTCCAAGTACCACCGGAATATGTTAACTTTTCACAGCGGTGTCATCTCTAGTTCTCGAGTTTAAGGCGAAAATACATGTGGAACCATACTCTCGTACATACAAGAGTCCAATGGAGATGTACGAAGATCCTTATTACCTCGATGAGTTCTCATCACAAAGTAAAATTTTATCTCCAATCAATCTACCAGTGGTATTTTAGCATCACGTATGAACTAACTTTAACTGGACGAAAAATACTGGACCTGAACATTCGAGTACGGGCCGAGAGTAAAAAATAAATTCTCTACCTCCTCTCGTCTGAGAAGTTTTTCCAATTCATTTTATCGACATTCCGCACTTCACATTACGTGCTCTCCAGTGGCTCTTATGCTCACTTAGAACTTTAATTAACCACTTTTTTTCGGTAGGTTTCAATTTGCTGAGCTTAAAGCCTCCTATCGTTTACATTTATTTCACTTAATAAGAATGTACCGATCGCTTGATTCGTTCATCTGCAACCTGATGAACTTCAAGCAGCATTAATTCCCTTGCTTTTGGAGTTTTTGTCTCTTATGGACCGAAAATTGTTAATTCTCTATGGAGAATCATGTTTTCACAAATGCTTGAAGCATAGGAAATTTATTTTAGCTAGTATCGATGAAGGTACGGAATGTGAATATAACCAAGATATTCTTCGGGTGCTTAAAAGAAGAGGAAAAAATAAACAAATAAATAAATATATAATATTTTGGTGAGATCGTGAAACTGTGACCCTTGTTTGTTAAAAGATGAAAATTTTAGAAATATATTGACTCTACATTTACATTTATGCCCTGCTAGCTGTCCATCAGTTTATGACAGAGGATATAATCACCAAACGGCCCATCAATTTTTGTTTCATAATAATAATGTGGCATAATTCTTATTACGTTTTCCGTATGGGCAATCCCTCGGCTTTCTTCAACAACCACAATGTAACTTCTGACTTCCCTTATACCAGAGATTTCATAGCCACTCACGCAGTTTCGAAGTTGAGAATTTTTATTACAATAGTTCGTTGCATTCATTCGTAGTAATAGATTGAACTATGTACAAAATATTCTACTTTATATTAATGATACAAATTTTTATAATTGAAATGCTTTATCAGTTACTTCTTATCACAATAGCTAATTTTTATTCAGGTTGAGAAACGAATAGGAGCACAATAGATTAAAAATAATACTTGAATAGAGGAATATGCAATTAATTCAATAGGCTCACATATTTTACCTCATGCATACTCAAAATTAAGTTCAGTTAACATTTCCGCTATAAATGTATTATAAGCATCAAATGTATCATAAGGAGGTAATAATTGATAAATAAAAGAATTACATTCAGTCATATTCCACTAAGAAACAAAAGGTAGTACTATTCTAAGGCCTGATGCTGTAATACTTACAAATAATTTAACAGTAATAGGATTTAATATTTTTCTTAATCGCACTGCACTGATTTGGAATATATAGTAAAATTTTCGCTACATATTCTGAACTTCGAAAGACCATGAAAACAGTCTCAACTATTACTATAGAACGTCATTCACCTATGGAACCGAAATGCAGAGATTTCTCAGTGAGTATTCGAACGTACCCTTGATTAAATTCGGCTTTGCTCAAAAGATGAAAGTTCACTTACAACTAATTAGATCGTACGTGCATCTCGTACTCTTGAATTTTTACCGATGCAGGAAAGTTACCCCTCGGGAACAAAGACCGCAGAATCATGCACGAAACTAAATCGTCGTTAAACCCGAGCAGAGATACTTGGGATATATTGTTCGATAACGGTGCTATCGAACTCACCCCATTCACCCCATTTCTACGAGTCTGCCTCGAGTAGTTCGTTTCTTCTTTTTTTATTTGGGTCAGAAGATGAGATAGTCGGTGAAGCGTAGGGCTCCTTGCGCCATTTTCACACCTGCTTCACCGGAGGAGATGAACGAGATTACAAAATTGCGACGTGTAAAAGTTTTTTTAAGTCGAAAATTATTGAGACGAACTTTTCTTCTCGCATCAAAACGCTCTGTCGAACGACCGTTCTTTAATTTTCTCGCAAGATGATTTTGGATTCTGAAAACGACGAGGAGATACTTGGAAGATTTCATGGAGTTTCCGAAAGTTCATTATAGCGGAAGTGTTACTTTAGATCCACGATTAGCCCCTCCAGCTCTCTACACCGGGGACATCGTCTCCAGGAATAGCGACTTTAAAATTCATCGTACGCGATCAAGATCATGCACAGCCTCATAAAGTCATCGTGTATAGAGAAAACGAGATGCTTCCTCGGCCTATTTACCGGCTCATTACAGGTCCACTAGGCATTAAAATTGGATTAAAAACGCTTGAACTCGGAAAAAAGACGGGTTTACGGGGTGTTTCAAGGGAAAAGAAAGGAAAACACTGACGGTTGTTTACCTTCTACAGTCAGGCTCGAATATTAACTGTTTCCAAGGCAAATATTTACTTTCCGAGAAGGGAAAGACGAAAAGAATTGCAGAGAGGGACATAAAATGGACCACTTCATGTTTTCGTTTTGCAATTCCGTGTTTTGGAAGTTTCAAATAATTATGACAAACTTTTACTGATTACCCTAAATTAGAGTTAACTTTTTTGAGTGTTTTTAAGAAAGGCCGCATAATTACAAGAAAAAGATTGGGATCTAATGTTCGGACAATCTCCTTATACAATCACATTCAGCATGGCACTGATTTGCATATATATTTATTTAGGTGGAATATGAAATGAAAGAGAGAAACATTTCTTCTGCATTAAAAATGTGCTAAATTTCCTAGAGGACACGTGAAGTCCTTTCTATCTAAAATATCAATCAATCGATTTTCGTTTTAATTTTAACTTTATTTTATCTTACATTTAATACTGTGACACCATTTTATACAAATTATTTCCTTGTTTATATCCATTCATCCCACTGATAAATCTTCCTTATTTGGTTCGTAAGTAAAATATTCCATAGCTTGAAATAAGGGTCAATTAGGTATCAGTCGGGAAGACTGTTTTATTTACTGCTTCATACTACATCTATACTCGTTTATGAGTCCCAGATAGCCAGGTGGGTACGCGTTTGCATTGGGGAAAGTGGCCTCGGATTCGATTTCCGGTGGGGGCTCATGTGCTAATTGACCTCAGCTGTCGAAGCAATTTTATCGGTATTAACTCTTCTAAAATATATTTACCGTATCTCCTACTTTTTTATATGGGAAAATCGATGTAAAGTTATTTGCTCGATATCTGAGAAATAAAATGAAAGAAGAATTCACTCATATTTATTGCTTAATACCTGTAATCATAACTACTGCATTCAACTTGGGATATAATATCTTTCAAGTTATTTTCTTTATATTTATCATAAAAATAACTGGAAAATCTTTCAGGAGTACGAATTATTTCTTATTATTACTGCTACTCATTCTGCTACTCATTTCTCATTTCTGTATACCAAAGATTACAATGCGTCTTAATTGTGAAGTGGTATAATGCTTGGTCAGGAGTACCTTATCTTTCAGGAATAGTCGATGACATTTGCTGAACGGAATTTCTCGTGTTATGCTTTCGTTAGAAAATAGATTCTCAGAATGCCATTGGAATAACAGTCTCATCTTATTAAAGAGTGATTATTACCAACGGCGACCTAATTCATCTTGCAAAAGAAACCACGACGTCAGTGATCTCGAGAACAATGATTATTTTTTCCATAGTGAGCGCAATCCCCACACCCTGTTACAACCACTCACATCATCACCCAGTCCATCATTCATCCTTGAGCACTTCCACCAAGTTGCATTTAATTTTTTCCCGACCCAATCTGCTATTTTTTTCTTACTGGGAGAAGGGTGGGGGAGGACTGTTCTAGTAGGAAAAAGGGCCACTCAAATAATGAGTTTTATTCTTATCCTCTTCCAGTCCTCTCCCTTGATTCTAGAGTACATTTCCCGAGAGATTGATGACCGAACTGGTCCGCAGCAGCTAGGATGCAATTTTCTGAACACACCCCAAAATTGCTTTCATTCTCGCCCTCTCCTCATCGCACCCCTTCCTTGAACTTTTTCTTCTCATTCCCACGCCCTCCCGATAAACCTCGTGTCCCGAAACCTCTCTATAACACAAACATTCCTCGCTGTCTGCGATCCTCGAAAACAAATCTCTCGACAGGCAAGTGATGGATGTCGAATGGGTAAAGACGCTTGGGATATCGGCGGTTCCGACTCGCGTTTTTATATTTTTCCCTTCTCCCCATTGGGAAGGGAAAAAATTGACATAGCGGTCTCAAACCGCCTATTTTCCTGCCTTCCGCAATGCCTACCACATGCGAGAAGTCCCAAAAAATCGCGCGCCGTTTTGTATATTTTATGCGGAAAAGTGGAGCGCGGTTTTTTTTAGTCATCCACTGTTTTTTCCTTCTCCCGGCGCTAAAAAATAAGGAGGGAGGAAGTCGAATAGAATAAAAAACGAAAATCCGTCGATCTATCCCGCTGGCGCGTTTTATTTATGATTTCCTTTGGGACGGGAGAAATAAATCCGCGTGGAGAGGTTTTGGGAGCCAAAACTCTTTTCGAAGAATAATTTCGCATGGTAATGAGAAGTCTCATCAAGTGTTGCAGGTTCTGGAATAAATGCATGGGAAAGAGTTGGCAGTCATTCGGGGACGAGAGGGGGGAAGGGATACGTGACTGAAAGCTTAGAGATTCAGACGCAAGAGTAAGCCTTCTGTAGAGGATATTTTGCTTATCAATGCCGCTCGTCGCCTGCCCTGAGACAAGCGTTTCAGATTGATTGAGAGGAGTGGAAAAGCGATCCGGCTCCGGTCAAACTTTATGATGGATCGCGTATTCACTCGTTACTTTCCGAATAAAGTCCGCCTCCTTAGGTGCTACTTCTTCTTGCATTGCTTCACCGTCTTTAGTTTGATCTAAGGTGGAACAATTCAGATGATCCGAACCAGAAATATATTCTTGGGATTCCCATAAGGCTGAAAAGTGAATGTATGTATTCAGTTTGGAGTTGGTGTGAACCGGACGCGCATAAATGGGATGTGAACGTATGGCAGTGAAAATATGGAGAGGAATTCGTACATAATATAACTAGTACTTAAAATTATTCGTATTTTTACTGTGTAGTAAACTAGGTGAGAGTCAAGATCAAAAAAAACAAAGAAATAATGCTTATTTGAGACTAATTGATGCTATTTTCAGTGTATTTCTTCAATTAATAATTTAAAATTTATCACGATGTCTGAAAAAGCGTCTTTTCCTTCTCTAGTATAATAACGTAATTCAAATCTGTCCTATTCCACAATCATCAACTCTTCCTTACTTGTTTTCGGATTGTCATAACCTAATGTTTCCAGTCTTTATGTCAAAAGCATCCGATCGTTTCAGGGTCCAAGTTTCACCCTCGTAAAGCAAGATTCCAGAGGCATTATTGAAGGTGGCTAAGCTCATATATCAGAACCTTTACCGAGTTTTTTCAAGTCAACAAATTCTTGCGTCAAAACATTTTTTTCCTCTAAATTATTTTATCGCTAAAACTTAATTGTTGTTTGATATTTTTTAACTCATAAACAATTTAAATTGCCTTGATGATAAAAAATATTTACCAATTCAGTTTCATATTCTTCACAAAGGAAATGTTGGAATTAGAATTCCAGGTTACATATTCTTTCTTTCGCTCATTCCTACAACTTTGGTAGGTTTTCACATCCTTTTCTCTTTCCTGTTGTTTTCTTGCAGTGAAAATATTTTTTCTGCTATGACAAAATCAGATATTTTTTTAACTCCATAAACCCATTCTTTCTTTCTTTTAATTCTATGGTCACCGTACTGGTTAAAAATCTGTACATATTTTATTTTAAAATCTTGTATAATTTTATATATTCTTAATTTGTATCGCATTTTAATAGGGTTAATGGAAAATGGGACTTTCTAGTCCAACGTTTATCGATAAACACATTTGTATTGTATTTTATTGTATCTACCGGTTACTTACATACGAGAAATTAAAACTCTATGGATTTTTGATTATTCATTGCATGGATTTGGGCAGAACACATATTTGTTCGGTTATTTCCAGTGGCATGATTCATTCTTCTCTCATTAGGGAAGGCATTTTCATCCGATTTTCTTAATTCAATGAAGGAATTATTCATGCGAAGTATGGATAGGAATGAGTTCCGTGTCGAACGTGGTTGAACCCATCTGCTATTCACGTCCTGTATAATAAGTATCCTAACGTATAAATCATCGGATAACAGTTGTTCCGCATACAAATCAAAGGAATGGGTAAAAGATAGGACGATGAATACATTTTTCTGTTGAAGGCTGGGCATGTCTTGTTTTTATTTCACAACTCAGTTCATTCGCGTCTCTAACGTATAAAAATTTTACTCTTCATCCGAAAAGCTTCAGATGGTATGATTTACACATTAAAATCTCATTACTTAATCTATGTTTGCACGTTCCGGGAAGCAATCTTTTCCTTTAACGAAGAATCCAGCATTCCTAATTCCCATTCGATCTATTTAGGAAATGGTTTAAATAGATAATGACTAGAAAAAAAGTTTCCATGAAAATATTCCAATGCCACGTCAGTCCTCGTCGTAGCTAACAAGTAATACATCATCGTTGTTCTTCAATCCTTGCACCCATCCTTGCGCCCATTCGAATATCGTAGGAATAGAAGAAATCGAATTTATCGGAGAAATACAGCTTTTGATGGATGAGACAGGTGTTGCAGATTAACAAAGTGTGAAAACTCTCTTTCAAGTGATTGATACGTGGCTTTCCAATCCAAATTAAGTAAGCTCCATCCGACAAAAACTACGCCACCCTTTGAATTAGCTAATGCCTCAATTTGTAAATTGGATTTCCGTTGCGCGAAGACGGGAGTTCTTCAAGGACCTAACTCATGCCCTCCGCCGCCATTCGCATCTCTCTTTAGATTCCATCCATCCAATCCAAACCTTCGCGCATCATAAATACTAATCAAGGTCAATTTTTCACCGTTTTGACGCGGGGCATTCGGGGCAATTAACGAACGCGAGGGTCCGTTTGACCGATTTTTTCATGCCGATAACTCATTCACGCTTGCGCTTCCTCTCAGCGGAGCCTCTTTTAATTTAAAATCTGCAGTCGTAGTTGAGGCCACTCGTGTGGAAGGGCGTTTCGACCCTCCTGAATCTCCTTTAGAAGGAATCCTAGACGATGGCGGAAAAATGCCCTCGCGGTTAATTGCGCCGTAGACAATACTGTAAGTCCTCGTTAATCCGCGATTTAGTTTCCGTAATAGGCGCAGTGCACACTCGTCGGAACGAACCCACTTCTCCCGCCTCGATTGTTTCGAGTTGAAAATTAAAGCGGAATCTATAATTCATTCCCGCACAGACTGCGCCAATGCATATTGAAATTGAGGTTTACGCAGTCAAGTTTGCTTTGGTTTCGCTTGATGACCGGCGTGATTTTATTCCATCGCGATTTTTATTCCTCCCCGTGTAACGTCCGGGGCATGATTTCCAGAAATTTTAAACGAGGGGAATTATGGCCGCTCTCAATTTCTTTATTTCTTCATTGCTTCGCCCGCGCCATTTGGCGAAACTAGCGGGAACAATGGTGGACTGGCCGAGCATAGAATGCGTACTACCTGTATGTAAATTTTTTGAATTTCGAATGTGTTTTCTTCCGCGATATAAAGCGTTAATTTGTACGGGACGGAAGGTGAAATAATGGTAAAATACCTCTCCAACAATTCTTGTTTATCTTTTCTGAAGTTCTTCTATTTAAAGGCTTCATCCAGATACCGAAGTAAAAGAGCCTCCTCGATGTTGAAAGCCATTCAGAACGAACATTAATAAGCTTTGAGGGCAGATTTACGTTTAATTCTCACTGAAATAAATTTATCCTTCATGATAGCTCACGTATTTCACGTGCCAATTAACGTACTTAATTTCGGCCTCGGTGGCACAATCATTCTCATATTTACCTAGCAGCGCTGAGGTAACGGGTTAGAATCCTGATAACAATTATGCCAGAAAATACAAAGGCTTACCATATGAGTGGTCTTATTAGACTAAAATTCGCAATATGAAGACGTAACGATGTTTAGTATTACCATTTGAAAGAGTCCTCATGGAAATAGTAACGCGAAGATGCGAAGTACTTAATACCTTATGAAAGAGGTATATTCTAAATTAGTATATATCTAATACGGTATTCCGGCCAATGATGTCGGTTCATTTTGTTGTATAACATGAAACTTTAAACGCGCCTGAGGCAAAATGTAATAATATAATTTTACTGAAATAAGTGTCGTTACTTCTTATTACAGAAGAATAGAACCATTTGAAATGAGGGTTTGGAAAAGAATGATGAACATCAGGTGGATGGAAAAAGTTAGGAATGAGGAGATATTGAGGAGGGTAAATGAAGAAAGAGAACTGACAAAATTGATACATCAAAGGAAGAAGAATTGGATAGGACATGCTCTAAGAAAGAACTGCCTACTTAAGGATATGCTAGAAGGCACGGTGGAAGGAAGAGTGAAGAGAGGAAGGAGAAGAGTGAAATTTGGAATTGGATTGTTTGAAGAATGGAGAAGGGTACAGAGAGATGAAAAGAAGGGCAGAAGACAGAAAGAACTGGAGAAACAACACCTAGGACCTGCGCGAGCAGACCACCCATGATGATGACTTCTTATTAAGAGACATGTTTTTGGATATTGTTCTAAAATTATTGGAATCAGTATATTTTTTCAAAAACTACCAATTATTGAAGCCATTTCTATCTGGTAAGCTCTAGTAGCTTACCTTAATCTTAAGGAAAGGAGGAAATAAATTCTGCCATACAGTGATACCTCCACTAACTAGTGCCCTTGCCAACGAATTTTTCGGCTAAGGAAGATTTATTACGTTGTTTCCTGGACTCGGCTAACGAGTATCGATTCGGTTGGTGAATGTTTTATGGATGCAGGTGTCAAAATTAAACAGCACATTAACGACCGGGTAACTCCACTGTCTTTTCCCAACTGTGTGTGTGGCAAAGAAATGAGTCGATCACATCACATAGGAGACATCCACCAATCTGAATGGGTTATTTATCTTCAAGACAGAGAGAAGTGACGCCTGATAACATCACGTTCCGGCTATCGAAGATATCGACTAACGATTGTGAATTCGAAACGAATTATCTTCATCAGCCGAGGTATTACATCCCAAGGAAGAATCGACTTGAAAAAAGTCTGACGGGAACGGGAATCGAACCCGGGTGTCACAATTGCCGGTCGGGTGCTCAGTCCGTTGAGGTATTCCGACAACATTTTTCCAAATTTTGAAAAAATGTTCCAAGATAGCTCAACGGATAGAGCACCCGACCGGCAATTGTGACACCCGGGTTCGATTCCCGGTCCCGCCAGACATTTTTCAAGTCCATTCTTCCTTGGGATTTTTCCTGTCTGCGTACCATCTTACCCGTCTTCTAAAGTGTCCCAAAGTAGAGGGGAAGGAAGTTTCAACTCCCCTCGATTGATGCAACCCGCATATCTTATGTGCATTGTTCTCCTATAAGCATCAGGCAGAAGCTGCAAAATTAGAAACCTTGTTTCGTTTGCCCATGACTCATCATCACTTTTGCTCTCATACCCAATGGATGATTATAATCAGTATGAGTCTTCCGGATATCGTGGAAAGCCAGTACAAAGTTCTTAATAAACACACTGTACTTCGTAACTTCCACAAATTATTTTATTTCACGACCGGTTTCAGCCTAAGTACGGCCGTCATCAGGTGCATTTTAACAGAAAATAAGCCTTCTTCTACAGTGGTTTTTGGTTGTTAGGGGTGGGGATACGAAGAGGGTGGGGAAGGAAAATGTTGAAGTCAAAGTTTTGTCGGGGTTAAAAGAAAAGAGAGAGATTTCTTCTCTCTCAGGGATCTACTCTCTTCAATGTAACGACAGTAAAGGTCAATATGTGGGACAAAGTGGGCATTCTATGAAGAATTGCAGAACACCGCCGCTGCTACCTCCTGGGGACTTCGGGTTCCTCATTTGCCGACCACCTACGGGAAGAAGGACATTCCAGCTCTTTCAATGGAAGACTCCTGCATCCGTTGCAGAAAGGAGGGAAAATGAATGCAATGGAAGCTATAGATACTGTTTCCCCCCCTTCCCTTCCCCCCTCATTAACCTAACCGAGAAACTTTTTCCTTCCCCACCCTCTCCGTATCCCAACCCCCCTACCAGAACAACCAAAACCACTGACGTGTATAAAAAGGCTTATTTCTGTTAAAACGTACCTGATGATGGCCGTGGTTAGTCCGAAACCAGTCGTGAAATAAAATAATTAGTGGAAGTTCCAAAGTACTGTGTGTTTATTTAGAACAGCGGATGCCTATTTATTATTATTTATAATATTCTCTTGAGCGGATGCCTATTTATATATAATATTCTCTTGAGCTAACGGACTCTTTCTATGCCTTATTTTCTGTTCGTATCAGTATTAAGCCTCAATTGAAAAAATCGGACCTCTTTTCGTCATAAAAAATATGGAATCTCTGTTGAGACTGCTATCAAAGAACTCCTTCTATGCAATGAGAGGTATTATGATCCTCTATCCGATTATTATTAATGTTGCATTCAAACATTTTCTATTGGAGCTATTCTATGAATAGTCTCCAATTATAATGGAGAAGAAAATGCTAGAAGT
The DNA here is from genome assembly GCA_000376725.2 of Ladona fulva. Lineage (NCBI taxonomy): Eukaryota > Metazoa > Arthropoda > Insecta > Odonata > Libellulidae > Ladona > Ladona fulva. The sequence continues at coordinate 193,816 of KZ308574.1, read as the reverse complement.
CATTAATTTCAAGTGCATTATCGCGTTACTAGATTAATATTTAAAATATCTTTGTTAGTTAGTTTTATCTCGTTTCCCGATGCTATGAATTTCCCTAATAACCAACTGAATTTTTAGTTAATGGATAGATTTCCTTTGTTTTCCTTAGGCGTTTTTGTTGGGCTATAAGGATATTATACAGTATAATGGTATACACGTAATTAAAAATTAGGTTAGTTATTCATGTGGTACTAGCATAATTTTTTACATTTTTGCAATATTTTGGGTCATCGAATTTTTCATGTTCAGGCGGTATTGTTTTGGGAATATCATCTAATTCGTGTCCACGATCTCGTTCGGTCGCTATTTTAAGTTCATTTATGCAGATGTATTAAATATTAAGAAATTAGTGAGCTGCTTTACGTTCATTCCTTAGCTGGGCTTTCTTGACAACTTGTCGGCAAACTCGGTACGATGTAGGTCTATCATCTGCAAGTTGTCAGCAGTACAACTGTGCAGTTTTAATGCTTCCAAATATCTAGTTATCGAGTTAGAGGAAAACATACATACTTAAATAGATCCATCATCCATAGACTAAACAATGTGTATTAATATATGGTTTGGCTTTTGTAAATAGATGTACGACCGCACTACGTACATTTGGTACTCTGATGCCGTATTCAGTTCGCAATTCGTGATTTAACCACGCGTGGTACAAGTAGTGTCACAACTATTAATGGTGTACACCACACCCGAGTGTCGGCAAATTACAGGCGTTAACTCATCAAAGTATTACCTTTCGCCATTTACAAAACTATAATCAGTAATAAGTATCTTGCCCCCCCAGGGCGTCAAGCACCCAAGGTGTGGCAAAAGGCACTTTTTAGACACTAACTTTAAACTCCGAATCAGGTGCGAAAAGAATTAATATTTCGCTTCTTTTTACAGCTAAAAAATTAAAATTTTCTCAATTCTGAGTCCTTCGATGGCCCAATAGTTGTCAAAATAGACGGATATATTACTCATTCCCATTAGTTGCTTACTAACGGAGAGTTTGATACTTATACACCATAAAGTGTGTCATAGTTGTCCATAGCTTCCTTCTCAACTTCTGTGATCATTCCGTAAATATTATGGAATTTAAAGTTCTTTCCTCTTTATACATGAACTTACTATCTATGTCGTACCTAGAAATGTAAACAGTTCTCGCAAAGATCTGTTCACATAATTATTTGATTTACACATTAGCGTCCACTTCAAAGATAAGTAATTATTTTATCAATAAGTAAAAAGTTCTAGGCGTAAACGCTAATATGAGATAATAATAAGCTAATAACGCTTATCAATCAGCAACCGCGGCGCATCGGCATGGACTCTCCTATAGGTGGTCATTATTATAACATCGCATATCAGTACGTTTTTGCATTACGCTTTTAGTTTAAAATCATGTAAACGCTCAACTTTGTGAGGTAACGAATTGGTATGCTGGAGTCGTCGGTGGGAATAGTGTTACTCAAAAATGTCAGTTTGTTTTTTGTGTTTAATTCTTCATCGATGCTTCATCTTTGGTCTTCTGTCTGCGGATTGATCTATAACTTTATACTCTTCTTGTCTGTCTGCCAACCTCTTCATTTCGTATTAGCTCTTACACCCCACGTCCTTCATTACCTTGTCGAAATAACGTAGACGTAGTCTTCCATTTTTCTTCTTTTTCCTACCACCTTTTCCTCCGTTATTAGTTTCAGTAGGCCTTCGTGCCTTAGATAGTGCCTAAGAAGCTTTATTCGCCGCTGAGTAATGATCTTGATTAGGCTTCGTCTTTCCTCAATATTCTGAGGAACTTCTTCATTTGTCACTCTGTCTGCTCATCTAATTCTCAGCATCCGCCTATAGTACCAGAGTTCAAGAGAACTCATTTTCTTTTCATCTTCCTCTGCTAAAATCCATCTTCGCATCAGTATAAAGCGACTCTCCAGACATAAGTTTTCAGATACACAATGCTCATATGAACCGATATAAAAAGCGTTTGGCACAGTACAGGGCAAAGTATTGGGGAGCGTGAATGAAACAAATGCTGAGACACTGTCTAATAGAATATTATTTTCGTCATTACGCAGCTGTCCCTTGCTAAATAAATACTATAGCTTGTTCATAAAAAATCGATGATTCTCACGCAAATGACGAGAGATGCTATTTTTTTCAGAGGCATTCCGCAGATGGGCTAACTCTTTTCCATTTCGTAATTTAAGTTATGTCGTTCTATATTCGTGCCTCTCGCAGTTCACGGATGAGTGTTGCCGCGATCGCTCTATCTATAACGTTGTTTAATCAAACCCAGGGTATTAAGTTTGCAGACTTATAACATAACCGATAGGGTATCGTGCATTTGTAGAGTCCGCAGGGAAGTGGGATGCCGTGTGACTGTCGTACCGGAGGTTGACGGTAGGAAAGGGGGTTAAAGAGAAGCGACCGGGAAAAGTGCGAAATCAAACATAGCACCAAGCACATGTTTACTCACGTCTATGTCCTATCGTCTGTACTTCAAACTACTACTCCCTCTCCTTCTCACTCTGCACATATCGCAGGGTGAATTCTGCATGCAAACTCTGTACACGCTCTATTCCACTTCAATAGATTTTGCCTCCTCTTTGTGTACTTGTTAAGCCCCGCTTAAAATTATATGCCTGGCATTTCAATGGAAAATTTCAGATCTTCTCTCCGTCCTTCCTTCGCGCTGCTCTTTTTTGTTTAGCTCTTTTCGAGTTCCCGAACGCTCTAGTTCGAAAAAGAGTGAACCTGTCTGTGTGGAGGCGGATTTATTTCCCGGTGATCAAATAATAACGTTCGGTTCCAACTGAAGTATTCACCACAAAAGAAGCTTCCTAGAATGTATGTTTAATGAAGTCTCTTAAGTGGCAGTCGCAGTGATATTTTAGTTTTCCGATACCTTAGATAACTAGGTGAGTTTTAACCTTTTACCAAGTTCCATTAGTGATGAAAATGCAACCGTTACTCAGCTTAGATGCGTAGAGAAAAACAGATTCATTTTTAGAGTAGGTAAAAGCTTATTTGTGACCTATTTAATTATTTTTGAAGTAAAGATTCTGCTTTTGATTTCGTGGCTAAAGTAGATCTTAATTTTTTAGCTCAGAGAAATGCACTTTTTGTAGCAATGAACTTTTTTGAAAGTCAACATTTTTTCATGCTAAAAGCTCTATTTCCAAGAAACGTTTGCAAAAATATGCACTCAAAATTTTGAAAAAATACAGAATATAGTTCTTTATTTATTCTTAGCATCTACCTATTCCTGTTTTATTTAATATTATGAAATATAATTCCGTCTAAAGCTTAAAATGTTTTCAGTGTATTCAATGTGTACATTCTCTCCACTTTCCAAGAAATACAGCAGATTTTTTATAACTTAGAGCACAAGTTGCCTCAGTCCTGGATATTTATATTTAATTATGTAAAAGGAGGCCAAGATGTCTGTTTATAACTTTGTCTCTAAATTTAAAAGTTATCGACTTATATAAATAAATGGAATAATTATCCTCTTAATATCATGGAGTTTAATTCACGCGAATAACTTAAATCTAATGCGAAACTGAAATGTAAGCCTCTAAATATACACATAAGGATGTTTTCTTTTAAATTTCAAAATTTAAATTATCTGCCTATCTTATAAGACTCGACCCATTTACGCCTGAATGTTTCTTTTTCTGTGGCATTATAGAAGATCGACAAAATAAGCAGAAATAAAATTTTCACTAGTTTCCTAGAAACTTTCTCACCATTAAAATGTCTCATCAGAGAATATTTATACTACAAATATCAACCGATACATTAGTCAAATAACTGAATATATACAATTTAAAATGAAAATACAGCCAATTGCCAATTCATTGCGATGATATGATCACAATAGGCGTTTATGTGCTAACTCGTGCATCGCAGTTAATTGCTTTATGACCTTTGAATCTAATTCTAAAATTTAATATGCTATAATATTTGTTAATTTTCCATCATTACTTGTAATATGACATTGCAGGTGTAATTAATTGAAATCAGATGAATTTATATTAAATGTTAAACAGAATTTTTCAAACAATTTAATTTGTTCGATAGAAAATCATTGTATTCGATTATATGGGTTGGAATTAGCCAGTGAAGAGATTAATTAAAGTTGTCTTTTTATTTATATTACTAGCGATACGAGAACAATAAGATCGTAATTACGTGAAAATAGTAAAAGACAAAAGAATTTAGTGCCTAGTCCTAAAATCTCACCGTTTTGATCACCGGGGACTTAGGAAAGACAATCTCATAACTGACTCTTCCCTACCTCCTGTTTACAGTCCCTTCCGGTAGTACTCCGTTTTATTGCTTAACTTACTTCTCTCCAATCCTTGGTCCCTCCCTACTTCTCCTCAGCCTTAAGCTTACCAAAACCAGTCAACTTGGACAATACCTTCGTCCTATTCTCCTTAGGGACCATAAGAAGTCCTCAGAACTTCCATCCCAACCCTTCTCTACATTTCCCTCGTTCCCTTCTGCGGCCGTTTCTGAAACCCTCCTCTGATTCCATAGTTCTCGAGGAACCTCCATCATCTTCAGCCACAGCATATTCATTTTCTTGCCTTGATCACCATCCCCTTGACCGTACACCAAACAGATTACTTGTTTTACAGTCGATGCTCACCCCCGTTTTCAAAACTATTCTGCGAAGAGAGTCGAAGAGGCAATTGTACTAGTTGCGGTTGGGGAAGTCCTACAATATTTCCCTATCTATTCTTCTTCTTTTGGGGAGTATTTCTGTTTGTATGAATACTTCCTTCACGGAGGAACGGCCCATTATGACTTGGGGATTTCCTGAACGAATACGGACGTAATCTGCGGGAGGATTCCGCGGAAATGTTTTGCAAAGCTCCGAGAGTAGGGAAGACGGAGTCTGCGGGAAGAGGAGGAACGTTGGCACACGAAAAAGGAAGCTACTTCTGTGATGATGCTGTTGAAAAAAAAGGAGAGCTTTCTTTCTTGGCAAAATGATTGGATTCGGGCGGCGCAGAAAATTCCATTGAGTTGCGAGGGAATTTGTTTGTTTTTTTGTACGTCGGACCCTGTTTGTTCACTTCTCGTCAATGATTCTATGGCGAAGTTAAGTAAATTTGGCGGAAGGATTTTTTTTCCGGTCGTCGTTAGTTCTGACTTCTGCGAGCAAAGTAAGGAATGGGAACGTGGAATTTTTTGAGGCAAATGAGTCGCATTCAATTCATGTGCTTGACGATTTGCGCGGAATCGATCTCTTCTGCAAGAATTCCAAATATATCTCCTGGCAAATGGCACATCTTAAAGTATACGATTAAACTGCAAGGAAATTCATAGAGCGTTTTGCCTCCAAATTAGGGTTTTAGGCACTTCAATTGAATGGACTCAAATAATCCCAGAAAACTGGAGATCGTTAATTATCAGACTCAAATCTCTGCATTACCTCGATGAAATGCATTGCTCTCAATCTCGTTTAAATATTTTTCTCCGTTCACTTTTCGATCCTTTCGGGTGCCATGTGGAGGAGGTTAATAGTTCCATTCCCTATAACATACTTCAAAAGCATTCTTAATAGAGCTCGGATCCGTTGCAAATCAATTCACACATATATTACTTCAGTTCTTCACAGTTACAATTTAATAGCTGAAATTATGACACAAATTATTAATTTTATTAATCTATAAATATATATGTACTGCTAGGCTAGTGTTATATTTGTGATTGGTTTTGTGATTTTGATCCTTTTCTCTTGCTTTGTGTTCTGATACGTAAGTTCGTGTATGCACTGCCAACTGGTTTTTGCCTATCTGCAGTGTGAATGTATTATTAATAATAATAATAATAATAAAATCTCTGAATCATCCTGCATGAAGATCATATAGCTTATTTTATAAGACCATGCGTAGCAACAAAATAACAAGTATTTGCTATATCCCTACCTAACTAACTGTATATNATATTAAATACTTCAATCGATTAATTATATTAATTAAATTAATCAGTAAAAGTCTATTTTGAAATATATTACCTGCATGGAATCTTTAGTAACAGGAATTCTTTTTGATATGTTAATGACTGTATCTCTCATGAAAATTAGAATTTTATTTTTCCTTGTTTAGAGCAAAACTGCCAGCGTTAATGTATTAATGGGCATTAATTCATTTTAAATTATCTCGAACTGTTGTTTACATCAAAAATCAATATAAATCGATATGGGTTTCAGTGTACCTGTTCCCTCTTTGTGTTATTATTGGATTTATTGTTTTATTTTTATTATAGTATTTTTGAATTTTTGCCAATTTTTCGAATAGTGTTTGTTGAATTTTTGCCAACGGAACATTGCTCTAATGGTAAGGTTATGTACAATGCCAATAAAATGCGAGTAATCTTTGAAAAATCATGTAACTTTCTTGATATTAAGTTTATATGGAATTTTATTTTTCAATGCATCTAGAGGAACTCAAGATTTAGATTTAGCTTAACTGGTCTTCGAGGAAGATAATCAAATATTGTGTACAGTTATTAATATATAGAAGATCTTTAGGAATCCAAGAAATTTTATACTTTTGCAGGACTTTTCAAAACGAAGTTACTGTTCTCATAGTAAACAATGATGTATATATAGTACTTAATGAAAGGAATACGGTTTCAGATGATTATTCTTTTTTAACAGTTCAAAATCTCAATATTTTCGAAAAGGAAGTATTTCTAGTATTAGGAATGTATAGGAGGAGATAAATTAGAGTATAGGCTATCATTTTATCTGCTATATATTTTTCATGCGATCTTATATCAGAGATAAGTTAACTAAAAGCGATTGACATGTTTTAATTTATCTACTTTTCAACAATAACATTAACAATAATGATGATAACAATAACAAGTCTTCATATAAGAAAAATATTTACAGAAATTTTAAAAAATCTTAAATAAAAATGTCGAGTCTCCTTTGCCGTAGGCCTTGTTATCGTAAAATGTTATTACATTGAAGCATATCTGCGGTTGATTATTTTTATTAGTATTTTGCCAAGAGGGAAAATCCTTTTCTCTGATTGGAGAGATGTTTTCAGTCATACTCATATATTTTTCAGTTCATGTTCTCCTTGATCAGTGCCACGGGTCATTGCATTTAGCATTCCCTAAGTTTTTGTTGAAGCAGATAGATTTCCTTTTCTTTTCATCCTCGCCATGTGTCTATTTTAAACTTATTTTTCTAAAAGAGATTTAAACGGAAATTTGAACAGCCGAAACTTTGCGACAAGGGAAAAGGATTTATTGATATCCCCTCGATGATCACCTCTTGTTTTCCACCATCCTTCAAAGCCAGAGACCGGAACACAAATAAAGCGGAACGTCCATTTCCATTACCTGTTCGACATAATTTCGATTTCCAAAGGTCAGTTTTCAATGGAAATGTCCACTCCGTAACTCGACGGTGACATTCTTGTTACAAGAGCTGAATCGATGAAACAAAGCGCAGAAGTTACGATAATAATGCTGTTGCATTCCATTCCTCATAGCATAACAAGAAGGGCACGGATGTGAAACATTAATCCAGAGAAACAGTTGCTTCATTAATTCGTATGCTGCGCGCTTCTCAAGTTAATTATTGCCAGCGTTTTAACGCGCTCAAACTTGCAAGTGAAGGTTTTAAATGCATTACCTAGTCCCATCAATTCGTCTGCGCCAGAGGCAGGATTAAACTCGCTTCACGCACGATCTGTTTGTAGCGAAATTGTGGCCGTATTCTAGGACAAAGCTGGCATTTTGCTTATTTAACTGGCGTAATTTTCTGTACGAGAGGTAAGTCACACGTAAAGATTTTCCTGTCAGAAAAAATACCCCTAAGAAATCAACTTTAAAAGATTTTTCCGTTGACAGGTGCAAATAATATTTTGGTGCAACCAGTTTCCTTAACACTTTCCCACCCTCTAAGACAATAACGTGTACACTTGTGTGCCATATTTTTCAACTGTTTTTTCCTCCTTTCATCATAAGAATACAAAATTTACTAGATTTCTTCTTTGTGGAATGCTATTCAGAATATTTGATGAATGGCCTTGAAGTGTCTTATTTATCCCAGAATACTACTAACTTGAAATTTATATAAAAATAGCCAATTGTTTGAATTTCATTCAAGGCAAGTTATATTTCTAAGGATTTATTCTATATTCTTATATTTTGCTCAATCTCTACAGTAGAGCCTTGTGCCAAATTTTAATATGTTTGATTATTATATGGCTAGAAAACTGTTACAGCCTGCACATGCTCATACCGAAAGTAATTTATAATTAGTGTGTTTAGAGATTGATGATGTAAAACCGATACAATTTCTTCTTCGAGGAGGAAACATCTGGGGGATTCGTGATATTTGAAGGTCCTAGCTAGTCTTTAAATATTTATTCCTACGTGCCCGTCGTACACAAATACATATTTTTTCTTGTTAGTAATTAGTTAAAAACCTTTACAAAGTTCAAAGAATAGCCACATATATACTCAAATGGACGTTTAGCAATAACGGAATTCAGTTATGAGAAAATGCCACAGTTAATTAATCACCATATTAACTGTTTAAAAATGGTTTTCAATAACGTAAGTTTTTGGGCACCCTCTTTTGATTCCCTGAAATTTTAAGCCGAAGGAAGAGATCAAAATCCTGGAAGATTCCGATAAACCGGTAATTCTGGGCGCCTTTATGATATTAATTTCTTATAGATATTTATATAGTAAATATTGAGAAAATTTTAAGAGCTTCTAAGGATAACTGTTGCAGAATTAGCTTTTAGTGGCATATAATTAAAATATTTTATTACAGTAAAACTACCATGCCATTCATACTAAGAGGAGGTTATCCTAAAACCGCATTTGTAGAGGTAAATTTCTGGTATCCTGAAAAATATAGAATAAATTACTTCATTGTGTATAATACACAATTATTGCTAATAAATCAGTATTTAATGTCGTGATTTTGTGTTGCTGTCATTCTAGTATTACAGATAGTGTTCAAATTATTAAAAATTTTGGAATTATGGTTTTAAACGGAGAGTTTTCAATTGAATTCATAGCGGAGAACTTGAAAATTAGCTGCTTGTTTTTGAATGAAAAAGTAAAATTATTTGTATGGATATACAATATTTTTTTCTTCTAAAGTACGACATAGTTACCGTTGTCTGTCTGTACAGTCTTCAGCCCCATGTCTGGTTTGAACCTCATCCCCTCCATCATCAGCTACGAAAAGCTTGAGAGAGGTAGTGAGGCGAAATGAGGAGTGAGGTAGTTGAGACAAAATGCTATAACAAGTGTACGTATGTGAAGCACAATGAATCTACGAGTAACACTTTTCGAAGCATTCAAAACGGAGAGATCCTTAATCGATTCCATTTTTCAGCATCAGTCATATCTCACAAGGAGAACGTCAGGTTTGTGTAACACGGATTTACACGAAAATTTCAGGACACTTTCCTTGCACCAAAATAACAGACACGTGTCCGGCCGTTCAACTCAATGCGCCTTTGTTTATGCAAAATTTGCAACTGAAAATCGAAGTTAGGCGACCACGCAACACACGTGCATTGCCATACATATAGCGGAATTTCCCACCTAGAAAAATGTTTATCTCGTTTTTTTTTCACAAGCAATTTATTTTTTCTACTATTTAATTTCATCTTCTTATCTCCCAGACATTCTTTACCTTTCCCGTCAACATTTATTAAAATATACGTTAGGTAGGTACTCCAGTATCTGTTGTACTACTAATACACGTAGGTTATGGAGTCTCAGCCTTAACTACAAGTGTCTTTGACTTGGCCCTTTTATGTGGTATCAGTAACAACAGGAAACCCGGAAGAAAAGTGAAGAAAAAAACCTTTGTAAATTTCTGTGGTACATTTTCCTGATTTAGAGGATGTAACAAACACATTTTTAAATTCTTCCGTGAGTTCTTTTACTTCCTTTTGAACTCGAGGACCAAAATGACAACTGGACTCCTGTAAACAAAGGAAAACTTTCGGAAGTAGTTTTCCGGACAAACTTAACGAATACTGCGCCGTATAGGCATGGGTAATTCTACTTAAGCTTTCTACTTTACTTGAAAAAATGTCAGTGTTTCAGATTGTCGATTTCCATGAAAATCAGCCACCGCTGAAACTTCTCCGTTTGGAACGTATTCTCAGCTTTGTATTACTCCTCAACATGCACTCCATTTATCCTCAGATCGAACAGATAAAGGCTCTCGAAATAAGAGCCCTTCTTATGATGAGCGACAACAGGAGAAAGATCTCACAGCTACTCGACTTTTGAACTCGTGTAGTCTCTATTGGTTTCATTTTGGCCTCGGTTAGTTTCGACAATGGCGTTTAGGAGAGGATGACGTAAGACAGAACCACAACACGGAAGCGAGTAAAAGGGCTTTACCATCAAAATGGGGCACCGCGCCTTTAGCCGTCCTTCACACGGCGCAAACGCGCCAATAACACTTCAAAGGCCTATCTCTACTTTCCTTCTCCCTCTCAGCGATTACCGACGCAGCAATCCATCACTCAAGCCCTCCCGACAAAACCTCTCACCTTTCCCCGCCATCGCCTTACTCCTAATGCCCGATTTCCCTTCCTTTCTCTCAGAAAACCTATTTTGTTTCCATTGATTACTTCGAGCCATTAGCGTTGGCTTATCTCGAGGGGCCTAGAATGACTTATGATATCGACTCTCGCGTTTCCCAACCGCTGCCACCGTAACCTACTTTTTGTGAAACGTATAATATTCACCCGTCAGATATACTAAGTATGAATTTTTTCTTAATCGCTGCCAGCATTAACATTGAAACGATCGCTTGGGTGTAACTATTTAAGCGTTGTGAAGGCTACTACCAGAACCAAATCGTAGGAATGTAAAGGAATTTCAATTACTTGGAGTTAATTTTTTAAATAATGTTGAAATATGCTGGGGAATATTTACGACTATGTATTAGGCTATAAATAGATTTTAATACGAGAATTTTCTTTGAAGATATTTTGCAATGTACACACAATATATTAATATTAGTGTATTTATGTTGCTGCAGCAGGGGCCGCCCTTGGTGACCCCATCATCTTGTAGAGTCTGTTCAGAATCGTGTGCAACACCGGTGGTTTTTGTAGAATTTCTGAACTTAAGTTGCTCAATTCTTTCATCATAAGTAAAATGAAAAAGAACGCTGGCTAAGCGCATACTTAATGTTTAGAAATTTGTAGCTCAGCTGTTAAAGGCAACACGATAATTATTAAGAGTACTCGGATTTTTTCCGGCAGGAATTCATTCTCAAGGACACCTGTTTAAAAATCATCGCTCAGAGACTCAGTAGATGGCACTGACTAGAATGTACTGTTAAGTAGTGTGTTAAGTAGTGAGAATAGCGGTTTATTAGGAAAATTTCTGAAACCTAACATTCGTAAACATAGGATATTAAGGGTTATGTATGTGGAGAAAGAACGTCGGGAAGTATGGTGCGACGATAATGGTGGCGGTTAAGATGATCGTGGATTTCAAAGAAAATGAACATGGCAATGGATTACTGTTTTAAGAGATGTTAGTCAGGTGGCTAAAGAAAAAGATAAAACATTAAGGAATCATAGAGCATTGATGCAAGCATGATGCAAGCAAACATATAAAGAGGTTTTGAATAAATAAACATTTGGGAGTTATGGCTGGAAATATTATGGGCCAAGATTCGTACACATAATAATATTCAAGTTCAATAGAAACGTAGAAGGTTCAACTTTTATCTATTACGTAATTACATCTCAAGGATATAACATTTCGGAAAGGAGTTTAGGTAACCAGCGTTTAGTATGTAAAGTAGATTATTTATATGCAGAAACACCAGTGTGGAGATTAGAAAAAGAAAGAGCTGAATTAAGGGAATAGTAGAGAAATTGGCTTATTTATCCCAGAATACTACTAACTTGAAATTTATNCAAGGTTGGTCCCGAGTGGACCCGAGTGGGCATAACAAAAGAAAAAAATTTTGTTTAGAGAATTAGCAAGATGTAAACTAGTGCCTTTTCAACTAATTCTCAGTTAATATATTTTTATGTTATTTCATAATTTCAGCTGTTACTAAGAAAAGAGAAATTAAAATTACTACTTAACTTTAAAACGATTAAAAACGGCTATTTAATATAATATTTAAAATTAAATAAAAAAATTACTATAAAAAACGGGAGTTACAAATAGTTATGAAAAAGATTTCTCTGAGGATAAAGGAAAAATTTAATTAAAATTAATTCAAGAATAGGAAGCGTAAGCGATCGGCTATAATTGATGATAGTTATTATTATTGAAGGAACAACATTGTATTAATAAACCCATCCTGAATAATAATGATAATTCGTGAATTGTGTGATTTGTTAATTAGATTGAGTTTACGATCTATTTCGGTGAGTCATTATTTATTAAATTATATTTGTTACCCTCATTGCGTCATTATTAACTTGAAAATAGGTTCTTAATTGAAAGCAATACCCTGTGAAATAGATATTTCAGCCCTTAGCGATGGAAAACCGTTTCCGCCAAATAAATCTGATACTACACTGGTAACGTTTTTGCGCGGAAATATTCACGAAACCGCGCATTTAATTAAATCTAAGTTAATAGAATTAACAAATATTATTTTATTCTTTGTATTTTATGGTGATCGGTGGATTTATTTAGGCTGGTATTTAACTACAAAGTAAATAAATGCGTACGGTTAATTTAGCTCTCTTGGGATAGTTGGGATTCATTTTTCGCAATAGAAGTACGATTGCCCTCATTCCTGACCAACCACATCTACCACGATTAATTGATTACGAAATGATTAGGAATTTTTTCGCTCTTCCACGTTCTGATTTCAGAATATTGATGATGTGGTTGGCGGAGTAGCAGATGGAACAAAAAGGTGGAGTAGGTTCGGAAAAGAACAAGAAGGGTGCGTTTCTGTCACTATAACTAATGTACCAGCAAACGCTCATTCATTTTTGTTAGTCTGGATTTAGTTTCGAGACTCATGAAAGATTTTTTTTCCATATTTTTTATTGAAAAATCATGTCAGATCGTGTACAATTATTATGTATAAAAGAAATCAAATTCAACAATTACCTACCGCCATCTGAAAACACCGGAAAAGTCGACATCCTAGAGTGACTATTTTCTGGATTATAAATCCTAAAAATTTACATTATTTCTTCATTTAGAAGCGTGATTATTCTTTGGAAATGACCAGTGAGCATTTTCCTTAATTTATATGAGTTTCGACTTACAGATTTTATTTTTGAGAGGTGGAGCGCATTCGGTGAATTTTGATCGGTTATAAGAGAAATTATGAGCAAGCATTTTGTATATAACTTCACTGAACGAGCCGCTTACTAAGGTAATTCCTCTTCATTAATTTTGTAACTTTAAATTTGGCATATAAAAGTCTGGAAAATCGTAACCACGGAAACAAAAGCGGAAGCAGTAATAATGTTAATATCTACGTATTACTCGAACACACAAATTATGTTGAAAAACAAATAATAAAATTGGTTCCGTATTATCATAATATTTCCTCGAAAACGTTTTTTACATCTACATCTATATAATTCCCTGCAAGCCGCCTGTCGGTAGGTGGCGGAGGGCACATATTTTAATACAGGTCGGCGGGATTTAAGCAACGAGTTCTCTATGTTTTTATTTATTAACGAGTCACTCTTTTGCTCATCGAATATTTACGAAGTTTGGTCATTGGTAAGAGGAGGGAAATGTGGGGTCTTTATATTAATTCTTATTCAAAGCATTTTAGCGTTGAAGCAATTTTCGCGCCACGTCTTTTGTTAATGGCGTGTTATTCATGCGGAAATTATGACGGATAATATTTTTGAGGAAATACCCCGAGCGTTGTACTCTCCTAATTAGCGAGAGATTTAGATATTTAGGTCGCGCGCCCATTATGCTTTTGGCGCAATATGTTTCTCTAATTGGAAAATAAATGTGTTAGAGGTTTTAAACTCCCCTTTTATCGAAGGGATTAAGAGAATAGGCCTAATTTAGAGGATTTCCTCTTAACATGCATTTAGATACATTCTGATTCGATATGCACGACTTTAAAAATACCGCTGCGGAAACATTGTTCGAACGTAGCTTTTGAGTAGATCGACGGCTATTTTGGGGTAATTATAAAACGGCCAGTAATTTCCCGTGACGGCGAACGCTTTCAACACTTATGTAGAAAAAATAGAAGAAATTATGTTGAAATAGCCTTTAAATTTTCAAGAGACTATTTTGTGGACATTTTTGGATTCGAAATCGACCATTCAGATCCATCTGTATGGTAATAGACCATTCATAGATATTCGTGGAATGCTCTCCGCTGAAAAGACAAAAAACTTTGTAAATTACCGTTTCCGATTTTATTCATTGATTAACAATTCATTTGCCCAGTTCAATAGTTTTTATATTTTGAATAGAATTAAGTCGATTCAAATGTAAAATATAGAGGTTTGTCGATCCACATGCGAAAGGCATTAACATTGTTCAGTTTTTGTCCGAAGTTGAAAATTGTTTCTATTAAATTACTAAGTTGTAGAGTCTTGTGTTCGAGAGAGAACATTAGCATATTGCGATATTATGCTATAAAAAATTCACAGTCCCTGAACCCCAATATTGGCTAGGTTTTTTATATTATTTTATCATTCGTAGATTCAATGTTCACGGTATGTAAATCAGAGCGTCCAGTACCAATCTCGGGAAAAATTGACTTGAATATATAAAAATCTAGTAATGACCATTATCAGAAAAAGGTGCAAAAACAAGATTAGCTTACTTGCAGTGAATAGTAAATTTCCTTAAAATGAAAAATGGCCTTTTTTATATCTTCTGCTGTATACAGCTCGTTGAAATTTACTCTAAATAATTTCTGGTAAAATATTTTTTCTCCTGCTTAAAAAAGTACCTTCATATGCATATATTTCACTATAAATTGGGAAATTTTACTAAAGTAACAATTATTAATGTATATTTTGCACCATAAATTCTCAAATATTTCACTATCACATAATTTGAGACATAACACAAACTTCTTGGCAGACTGTAGTGTGTGTGCCTGTTTCAGTTCACTCACTTTAAATTCGCTTTGAATTTGGAAGCAGGAGGCATAAAAAAAACTAAGGAAGCACCAATTTTCAGTCGAAAATAATAATATTAATAGAACCGATTAATGGAATCTATACGAGAATTAACCACGAATAAGATGCAAAAAGATTATTTTTCGAGCTTTGGGAAGTGAAAGGTACGAGTAACGACTCGTGCATTATGGATCTTCATGCAGCATACCAGTTTACCACTTCGTACAAGTTGAGAAACTTTGCATCGGGTCGTTTATATATGTTCCAGGGAAGTGCATCTTATTTGCGATTCATAAAGCTGCATCATTGTCTTCCATTAGGGTGCTGGGTGTATCGTTTTTATTTAGGACCACGGGCAGATTTCCAAAAGCGTTTTAATAGACTTCCCGTTGGTAGAGTATAGCATTGCGAAGAGTGATCTATCTTTGTCGCTGCCTTTGCATTTGGTGGCTTATTTTTAAAGTGCTTAAGCCTTTTCCACCAATTTTTTAGCAGACTAACCTAAACAATTTTTGCGTAAGCGTTGCGTAAGATAATTAGCATTCGACAAAATATCGTAAGCTATTGATCACATTTATGAATACTTGAACTGAATAAGCTGTAAAACAAAAGAGTAGACTATATGGCGATGTAGTAATTTATAACCCATTCGAGATGCTGGGTGAATAAATTGAAAACATTTAGAAGTGAAATCTCGTAAAAGGAACGTATTTATGAGCTCTGCATGGAGAATCTTGGTGTTTTGGTTATGAATAATGTATGGAAATTTTAAAAATGTATCTGCATCATGATGTTACATTTCTGTTGACTTTTGGTCATTAATTCTTTCTTTTCGGAAATTTTCTCGGAAGATGTGAGCGTTCTATAAATATCACAGAAACCAAAATGTCCATTAAGTTGGCGAATTTTCTCACGAAGAATGTCTTCATCATCTGTAATAATTCAGAATCTACTGGTTATTTATTGATTGTTGTTGATTATCGCAATAAGCATTATCAGTTGCATAAATTACTCGAGTTTCAGGCCATTAGATACCTTACTCTTATAGATTAACTTCAATATCTCATTGATATTTATAATTTATCAACTTTTAATTATTGCGTTCATTTTAGAATTAGCAGTAACACATGCAATGGACATTAGCANTTAATTTCTCAGACTAAAAGTTTTAATTAGTACTGTCGATAAATTGTGTAAGTACGCAAAATCAAATAAATGGCTTTACCATTGGCATGATGATACATTTTCTCACAGAATCATGTAGCCACTCATTGTTTTTGAACTTGAAGTAATTGGCCTAATCTTATCCGATTTCTGGATTAACAACGTAATTTAAATCAGAGTAATTCAATGATTTAACATATCTTTCATAAATTTACTTTTGATATTTGTTTCTAGACCAATTGTCTAATATTACTGTTGTAGTTTAGCTTCGATTTTGGTGGAATAGATGATATGCGAGTTGCAGAGTTCGTTAGCAGTATCATTACCCGAAATCACAATTTTCCAATTAATTTCTACTAGGTTAAACTAAAAAAGCTATTGGATACGCGGATTAAAAAAATAAATTAATTGGAATTAATTGTGCGATTCCACTGACTCTAGACGCGAAGAATGGTAAAAAATGATTCTGTGGACATGTTAGCCAATAAATGGTAATATCGATGAAATTACTAGGGGAAGGAGGTAGTATTGTGGTTGGTTTGTAACTTATCTCGTAGGGGCAGCATCCGGTGTGTGAGGCCGTTCAGGGAAGGATTTCGGTCGGAAAGCACTTAAATTCCTTCGAGAGATCGGGAGTAAAACCTGGGTAAACTGCATTTCTCCTCGCTTAGGCATAAATTACGAATGGAAAAGAAAACATTGTCTTTGGATATCTGGGTTAATGGCTATAGCTTATGAGTCAATAACTATCGAAACTGGCGACGCAAAGATAAGGCGTAAATCGTACGAAGTTTTAAGTGTTGATACAGTCGATGAATCTTTATTCTAAGAGTTTAGTTTCAATTCTATTATGATAAACAAAATTATTTAAAATTCATCCACTAATTTGTTTTCCAGTACAGTAGAAGTAGAGGCTCTAATTTAATTTCATACAATTTATGAAAATTATCATACATGGTGGTTGGTTACTTAAACTCCAAGCTGCTATCTCGAGTATATTCTCCACTGTAGGAAAGAAGAGGATCATTCGACGACCACATTTAGCTTAAAGAATTACATTATTCATGCATGAGATGCGGTAGATTCCATGCATCAGTTTATATCCCTCATTTTCTTTCTAGGAGATGTGCGACTCTCCCAGTCAAAGTGATTCACCCACTCAAGTTAGAATTTTTTTACGGCCCACTTCTTGTTTTTCTTTGTCTCTAGCGTCAAAACAGTTCCACGGTCAAGTTTTATCTCAAAAGGCTGAAGTGCGAGTACTACTTGATGAATTGCCTTCGAAACTAGAATTATTTTACAATCAATCATCGCTAATGATTCTGATAATGCCTAACTTTTTGGTGAGGACTATTATCTAATAAAATATCTTAGAAGAGAGAACGTCAATATTGATCGAATGGTGCACTTCTTGTAGGAAGTTTATCCCGATTGAATTCCATACTATGTTCGAGCTTCAAATGAATGAGGTCAGGTGATAAGTACATATTTGAAATTGGGCTTCCATTCATCCATACATAATAGGAGTTTTGAGGTGCGTTATAATAGTTGATCAATCTTTGATCTAATTGAAACTCAGTTTAACAACATTTTCAGATTTATTAATAGCTTTGAGAAAACACCTAATGAAGTCGTTAACACAGTAATTTAATAAAGAAATTCATTTTCATCGGATTTCTATTCTGAAGAAATGGAAGATGAAGGTTTATTATCTATTATTTGGTCATACAGTACACCATCCCGAGCGCTTCTACCACTTGGATAGACGGGATTGTGATCCCTTTAAATCAACCTTTGTTAATCGAAATACAGCAACTTCTAGTGCAGGATAGTTTTATGGTCAATAGCCATACTTTTATACACTTAGAAATTAAACAAGATTTCTTAGAAATTGAAGAAGATAGTACATTACTTTTTAGAGAATTTTTTAGAAAACAAATTAAAGTCTATTGGATTTTATGGTATTTCCTGCAATGGCTTTGAGTTTGAATGTATCTATAAATAGGTTAGAGCAATTCAAGATCATGGAACTATTCAATTTTAAGTTTAACACAGAGAATTGATAATAATTTTAGTTCATCCTTTCTAAAGGTTTTTATTGCGTATAAGCTAAAGTAAACCCATAAAATACCCTTTAACTCCCGACTGGTTCAGATATATTGATTTCCTTTCTGTCGGCATAGTCTTATCCAGAAAAGTAGATATCTCTTAATAGCTCCTTTTCTCAGCCTAAAAACTCAGCATTTCTTCATTTCGGTCATGAGAGGATAGAAACTCCTCCCATTACCTGATATCACACTGACCTTGTTGAAAAGAAACCATTGGCTTATCCATTAAAGGATGATCGATACATAGAAAATGTGTCGCTTTATCGGAAGGATTTCGTTCCAAATGATCAGATAACTTACAATAAAAATGTCTCCAAAAATGCGATCTTAATGCTCTCAGGTTAATGTATGCACGTTTGCGAGAACGGAGGAAAAATTTAGTCTAAAATAACGTAAATCTCTTTTGGCGGCGTAGTTAGACCCATTTTGATATAATTCTAAAGCGATTAAGCTTGGAGCATGGTTAGTCAAAGTTTCGTGTATCCTCATGGCAACGGTTTTTGATCTTTTTTTGTCTTTTCATTATTTTCTGATGCCACCCAAGTCATGACACGCATTAGTTTCTCAGACTAAAAGTTTTAATTAGTACTGTCGATAAATTGTGTAAGTACGCAAAATCAAATAAATGGCTTTACCATTGGCATGATGATACATTTTCTCACAGAATCATGTAGCCACTCATTGTTTTTGAACTTGAAGTAATTGGCCTAATCTTATCCGATTTCTGGATTAACAACGTAATTTAAATCAGAGTAATTCAATGATTTAACATATCTTTCATAAATTTACTTTTGATATTTGTTTCTAGACCAATTGTCTAATATTACTGTTGTAGTTTAGCTTCGATTTTGGTGGAATAGATGATATGCGAGTTGCAGAGTTCGTTAGCAGTATCATTACCCGAAATCACAATTTTCCAATTAATTTCTACTAGGTTAAACTAAAAAAGCTATTGGATACGCGGATTAAAAAAATAAATTAATTGGAATTAATTGTGCGATTCCACTGACTCTAGACGCGAAGAATGGTAAAAAATGATTCTGTGGACATGTTAGCCAATAAATGGTAATATCGATGAAATTACTAGGGGAAGGAGGTAGTATTGTGGTTGGTTTGTAACTTATCTCGTAGGGGCAGCATCCGGTGTGTGAGGCCGTTCAGGGAAGGATTTCGGTCGGAAAGCACTTAAATTCCTTCGAGAGATCGGGAGTAAAACCTGGGTAAACTGCATTTCTCCTCGCTCAGGCATAAATTACGAATGGAAAAGAAAACATTGTCTTTGGATATCTGGGTTAATGGCTATAGCTTATGAGTCAATAACTATCGAAACTGGCGACGCAAAGATAAGGCGTAAATCGTACGAAGTTTTAAGTGTTGATACAGTCGATGAATCTTTATTCTAAGAGTTTAGTTTCAATTCTATTATGATAAAGATACTACTTGATAACGATTACGGAATGCAATTGTAAATAATATCAACAGCTGATAGATTACAAAGTTTTACAGGCTTATTTGTGCCTTAGAAACCATTATTTCAACTACAAAGTTTTGCCACACACTACAAGATGAACAATAATGATGAAGCTCGTGACAGAAACATATAATTATCGATTTTACGTTATTGATAGCAGTGAATGTTATTAAAGGAATTCAATAACCAAAATACGAGCGAAAAAGATTTTAGCCGTGGTATAGTATTACGTTGACACTTCACGGTGACCTTTGTGTCGTGGATAAGATTTCACGCTTCTTAGAATAATTTATTCGTAATGCCTATATATGCGTATAAATATCTTTCGATTTTTGTTTTAATCGCATGTACTCACCTTTTATCTATGAGGATTCGCTTTGTTGGATTTTTTGAAAGGGGGTTGTAAAATTGCAAAGGGGCGGATATTGACTGCTATAGGCCCGATTTGCAAGGACCAGATCAAAGCACCCGTAGATGAATATCATTGAAAACATACATATGATTACTCTTTTATTAACAACACAATTTAGTAATAGGGATTAGAACGATCTTGTAGTTAACAAAGCAATGTATACATTTATTTAACACTTCATATATATTTTCCGAAGGAAAAACGTAGAATTATTAGTACGGATAATCATTTTGCTGATAATAATTTAGAGAGTTTGCATTAAATAAAGATATTTGAGGGGTATGGAATATTACATGAAGTCTCTAAGAGGAATCTTCATTAAGGTCCTCCGTTGGTTGGGTCCCCCTCAGGGCGAGGCTCACACGCCCGATCATACGCGCTCCGATACGAATTTAATCCGTAAATTTGATGAAAATTAACAAGGAAAAGTAAAAAATTCAAGACTTTGCACTTTGAGGTGTCTGCTTTACAATCAAAGGATAAACACATGTGAAAATTAGCGACATAACTGCAACTCGAGTTCATGTTTCCCACTTTTAGGACAGGTATTCTAGACGCGGCGATATAGCTCAGTGGTTAGAATACCTGCCCTTGGGATAAGTGGGAGATCTGGGTTCGAGTCCCAGTAATGTTGCTACTTTTTATATCTATTCATCCTAGGGGTTGTGAAAATTATCTTCATCTCTTTGAGAGCGCGTATAAACGGTTCTAATATTCTGTTACACCCTTGAGAAACTTGAAACAATCGCCTTTTTATCCCTCCCCCTTACGTTTATGATCCTCACTTAATGGCCAACGTTGAAACAGTAGACCGGCAATTTTGCAATCTCCGCGAGGTGCTAATCCGCGCGTATCTCACATTTCCGCGATTCGATAGACCATTCAGAGCGGGACGATCGCACGGCGGCGCTATTCTTTTTGCCTGAATCGACGGCGAAGGAAAGGCGGAACGGGGCCCTTCTTGTTTCTCGGGAAATAGCGGAGCGACGGAGAAAGACAGAAACATCGGAAACGGATGAAGGAGGGGAAGGAAAGAAGGGGAGAGAGTCGCCGGAGGAGGGAAAGAAGAAAGAAAATTCGAGTGGAATCGAAAGAACAATGGAGTTAGCGGAGTTCGTCGGAGCCTGGAATCATTTCCCGAGTAATTTTAAGCCCGCGATGAAATCCGGGAAGTTCTCTTTAACCGTTAGAGTACGGAGAAGATTCGAAGTTGTTAAGCCCCTTTAACCTCCGCCCCTTTTCCCCTTTGCAAAATCCCGTTCCGATAGAGATACCTAACAGTTTATGTCTTCCTCTTACTCCGATCCCTTATAACTACTCCATCCCCGACTCCCGCACGCGTTACACCGAATGTAATTTTTCTCCGAGAAAAAGAGCATCGTATTCATTTACGTTCTCCCCGTTCCGGGTGCGTTTAATGAACGTTTCAAGTCTCGCCAGGTAAAAATAAAAGTTACGTATTTCCGGTGGAGGAAAACTTTGGAATGTCTTACAAAGTGCAAAGACTCAGTTTTATGTAACTTCGCGTTTATGTCTTCCCTCTCTCCATTGTAATCTCCCTCATTCCTTTTGCCACCGACTGTTCGATAAAGTTCCCGGCACATTTCTATGGTTCTCCGCTATCTCGTGACCTTTTGATGTCTCCGACTCTATCTCACGCGCGGTACACTTGGCCAACTTGGGTTTCCTTATGCTTTCGGAATGTCCCACTCCCGCGATAACTACCTTTCCCAAATAGAGCGAGACCTAAGCAAGGTCGGGTTGAAACGTCGCTGACGGAGTTGTTATTCGATTCCACGAATATTTTTCCCTCCCTCTTTCTTTCCCATCGAGAGAATGAACCGAAGATATTTAAGACACAAAGGACGCTGCTTTTAAGGATTTCTCTCTCTAAGTGAAGCAAGGCAAAAGGGAGGAGGAATAGAGTTTCCCGTCGTTCCTCGTCCAAGAATCACTCTCTTATCTATATTTTCTCCAGGCGGCCTCGACAATTTCAATCATGGGGCACAAATTGACTTATTCTTTGATGCTTTTCTATCAAAGGACTCGAGAGTGGAGGGAATGGACGCCATGCAGTGCAGCTAGGGACTACTACAGTTTCAAAAGGCTCTTGTTTTGGGGGATATGGGCAGTGGGTTTTGAGAGGGTGTCCTTGTTCAACTAAACCCCTAGTGGATTACGACAAAACCTCTAAGCATTAAGCGTCTAACGTTGCATCGATTGTAAGGATAGAGAGGGTTGCGTTGAAGAAAAGAGGAATACGGTTAGAAGAAAAGGGCGAGAAAGGGAAAGAGAAAGGCAGGCTAACGAATTTATGAATACGTAGAATACATTTCAGGAATGCAAATTTAAGAATAAATATCATTATATAATGTGACTGATAACTAATAAATTAATATTTATAATACATATAAAAAGCAAATGTCTTTCCGTCTGTCCGACCCTTATTTATCTCAGGAACGGCTTGCCTTTGGTATGTGAAACAAACTGCATTGTGTTTCTACGGTGCTGAAACCCCCAGGAAAACTATTCTCATCTCTGTAAAGGCCCGGGTTCGAACCCAGGAGCCCATAATACGTTTCCATAAGAGATGAACGTAAAGTATGTTTTTGTTACCTGCAGAGGTTGTTTCTTTTACTGAATTATATTAGAAACAATTGTCCTACGACACTGAGATAAGTGTCACAAGAAAGAAAAATAATTACAGAATCTTATTTTAGTAGCTAATCATTCATATAATTTCGAAATTGCGATAACTTTGATAAAATAGACGGAAAATTCGTAA